>CADEHL010001352.1:2283629-2758927 GCA_902827135.1 Harpagifer antarcticus
ATTAGGGGTACCGGCTGGGACAGCCGAACCTGTTGGATGCCCAGCTGTCGTGCGAGCTCCTCGTCAATGATGCTAACATCTGATCCGGAGTCAATAAAACAGCCAGAGCCTGAGATTTGCCTGTCAGGAGGAGTCGAGCATGGCACAAGGGTCTTAGATTGGGGATCAGCTCAGAGGTTGGCCCACCAGTATACTCCCCATTACTGATGAGCTCTGTCTTTTACCTCTTCGACGTACTTCCCTCTCCTCAGAGGTAAGACTGGTACGACCCACTTGCATGGGCTCGACCTCGTACCGTGAGTCAGAGTAGGAGTGGGAACTCTCCGCCGAACCCGGAAGTCGAAATCTCCCGGAAACCGGAAGTTGTTGTCGCGAGCAGCGGCCCGCCGCTCGCGTCTGTTGCTCTCCTCTCCGAGTCTGGATTCGTCCGTCAATCCGAGAGGTGAGCTCTATCAACCCATCCAAGGAAGCAGGGAGATCATAGGAAACAGCTCATCTCTCATATAATCCGCTAATCCTCTCAGATATGCGTCACACTGCGCCGGCTCATTCCAGCTGCTGCGACGGCTACTGGTGCGGAAGTCAATAGCGTAATCCACCACCGTGCCGGAACCCTGGCACAAACTCAGCAGGCCTCCAGCAGCGTCGGGACCCAGACGAACGGGACCGAACACCTTCCGCATCTCCGCGGAAAAGGCAGCAAACGAGGCGCAGGCTGGTGTCTGCTGCTCCCACTCTGCAGTTCCCCATAAACGTGCTCTCCCCGTCAGATGATTGACGGTGAAAGCTACACGAGCCGCCTCGGAGGCGAAGGTGTGTGGCTGCAGTGAAAACAATATGGAACAGTTTGTGAGAAAAGGCCTGCATCCCTCCGGCTCACCAGCGTAGCGTTCCGGCGTTCCCACACGAGGCTCCGGAGCGTATCCCGTCGGGCCAGGGGCTGGAGCGAGCATCGGAGCTGCGGGCGGAGGGACGGTAGCAGCCATGGTAGCGGCTAGCTGTTGTACGGTGGCGGCCATCTGTTGCATCTGGGAGGTAAGGTAAGCCAGCGTTTGTCCCTGGGTTGAGGTTGCCTGGTGGGTCTCGATAGCTAAGGTAGCTATTGTGACCTCCTGTCTTTGGATGGCATCCTCAACCCTCTCAAAGCGGTCTCTAGGAGACCCGGTGTTTGCTTGGTCCATTTCTGGCCAGATCGTTCTGTCACAAACGAGCTGAGGACCAAAATGCAGAACACGGGAAACCAGAGATAGTCGGTAACCAGCTTTATTAGAGTCTATAGGCCGGTAGGAGACAACACGGCAACTAGTAGGCAAAGGGCTGGTCGGGGACAGGCGAGGGTTCCAGGAGACAGCAGGACGGGAGTCGTAGGCACAGAACGGGTCAGGGAGCAGGCGAGGCAGGCTGGTCAGGGACAGGCAGGGTCGAAACCGGGAGAGCAATCTGAGGAGTAGTGCGGGAAAGACAAGCATGCTGCGAAGTACGATCTGGCACTGAGGTGAAGGTGAAGTGGGCCTAAATACTAATGGAGCTGATGGGTGTAACAGAGTGAGAGAGAGACAGGGTGTGACTACCAGGTGACTAAGGAATGATAATGCAGAAAATAGGTGAGTGAGAAAGCAGACTGTGACACACAGAGCTTTCTACTACGACACAGATAGTTTAATCTATGTGACAAGACAGGGGGGAGACTCCACTGCCATGGAGGTTGTATCTGGGGGATCCCTAAAAGTTATGCTTACCAGACCAAAACATTTAAAAAGGTTGGGATGCGTTTTTGTGTAACCCCTTTCACACGCATCCCAACCTTTTTAAATGTTTTGGTCTGGTAAGCATAACTTTTAGGGATCCCCCAGATACAACCTCCATGGCAGTGGAGTCTCCCCCCTGTCTTGTCACATAGATTAAACTATCTGTGTCGTAGTAGAAAGCTCTGTGCTGTAATTTCTCCAATTCACTGTACAGTTTCAGCCAGTTTGTGATTGTGAGGCTATTTCATTGAAGGCTGTTTTGAACATATGACAGATTTATGTTTAATTCTCTCAAAAGGTTACTGAAAAGATACACTTTTGTATTTAAAAACTGACCACTACCATGAAGTACTCTGAGTAGATTTCGTTAAGATTCCCACTCTTAATGGCATTTTGTGATTTTGAGGCTATTTCAGTGAAGACTGCTTTGCACATTTGACAGCTTTATGCTTAATTCTCTCAGAAAATGTTACCGAAAGATACACTTTGTATCTAAAAACTGACCACTACCATGAAGTACTCTGAGTAGATTTCGTTAGGATTCCCACTCTTAATGGCATTTTGTCATGTATCCTAAGGCTGCTTTGCACATTTGACAGATTTATGCTTAATTCTCTCAGAAATGTTACCGAAAGGTACACTTTTCTTTTTAAAAGCAGACCACTACCATGAAAGTACTCTGTTTTATTAGATTTCATAAAGCATCTGACTCTTAATGGCCTTTTGTGATTTTGAGGGCTATTTCAGTGAAACAAGGCTGTTTTGAACATTTGACAGATTTATGCTTAAATTCTCTGAGAAAGTTACTGAAAAGATACACTTTTGTGTATAAAAGCTGACCACTACCATGAAGTACTTTGTTTTAGTAGATTTCGTCAAGCATCTGACTCATAATGGTCGTCTCTAGATTTGATTCAGGGTGTTTTCTGTGTGTCTGTGTTTCTGTGTTTCTGTGTGTTTCCGTGTTTCTGCGTTTCTGTGGGTGTATAATACGCCCGTTTCAGTACACATTTATCCTACATCTTCCCTGTTATCCCGCCCCTTGTTATAATGAAGACACCAGTGCATGTGAAGGACTGTAATACACATGTATCAGACACACTCCCCTTGCTATAATGAAGACAACAGTTTTTAAAATGTAAAAACACATTTTTTATTTTTCACACACATATCAAAATCAATAGTTATACTGATTGTAGCATCCCCAGGACCGTCTCCAGCTTGGAATTCCCCATATTACTGAAAATATCCTGGTGGAGTTTTTTCACTTCAGTCTGAATATTCATGTGTATGTTGTTTTCAACACAAAGATGCATCACATCTACAAACAGAGCATACAGTGAGAGCACATGATACACTTTTGATGTTTGTTTCATTTCTGCGGTAATGTTACAGAATGTTTCGGAAAATGAAGATTCCAGGACCACTTTAAATGTTTCGTTTATAATCGTTTCCCAATGACCCGGAATAGTACTGCCAGAACGAACGATATCCATAATGTCTTCCAGTTTACAAACTTCAGCCGTTCTTTTTACACTGGGGTCACTACTCATTCTGCTTTCAATCGTCCTCATCACCACCCCTATTAAAAGGATATTGACTATATTGTGTTCAATATATACAGAGCATTTTGCATAGTAGTTCCCCATTTTTATTTTACTTTAAAAGAGAGAAAAGTCAATGTATCAAAAATAAAACCCCTGGCTTCAGTCAACTGCTGGTTAATAGTCTTCTTCTTCTCCATCCAACTCGGCCTGGATCTTTTCAAGTCTCTCCTTGAGGCGTCTGCAATTTTTGAGATTGTGAAGAAAAAGCCTCCGAAGCGCCTTGGATCCTCGAATCATCCGTGAAAATGTCTTTATCAATAAGAGTCTGGTCGATCTCAGTAATGAAGTCGGTGAGCCATAGTCTTTTCATTAACGCATTGTAATTGTTTCTGAAGTAAAAATCGGACATGTCATTCATAAAATCGTGTTGCCTCTGGCCGGGGTGACTGACTCGACACCCTTTGCAGATTTCTTCTCTGTACCGATGTATCACCCTCTCCACAATATCAA
The DNA here is from genome assembly GCA_902827135.1 of Harpagifer antarcticus. Classification (NCBI taxonomy): domain Eukaryota; kingdom Metazoa; phylum Chordata; class Actinopteri; order Perciformes; family Harpagiferidae; genus Harpagifer; species Harpagifer antarcticus. The sequence goes on from CADEHL010001352.1 coordinate 2,287,435, forward strand.
CCAACACCGAATTCACTGTGTCCACAAACAGAGACGTCTTGGCCCAAGGAGCAACATCAGCAGCGGTAGTATAGCCGGATTCGGCGGTCCAGAATGGTGGTGATGATGGTAGTCCAGGAGTCTGTTCCTGGCTGCAACTCGCGGGGGGTGTCTTGGTTTTTCTCAGATCCATGGCTAGTTTACAACGGTTGTCTTAGTGGGGTCCTTCGTTTTAGAGGATTTGCCGAGTGGAGGGTGGGACTTATTGCGTTGAATGGGGGGGAGTCATTTATAGAATTGAGAGTTTTTAAAAAAAATAAAGTTCTTTAAGCGTTGTAGCTTTTTCATCTATCATTTCCAACCACGCAGCAATAGGTCAAAATTAAGAATAAGCAATAGTTTTGTCAAGATTTTACGGAAAAAGTCAAAAAGTATAGTTTTGTCAGAAATATGGAAAAAGTCATTGTGTACAAATAGTATGTTGAAAATCAAAAAGAAAAAGAAAACTCAATTCATTACAATTAATGAATATTTTACCCAGTTCTAAAGTTTTGCACCCCCTAAAGAAAAACCCCATTCCTTACCAAGTACTTCATATTATACCCTTTGTTAAGTGTTGCATACATCAAGGTGTATCTTAAAGTATCTTGGTAGTAGAAAATAACTAAAAATATGTAAGGTTATCAGAAAAAGAAAAAACCTTGTTTAACTGAACAAGTGTTTTTACAACAAAAAAAAAAAAAAAACGCCATTTAAAAACAAAATCCTTACAAAAGTACTTCATATTCTACCAGTTGTTAAGTGTTGCACACGCCAAAGTGGGTCTAAAAGTATCTTAGTAACACAAGAGAAGAGAAAAAGCATTGATGTTAACAGAAACTGGATTGTTCCACTGAAATAATAAATAAATAATTTCGAAAAGTGCGTTTAAAAGAAAATGTATTCAGATAAAGTATTTTGTTTTGAATATTAAGTCCAAGATGGTTACATTTGACCTCTTAAACCATTTGTATTATATTTTTGTTTTCCTGATAAAAGACAGAGTCACCTGAATTAATTTTGTCTCCATACCTTTTTTATTTTTTACATTTTGTAACAATCTTTAAACATTTGTAGAGAACAAACACTGTGGTTAAAATGAGTGTCTTTATGACGTCTCTCACAGCGTTGGTATTTTTCACAAGATTCATTTTTAAACCCATCATCTTGATACAGAGATAACACATTTTCGTAACAACTTTTACCTAGGTAGAAAACTCAATGCTTTTCTTTGAGGGGTCCTTAGTGTTAAAATGATCTGATGAGGAGGGTATGACTTGTTATGTTGAGTGGGATACTGAGTCCTCTGCAAAAGTGAGAGTCTTTTTCACCTTTATAATGTCCATCGATGTCTGACTCTGTTTAAAAAATTCTTTAAGCTTTGTAGCTTTTCCATCAATCATTTTCAGCCATGCAGTCAGAGGCACCCGAAAGGATGTCTGAAAAACCCCACGATGTAGAGTTGAAATACTCCAAAACAAAATCATCTGAGGTGTCCTTCCCCTGCGTCACCAAACGGCTTGCACGGTAATACCACCGCCCCGATGGTCCGCTTTTAGTTTCCCATACGGTGCTTGTCAGGATTCTTCTCACTTCTGGCGGCGGGGGGATATCTCCTTCTTCTTCTTCCTTCACATTGAGGGACAGCGGTGAAAACTCTTCTTTGATCTCGCATGCTGTATGCGTTTCTTTGCTTTTCTTTACAAATATCTTGTACACCGCTGGTTCCACTATGGTTTCTCGATGCACTACTTCTTCCGATACAGTGGTTGCATGTAGATCTCTGTAAGACACCAGAGTTAACACAGCCCAATCTGTTGAGGTCAGTGTCGCTTTAACACTGCGGGGTCCATACGTTTCTCCAATCTTCAGATTGTAGAAATGCAGTTCATTCGCCGTATAGTTGAATACATAACCCCAAACATCGCCATTTTTCAGAGTCCATTCTTCATGAAGTTCTTCGGCTGGAGGCGTCTGAAAACGGCACAGATGCTGCATTCGTTTCTTGATTGGCGCTCCGGACTGATGGCTGTAGGTTGTCACAGGGGTCTCGCTGATTAAACCCATATCTAGGCATCTCTTGGCCATTTTTCTTTTTTGAAAAGGTGACTTGGTGAGTGTAAATGACTGGCTTGTTATTTAGTTTGAGCGCATTTCTTTTTTCACCTATTTCCACCCCTAGTTTTAAAATGATCTGGTGAGGAGGGCGGGACTTGTTATGTTGAGGGGGAGCGGAGCTCTCTGTAAAAAGTGAGAATCTTACCAGTCAAAACTTTTGATTATTTTACATTACACGTATGTAGATACTTTATACATATGGCAACGTAAATAGAAGCTTCATTATCTTAGTAATCTGAACTATGATGTACAACTTGACTTAAACTTAGAGAATTAATAAGCTAACTCTTTTATAACCCAACTAAGTAGTTTGTTTTTGTGTACGTGTGTTGCATTCTGAAATGAACTGAGACAAAGATATTATTAGCACATTTAATTAAGGTTGATCACAATCATCAAAACAGACGGCGTTGGCCAAATAGAAAAGGTAATAATAAATGCATATTTTAGTTAAATAAATAGGGTATCATTTAATTATCACTAGTTGGCCAAATAGAAAAGGTGATAATAAATGCATATTTTACACCTGGCTGACTGAATGGCTAAACCTGCAACAGAGGATCTGCAACTTTGTGTTATTGGAAAGTTATGATCACGCTCAACATATATCTTTTTATATTTCCTATGGAGTCAAGTTTCTGACCAGCTGATCAATATTAACATAACCTTTTATATATTGGATGTATATCAAATATACTGCAGTTCACTGCTTCATTCGCACTTCTGGTTAAATGCTAATTGTATCTGATATTCCAGGATTTCCCCCACATAGACTTTACTGGGGTGGGCCGCCCAGTATATTAACGGCCTCCCAAGTATATTTCGCGACCCATTTAGTTTTTTAATTTATTTTGAACGCAATGCTGCTCACATGTGGGTCTGCCTCACACAGGGTGACTGGCTGTCTACATGATGTGGCCTGCCTACATGGCCACTGTCATACAGATCATAAATCAAAGCCCTTGATTGGTCTCTGTGTGTCAGTCAAGCTCTGGATAAGCTCAGGTGAGGGAGGAATAGGGTATTTATTTATTTATTATATCCCTATTCATATAGACTTTATAGTTAATAAAAGTAATTACACTAATCCAAAATCCATGCAAAACTAAAGAGAATACAGAACTAAAGAGAATATCCCCAAGTATCAGTACTAAAAACCTAAATAAGCTCTTTTTAAAAATAATATGAGTACCCTCTTTGCAAACAGATATATCCTTGTCTTAACAGTTCCCCAAAAAACTTGAAAAGAAACATCCTTAGCAGACACAAATCATTTAAAAACAAACCTTGAATCAAATCTAGAGAGGACAATAACGTTTTTAGGTGTCTTAGTGAGTGCTATTTTAAACTAATTCCACCACATATATATATATATATATATATATATATATATATATATATATATATATATCTTATTCTAACCCTATAATGTATTTACTGAAAAAGAGTCCTCTCCTGCTGATATTCAGGTATGCTGTCGCCATGTCTCTGCTTTAAAGAGTCCTTTATCGATGTGTTTAAGGATGCGTCTTTTGCCCCCTACAGAGTGAAACTTAGTTATCACTATTAAAAACTAAATAAGCTCTTTTTTAAATTAATATGAATACCCTCATTACCAAACAGAAATATCCTTGTCTTAACAGTTTCACAAAAAAACTTGAGAAGAAACATCCTTAGCAGACACCGTGTCTAATCAGCATATAGATTAGCATCCCTTATCTCAACCCCCACATTAAAGGGGCAACTCTGTGTGTGTGTGTGTGTGTGTGTGTGTGTGTGTGTGTGTGTGTGTGTGTGTGTGTGTGTGTGTGTGTGTGTGTGTGTGTGTGTGTGTGTTAATTGTCTCAGAGTAGGGGTCACCCTGCTTGACCAAACAGAGACACAAGAGAAGTTTGTGTACAGATCTCTGACTGTATGCATCTGTACTCAGCAGAGACATTCGTTTTCTTGACTGGACCCCCGCGGATAGCTGTTGTCTCATTTCGGCCATTTTCTTTTTTTTTTTGAAAGGTGACTTGGTAAGTGGAAATTACTGTCTTTTATTTAGTTTTGAGCCTATTTCTATTTTCATCTAATTTCACCCCCCACAATCTCCTTGCATAGCAAGGGTGGAGAAGAGGGGGGAGAGGCCGGGGCACATTGAGCGGCCAGACATCCTAACTTCAGAGAGACATGTCTCACTCATAAAAATACCTAAATTAAGATCACAGGCTCATAACATCTAAGGCTAATTAGATTAGATAACCATACAGCATAACTTCAAAGAGACTACCTTAATCGACACATCAAGGAAATAGACAACAAACCATGTCTCACTCATAAAAATACCTAGATTAAGATCAAAGGGCAAAACAGCAAAGGCTAATTAGATTATATAACCCCCTGAGGGACCAGACAGCATAACTTCAAAGAGACTACCTTAATCAACACATCAAAGAAATAGATAACAAAGGCATTCCACAGGGGGGCTTTTCACACCTACCCTTTATAACACATCACCCCTCACATCAAAGGGTCTCAAACAATGGGAGGCGGGACATAGCTCTGATAAAAGGCTCTCGACCAATGGGAGGCGAGGGGAGGGACTTAGCTCATTTGCATAATTGGGGGCGTGTCACCTGTCACTTTTTATGCATACTAATGTGATTGAAACAGTATCAGTAATACTACTAGTGTTGATGAAATGGGTGAGAAACGGTAGAATATCAGGAGCGATAGTCTGAAGGAGGTTTGAAGGGATAGGGTCCAGAGGACAGGTGGTAGGGCGGGCAGAGGTAATGAGGGTAAGAACCTCACTTGGAGAGAGAGGGGAAAAGGAGGTTAGTGTGTGGCTGGAAGGAGGGTCTGGTGACCCAGCGGTGAGTAAAGGTGAGTCAGAAAAAGAAGAGCGAATATCATCAACCTTTTTTTCAAAGTGGTTAACAAAGTCGCTTGACAGAAGTGAGGAGGGGGAGGGGCTTTGGGGGGGTCCAAGAGGGTGGAGAAGATGGAAAATAGTTTTTTGGGATTGGAATAGGAAGATTGGATCTTATCTTGAAAGAAAGTGCTTTTTGCCTGAGAGATCGAAGCAGAGAAAGAGGAGAGGAGAGCCTGATAGGTTAGGAGGTCGTCACAGTGTTTGGATTTCCACCGTTTCCGCTCTGCTGCCCTAAGGACGGTTCTAGTAGCACGCTGTGCGTCATTTAGCCAGGGAGCAGGAGGGGACTGACGAGCTTGCCGAGATGTGAGAGGACAGAGAGAGTCCAGAGAGGATGAGAGAGTACAGAGGAGAGTTTCTGCAGCAGAGTTTGGAGGCAGGAGTTGGAACGAGTCAGAGGAAGGGAGGGCTGAGAGAACCGATGACGCAAAGGTAGAGGGGGAGAGGGAACGAAGGTTACGGCGGACAGGTGCAGGATGAGAAGCGATTAGTTTGTTATGTTTGGAAAGGGGTAGAGAGAATGAAATGAAGAAGTGATCGGATGTGTGGAGCGGGTTTACAGAGAGGTTAGAAGTAGTGCAGTTCCTTGAGAATATGAGATCAAGGACATTGCCAGCTTTATGAGTTGGTGGGGATGGAGACAGTGAGAAAGCAAAGGCGGTTAACAGAGATGTTAGTTCGTCTATCTTCCCTAACTAGAGGTTGAAGTCTCCGAGAAGTACAGCGGGAGGGCCAGTTTCAGGGATGTGTGAGAGGAGATTATCTAATTCCTCCAAGAAGTCTCCCAAGGCACCTGGTGGACGGTAGAGAACAACAATGGTTAATTGTATAGGATAGGACTGTGACGGCATGGAATTCAAAGATGGAAGGAGTGAAGTTAGGTAGCTTGAAGAGGGAAAAGCTCCATTTGGGAGAGAGCAGGAGATCAGTGCCACCTCCTCTGCCAGTGGGTCTGGGTGTATGGGAGAAGGAATATGCTGTGGAATTTAAAAATGCGGTATTTAAGTGCTTTTTAGTTGAAAAATGGGTAAGTCACGCTGTTGTACTTCACGCAATCAGCAGAGTGGCCCTGCCTATATTGTAATGCAGGGTTGAGTACCCCACTGAGACCTGTGTTACAGGTTCCCTTTGAGCAGATCAGAGATTTAAAATCTCTCAAAAGCGCCGTTTTAGCTACAGTAACTACAGAACAATTATACAGACTAGAATACATGAAACAGAGAAGTCTAATTAAACAAGAATATAACTTACAGTGGTTGCTGCGTCAATAGGTAGTGTCGTCACCCGGTCTCGATGCACACTTGTATTAACGCTGTATTTCCCATTCAACGGTGAAATGCATTAATCGGAGCTATTATACCAGGCAAGGTGTGTTTTCTGACAACAGCACGCCGGCAATAGCGTCTCTTGAACCCGCACAGTGCTTTGACAGCACACGGTTTATTCCACTCACGTGCACACGCCCGCCTGCTGGCTCGCTATACTGGGGTTTACAGCGGGGGCGGGGAGTGTAGGACAGTGTTTCATCCGCTGGGGATGGGCAAGAATCAGCCACGCTGCGATTACTCCTTATCCCGTGAGCAAGGAGATCGATCCATAGAGCCCTTCCGTAAAGACGGGGGCTGCCAGGAGATCAACACAGTCCTCTTTGTAAAAATGCCATGCGACGTGCTATCCCAGGGATATCACAAGGCAGGCAGCGGCGGCGGCCTGTGATGAAGTAGGGTCGACCCTATATCATGTGAAGCCACGCACCGGTCCCCGGAGGAACCGGGCCTGGGGCAAGGCCCGTGGACCAAGCTACTTATTCGGCCTTGCGGCCCAATAATCGCTCTGACCCGGTGAGGCGGGGGCATCTCTAGCAATGAGTGAGTAGTAGCCCACACACCCGCCGCCATGATCATCATCCAGGGAGAGTACAGCCCTGGGCGGTGGACTTCCATGGACGCCGGACTCGGAAGGAATGGCGAACGTGAAATGGCACCGCCTCGGCCATATCCTGGTCCCCCAAACACTCGAAGCAGAGGTGGTGGGGGTCGGCGCCCGCTATCTTTCGTTCTCTTTCTTCCTTTCTCTCAACAAAATACGTCTCGGACTCAGTGCTAGGCTATCACCTCCGCTCGCTGAAGAGTAAAGGATGGTGGTCAGGAGGCGAGGCCTCCTTTTATACGGAAGTGAGATGCGCACGCATTCAGGTAGGCCCGCCCGGGGGCCGGCTACGTCCATAGAAATCTCAGTAGGTGAATGCTTGCATGATAAGGTAGTACCCATAGAGTCCAGTAGAGGGCGGAGCCTGTGAGAGATATAACTATGTTTTCTTTAAGGACCCTAGCAATGACTTTTTATGCTAGGACATATTAATACCTCTACTTTAAAAAAACATGTATTTATATGATATAAGCAATGTAAAAGAGTAATACGCAAGGAGAAAGTGGAGTTTAACTTTAGTTACATGTGTTTTCCATATTGGATTTAGCAAAGACCTGTTCTGATCTTTATTTAAGAATTGTTTAAAATACAAATTCTTCCTCAGTGTGACATTGTCCCAACTGTCATTGTTCCTAATAAACATGTTCAGTTGTTCCCTGGAACACTTTACTCTGTTGGGCTGGTTATCTTTACTTTGAGTGCTCTTGTCGGGAACACTTGGTGGTGAATAACTGTACATGATCATGGAAGTGTTTTTCTCTCTTGGTCTAACACAGAATAACACCAAAGGGCTTTCATGTACTGTGCTCCCACTGCCCATGGGGGATGATGTAAAACTGAAACTGTCAGTTTTACATTTATATTTCTTTTGGATATAATCTATTTCAGCTTGTTGCATTACTGCTCACATCTTTTAGTTTGACTTACAATTAATATCACTTTAATTGTGTTCTTGCTTGTGAATACTTCCTGGTTGTTGAATAAACCCTAGCAAAGTTACATTCTTTATTAAGTGACACACAAACTTAAATATACACTGAATGTATTTCATCATGTTTTCTTTTTGAAAAGCCTTTTTTCTATTTTTACTTCACCCATTAAGCCGTTGGTGGTGGGAGTGACTGTGCAGAGACATCATTCATGGATCAAGCAGCCAGATGGTAGTATCTAATATCATCCCATTGGACCTGAAATTCCAGCCTCAGTCTTTTATTACTGTCATTCCAAGTTAAGCCTGCACTGTGGCCCAAGCAGTACCTTCAGTATGACCAAATTACAATTAATTCAGTATTCTATGAATTCAGTATTTCCACAGTTGCATTGTACAGCTCATCAGACTTTATTCTTTTATATAAAAAAAGATCTTACTGCAAAAAATGATCAGCTTGAGTTTGCTAATCAGGATCACTGCGATCACCGCTGTTGGATGGAGGAATTAGATAAGTATGGAGCTAAATGAATAAAACATACGTTTATAAATTGACAATGAAAATAAAGTGATCATATCCTGTACTGTAGGTAACACCCTTGAACAATTGTTCCACTCTTTAGGATATTTAGTAAACTAATACTATCCAGAGCTTTACATTTTCCTTATTCTTCCCTCATGAGTGTAGATCATTATTTCATATGTTGACAAGATTGTTCTGCTTCCCACACACTCTTCAATACATCTTAATTGGATTGTGTGCTACATCCTGCAGCAGTGTGAAATGTCATATGTGCCTGACATACAATCCAACCTGGAAGATAACATATTAAAGTACAGACACACACTCTCCTGAATACTCTCTTCAGCAAATTACTCTGAATGCTGCGACGCAGCACCTGAGATTACTTCCAAAAAGTTGTTCACGTTCTCAATTTTTTACGTTTAATGTTATATTCGTTCGGTACACTTCGGTACACATGTGTACCGAACCGGGTACGTGTACCGTTACACCCCTAGTATCTAAGCGATCCGATCTCGCGACAGGGGAAGCAAACACAGACATCATAACACGTACCTTTTACGGAGCTTTTACGGGAGATTGTCTCACCGTAGCTGTCAATCTGATCAAAGACGTGTTCAATGGCATTAAAACGAGAACAAACACGGCTGAATCGGTTGATCCATAGGTTAATAATGTATCTGTGGCTTTGAAGCAATTGTTTATAATCCATAATTCCATTTTTATGTAAAAATCGGAGCACAAAAGTTAGCTGCTAATGGTAGCCACCAGAGTGTATGGAGCTTCCGGTTTTGGCTACTTGTCACTCTCAGTCCTTATTTGGTAATGTGTGTATTAGACTGCCGCATAGCCAAGACCGGAAGCAGCAGCCACTCTGGTAGCTACCATTAGCAGCTAACTTTTGCTCTGCGATTTTTACATAAAAATGGAATTATGGATTATAAATGAAATAATTTTTTTATACAGAGATGTTAAAAACCTATGGATTAACCGATTCAGCCGCGTTTTTTTTCGTTTTAATGCCATTGAACACGTCTTTTGATCAGATTGACAGCTACGGTGAGACGATCTCCCCTAGAAGCTCCGTAAAGGTACGTGTTGTGATGTCTGTGTTTGCTTCCCCTGTCGCGAGTTCGGATGACTCAGTGATGATACTATATACCTAAATAATCTGTGGAACCTCAGCTTTAATCGGATATCTTGTATGTGCAGCTACGATAAGTAATAAGGGTACTTTTATCTTGAGTTCTGTGCCAAAGTCCGTTAGCATTTTTCGCTCAGGGGTAATTTAGATGCTTCTTATGAGACTTGCGTTTTGTTTTGGTAAAAAATGGTTTGTATCGTCAGTTAGCTGAGATTATTTCCGTTGATCTGGTATAACACATTAATAGATTCTTAAATATTAAGATCCCCTGAGACACAGTGTTGTGAAAAAAAAGTAAAGTACCCGCCGGGACCTTGGGGCTTAACAGGTTAAAAAACCGCAATATATATATCGCAGGGGAACAAAAAACCGCAATAGGCGCATTCACACTGCGGTACTTTTCCCACAAAGGTTCATGCGAACTTAGTTCATGAGAACTCTTTTATCGCGTTCACACCAAAAAGAGCCGGTACTAAAATTATTTCATGTGAACCTTTTTACCCCCTCGAAAGTCCCTGCTAGAGAGCAGGGACTTTCGAGCGGCACTTTTGTGAGAAAAGAGCTATATTTCTGATTGGCTGGGCGGATTGCAAACCACGCCCCGTAATACTCCCAAAAAGTTTTGTGAAGCCGCCATTTTATTATCCTCGCATTAGCATTATTAGCATTAGCATTAGCCCAGCGCAGAAATGCAGAGAGACTAACTTATGGCAACACAAAATAAAACATGGGAGCGGTGGAGATGAGGAGGTGTCGGCATTCTGGCGATTTACTCGGAAGGCTTCAGTAGAAGTTGCTGGGAGTCCCAGCAACTTCTACTGAAGCCAGTCCACAACTCCGGGGACTTCCGGCCGGGGACTGTGGGCGGCAGTATACGCCGTGAAGTTGTTTGTAGCCTGCCAGTAAACCCAAAGCAGAAGAAGAAGAAGTGACGTCTGCGGCTTAATTTGCCTAATCCACTCCCAGGGACTTTTTCCGGTGTGAACGCGATCTGTACTTAGTTCATGCGAACTAAAGAGTTCGCATGAACTAAGTTCACATGAACCTTTGTGGGAAAAGTACTGCGGTGTGAATGCGCCTTATGTCAGTTTTTTTCAATATCGTGCAGCCCTAGTGGTAAACGAGGTACACATTTGACATAATTTGAACTTTGAGTACATCGTTCAGCGACACATTTCGAGCATGTGCCACAAGTCTCTCCACAAAAACACAAAGGCAATGCCAGCATAGATCCGTTTTACAATGTATTATGTGAATGCAGCTTGAGTGTTACACGAATGTGTGAAGCGGATTTCTTGGCAATTTATCCCATAGTTGTTGGGATATTTGAGATTGGAATTATCACTGAACCAACTCTTTGGTAGCATCTCGGTAGTGCTAGTGTAGCTAAAAAGCTAAAGTAAAAACTTCATGAACTATCTTATGGTTAAAACAATACAAGAGAGTCTAAATAAATCCCCAAAACATGTCCCTTGAGCTAATTTCATGAATAAACACAGTTGAGGGATAACTACACAGTGTGTCTGGGTGTGGTTGTGGGAACAGGTTGACCATGAGGCGTGTAGCCAGCACATGATAACATAACATAACTGCACATGTTCTTGTTTCAGTTCAGTTATCTCTCAGATAAAGTTTCCCAATGTGATGTGGATGGAAAGGAGAATAGGCCTACAACACACACACACACACACACACACACACACACACACACACACACACACACACACACACACACACACACACACACACACACACACACACACACACACACACACACGCACTACACTCCTCTTTTGTTTTCTTTGTGTTCCTTGTGTCTCTTGAATAATAGAAGTGGCTGGATACTTATTGAATTCTCTGATTTACTTCCAGCACTTAGAACAACACTCCCCCTTTCTCCATTCACTGAAACTCCAGCTGCTTGCACTGAGCCTGCAGAGTATTCGCACTGAGCCTGCAGAGTATTCGCAAACCTTTTTTTACTTTCCGAGCTCACTCTTTAACCACACTCAACAAAAATCGGACAGACAGGGGGAGCAAGAACTGTCGAGCCATGCATTAACCCCCCGGATTGAAGAAAACAACAGTGAGGGTATTTTGAGGATTTTTTTTAACAAATAGTGATAACAAATATATTGCGTGAGGCATTTTAAAATGAGGATATTCTGAATCAATGACTGTTTTACTTGTTTTCTCTGCTTGACTGTTTTCGTTGCAGTTTGTTGCATTATTGTACTTATTGTGACTTTCAGTGCTGGGAAATCAATCCACACATTGCTTTTAAACTGCTGTACCCATTTCCCACCTAACAGCAGGAAGTACGCTTTAGTAACCATGGTAACCAAGATTCTTAGTCCACGTTAAAAAAGGTTTTGGTTATGTTTCCATGAGTCCATGGGGTATTTTTATTCCTGCAAATGTCATGGTGTCATTTTTAGTGCAGCTACAGAGTAGAAAGTAAGGTATTAACCACAGACTGCTATTGGCCTATATTATTGATTGGTAGGTTGTTCCAATTTTGTGCTGACTCAAATGTCTCAACAAGTATGAGATAAATTCCCAAATGTAAATGTTGTACAGACATTGTACAAGTGTGCTGCCACCATTCATTTGACATTTTTGGTTTGCAGTTACAATGAGCTGTACAAAAATAAGGTAACATTCAATATTACTATTAGCCCAACTTTTCTATGAGTACTTGAAAGCATAAAACAATCCTTCTCTGGGAAACATAGAAAAAAAAACCTCAATAATTTAGAGGATGATTAAGTTAATACCTCAAGATGTCAGAAGATGTGGCTTCAGAAAATAAAAAACTGCACAGTTCTGAAATCTGATATACTACACATATGTTTTTGTTGTTGTTGTAATTTGTCACATATTTAATGTACTTTTTCTTGTATATGCCTTGTAGGGATGTAACGATACCAACAACTCACGGTACGATAATATCGCGATAAAAAGTCCACGGTACGATATTTATCGCGATATTGAAAAATAAAGAAAGAAATGTGAATTTTTTTTTTTTTTTTATTAAATAATAAATCTGATTTGTACAGCATTTTAGTAGGATAGTAGTATTTTAAAGTGTCAACAATATAATAATCAGACCCTGCAATAGAATAAATCAAGTTTCACTTTAGTTTTTCAAGTAACTCAACTCTCAGAACTCAGCATCATCAAGGTTATCTTTTAGGGATATGAGCATGTCCACATATCGAGGTATAAGCTGTGATGTTTGGGCGTTCACTATATCCCCTGCTGTGGAAACAACTCTCTTGCTTGGTACTGATGTTGCTGGGACAGAGAGATATGCTTTGGCCATGGGTGACAGCAGTGTGTAAAACTGTGCATTGTCTCTCCACCACTTCAAAAACAATACAGTTTTTGCCAAGAAGGTGAGGCTTATTGACAGAGATATAAATATACTGTTGGTACTTGTCAATGTCTCTAGGTGTGTAAATGTAGCACTGTAAATACGATGTCCTTTATTGTTATCTGTTGTTTTATGTTCATGTTGTAACCTACTTGCTGCCATGTTGGACAGGTCTCCCTTGAAAAAGAGATTGATGATCTCAATGGGACCATCTGGTTGAATAAAGGTTTAAATTAAAAAAATAAATAAATCAGTCTCACGACGGTATTGAGACATTTATTTACCGCGATATCGCGATATTCGAAATATCGTTACATCCCTAATGCCTTGTAAACATTCTTTCTTAATAGTTTTTTTTAACCATTTTTATGATCCTTCTATTGTTTTGGTCCTTTTCTTTTTTGCAACTTATGTATCTTCCTGTGTTTATGCATGCTCCCTTGTACATATAGGACATTCCTGTTATGTTTAAACCGGCTTGGCAATAAACCTGTTTCTGATTCTGAAAATGTGATTATGATGCACAGGCTGTGTTTATAATTGATGACTCAGTGTGTATCACTTTATGTTTATGTGTAATTTCTAACTTCACTGGTGTCTTCACTGATGTAAATGTGAGAAGATAAAGACACAATCTTTACATCTGGATACACTCCGTGGTCTGTGTAGCTGTTGGTGACCTTCAGGTGCACCAGGCTCTGTAAACACTGCAGCCTGTGACTGTGCAGTCCTCTCTACAGACACGTGTACCAGCAGAGCGCTCAGAAGCAAAGCCTTCTGCTGCTCTCACCCCAGGCGAGCCATTTGTTTCTCCCCTCACACTAGCCTACATCTCACATCTCTGTTTGGAAGTTCCCATAGTGATTGAACACATTGCAATATTTTGATAGGACCGCAGCTTGGATATGCAGCTTTTCAAATAACAGACACTGGCTCATTTGAACAAGAGAAATCCCACCAGCGTGCTTGGCTTGAATACAAGTCAACATTCACCGTTCTGTTAGTTTGTGCAGCAAACATTTATGTTACCAGAAGGAAAGTTTAGAGAAATCCTGAGGATATGGGTGAGCCTATTACCATTAGTTTTTAGCTTGCAAATCTGAATCCATGCAACCTTTGTTGAGCTTAAGAAGTCTTAGGAATCTGTAAATGCAAACATCAATTTCAAAACTCAAATTGTGAGAAAGTGGCATTTACATCAATAGTACGTCACATTCTGAGGGCACCATGAATCTGTACATTGTATTTAATTTAGGACCCTTTATCAAAAGCGACTTACAATTAGTGCATTCCACCATGAAGAAACATTTACATCAATAGCATGTGCCATTCTGTAGGGGAACGTAAATCTGTACAAACATTTACATCAATAGCATCAACATTTATTGAATAACAATGACAGAATATATCTATCATGTGGAACAGTGTGAGGGACAGACAGACTTCTTGTACCATAATTAAGTAACATTTGGACGGACTTGTACTTTAATTGAGTATTTCCATGTTATGCTACTTTGTACTTCTAGTCTTCTACTACAATTATGTAATACCTTTAGTTACTTTTCAGATTCTAATTAATTATTTGAAATATAATCAACACTTCAATCAGAATTTAGTTACACCTGGAGTAGATTCACTAGCTACCCTGCAGTATACAAAGTCATTAAAACTAGCTGCACCTTTACCAGCTTTGATAACACTTTAATGATCAATAATATCACATCATATATATTATTTTGAAATGGACCAATCTGCACAATGATTATTTTTACTTTTGGCACTTGAAGTATATTTTTGATGCTAATGCTTTTACTTGAACAACATTTTGAATGCAAAAAACCGAGCCGGTTTCTCAAACTTACCTACCCCACCTTCAAGGTGGGAGTACTTCTCCCACCTCTGATTATGTGTCAATCATGGCACACATTTTATTCTGCATTTCCTCCTACAATCCTAGAGTACAGATATTAATTTAATGTTTCTATGGTTACGTCCTAGAAACAAAAGTCTTCGAAAAAAAAATTTCTACCATAATGTTTTTTGTAAAACAATAGACTTGTATGTTAGAAGATCCAGTGTCTCTCAATAATCCCTCTAAAGGTGTATATAGTAAATGCATTCCTACAGATGTAAGCAACATGGATCAATGATCACATCTGTGGAGTAGGCTGGGACAGTAATACATGCCTCTAAAGTTGAGCTGTAATTGATGGGTTCTGCTGAGAAGCCACTGCAGGCAGCAGCCCCTGGACTCTGCTGATCCAGCTCCTAAACACAGAGAGCCCTGATTGATAAAGATCCAGCAGTGAGGGATTCAGTCGTATGTTAACCCCGGCTGACATGCTGCTTCCATCTCCAACCCTCCGAGGAAAATAATATGATGTTTGTACTTCATGGTCCTTTACTGAATGTGCCAGTCAACTTGCTTGATGGCCTGATTCATTTTATAAATGTTGGCTTACTGATATGTCTCTGAAAGCATAGCCTCATTTTTACTGCCCACTCAGGACTTTTGCTTTCAGCAAGCATATCTTGTGAAAAAAGAAACCCCTTCTCTAGGTTACTGCCTGAGGGAGAGACGCTGTCAGTTATCCAGGAGTGTGTCTGCCAGATCGCAATTTGATTACATTTATTGCCTCTCTTGGGTTTTTTGGGGCGATTGTGTTGCACTGTGAATTCACTGAATTGTAAAAAGTTTTTGTTGGTATAATGTGTCTCATTTTCACAATAAGTAATTTGACTATGGACAGGCGCAGACAGGCACATAATGCAACAAAACGAGAATCTTGAGGGGTGTCAGCTCAAAGACAGCAGAGAAAAAACCTCAATGAGAGAAAAGATTTAGCTCTATGGAGAATGGGCGGTTCTAAGGAGGGCCATCAGGGGACAGTGCCCCTCTAATACCTCATTCACACCAGCGCAATCCGGTTCAAGCTACGTGCTAGAGCTTTTTTCAGGTTCAGAACCGGTTCTTCGGTTTAGCTCCGGCTCTTTTCACACCTCCCAGAGTCCGACTGGTGCTGCGTCATTGCGTCATCGTTTGCGTCATGACGTAACCGTTTACCTGCTTCATAAAGCCAAACCACGCGGAAACCCCTCACAGCTCACACCGACAACAACAATAATGGCCGATTGTGCTCCAGCTTCCTCTGTACCTCTTCGGAAGACCAGATTCCCAGTAGGTAGCTGGTCTCTCCAGTGGACCACTGCTGCTTGTTAAGTTTCTCCATCGTTGTCTACAAACTGGATAAAACGCAGGCTTTTTGTTGTTGTTCAGGAGTTGATCCCGCCCCTGCCCCCGCCTCGACGTAAGCGTGACGTATGCAGTGCTTTTGCTCCAGCCGGACAATTTTTTGGTTGCTCCGCTGCGGTGTGAACAGGAAAACCTGGTGCTTTTCAAGCTCCAGCTCTGAACCGGCCCTGAAACACCGTTGGTGTGAATAAGGTATAACACTGAACTTGGACCCTCCTGTGGCTGCCCTCAAAAAGAAGATCAATGATAAAGCAGTTTGTGATAATGTTGCAGCAAAGACTGACTAACTTGGGCCAAAGTAACTGAAAATAAATAACTAAACTAAAATAGTAAGTCATTGACATCAATTCTGTTGATTAAAGGGGACCTATCATGCAAAATGCACTTTTGTACGTCTTTTATACATGAATATGTGTCCCCGGTGTGTCAGGGAACTCACCAAGTGTCAGAAAACACAACCCTCTCTCTTTTCCTCCATACCCAAATCTTTAAAAACGGGGCTGAAACAAATCTGATACAGACTGATAGAGATTTGAAATATCTCTGACGTCAGAAACGAGGAGCTCCGCCTATATGGGCACCTCTCCACCTATCAGGAGGAGACAGCCACGGCCATTGCCGTTCGAAAGCGCTGGTGACGCTGTAGTACATATGCCAGGCCTGTAGGTGGCGCTGTAGTCTGCCACAAAAGCAGCGAAGAAGACTTCTCACAGATTCAGCCCTTGCAAAAACAGGGCTAAAAAAGAGCAAATAGAGCGAAATGAGGCATGGCTAAATAGGTATGGCCCTACAATATATTATTCAAATATAGCATGATAGGTCCACTTGAAGTAAAAACCATTAATGGTAATTAAAGGTCTCCTATCATACTATTTTTAGGCATATATTATGGGTCTCAGATATATAAAAAAATATAAAAAACATGTCTATGATTTGTTTTGCTCAAAATACAAAACAGATCATAAATGTAAAGGCCCTAACACCAGACTGACACCAAAGAACACGTCCCGACGGACCCGATTATTGTGTCGCCTCACGTCTCCTGCGTCTTGGCCAAAAAGTCGCACTGGAACACACCACAAAGACTTCAGCCGACGGCGAAGTAGCACGTACCCACTGCGCATGCGTGAGTGGCAATAACTCTCCTTACCAGCAAGTGGTGGTAGTGTGTATTATTAATTCAAAAGAGGCAACCGGAAGACAGACTGCGTGAAATATACAAACAACTAATAGCGTTCCAATTTTCACTCTCGTCCATCACAGACTGTTTCACAGAATGACTTATAATCGAAAACATTTTTATTTCCTGCTTTTTGACACATACACTCTCCAGTACAGGTTAGCTCTGAGTGTTAGCGATGCTTGCTAATGTAAACAAAGACCATTGTGGTGGCTCCATTTCCAGTTCAGTTTGAGTCACCGAGAGGCGTTCCCCTAGATTCCACCGGGTCCGTCTGCATCACGTTACGGCTGCGCCGCGGCGTTCTCAAAGATCGTGGCCACTCTAGTCAATGTGTGCTATTCCACCAGACGCGCCGCGTTACGGCTCAGAAGCATCCCAGAAGTGTCTCGGTGCTGGGCTCCGCTCAAAATATGATTCAAGTCTATATTTCGACGCGAGACGTTGCAGAGGCGCCGGGCAGGAAGTGGACCGGTCAGAGCATCCGGCCCATCCCCAAAATAAAGTAATTTTGCCAGCATTCTCCTCCGGTTTACAGGCACTGTGTAAATTATATATATAGAATAATTATGATGATGAATGCATTTTTTTACAACACATCTTTTATTCATGTCGTTTATAACTGGAGTATTACAATTATTATTAACTTTGTCTGTACAAAGTAGCCTGTCCAGGAAATATGCCCAAATCAACAAAAACTGCGAGCCGGCAGGCAAGACCCTCCGCTTCTGAAATGCTTCTGAAACGCGCCCGGTAGGGTATGACGCCGGAGGAGGCCGGACCAAAACCGCAGCGCAGCCGTGATGCCACGCAGACGGACCCGGTGGAATCGAGGGGTAAGCTTGGCTATAAACTGCGACGCGTTTTGAATGAGAAAGTCCATACTGAAGTAAGATGGTTTAACGATATCAAAACACAGTAACTCGGGACAAAACGGTCAACAGAAAAAATTACAGCACAAGCTCACCCTTTGTCATCCACACTCGACATGAAACAGGTGACCTATACACAAACTACACCCATGTGACAATTAACGGAAGTGCTCAACAAATACAAATAAAAGTGACGTAAACAAATAATAATAATACAAATAATAAACTCAGGCTAGGTAGCATTTTGGCTCCTACAACCAGCATATTAAGTCCAAAACACGTTGCGCATTGTTTCTGATAACAACCTTTCTGATAGGGCCGTGGGCGTAAAGCCAGCCCACATTTCCGATATTACGTCATATCGGACGCAAATCTGGATCAGCTCCGTTGTTGCCCCGTTTTTAGAGATTTGGGTACGGAGGAAAAGAGAGAGGGTTTTATTTTCTTACACTTTGTGAGTTCCCTGACACACCGGGGACACATGTTTATGTATAAAAGACATACAAAAGTGAATTTTGCATGATAGATCCCCCTTAAAGTTTATTTTGCACGTTATGAGTTTATACTGAACTAAAATTGTTGTACTCTTGAACACGGTCTTTGTTCGCCCTTTTCCTCGATTAAATGTACCCCTCTCCTTTAATAACTGCCAACCCCCCCCCCCAGTAAAATGTATCTAGAACCGCCACTGCTATGGAGAATCATTTTTCAGTGACCAAGCCAACAGAGAGAAAGCTTTACACTGGAACCAGGTTGAACCAGACTCAGAGTCTACAGCTAATGGCTCTGTCAGAATGTACTTGCCTGCTTTGAGCTCGCATCAGCATGTGAAAGTCATGTAATGCTGTAATTAGTCATTCTCTTCAGCTGAGGCTCATCAACTAAGGCTTATGTGAGTGACATCTGACTTGTAAGTGTTTCAGAATACAAAATTAATGACACATTTTACTGACTAGTGCAGGGCCCTTTAGGATTTGCTCGTGTCGCTGCTTCTTGTGCTTTGAAGTGAGTCTATGCACGTGTTAGCGGTAGCAGGACTACACAATACGCAACATGAGTCCAAACGCTGCCATGTAAAAGCTTTCCCCAGATTTTATGAACGCATTGGAAAAAGTTGAAGTTTAGACCGGCCAAAATTATTTGTGGGTATTTGCGGTTCGCAACCAACTATTTGGCTCATGACCTATCGGACTGGAGTGTGGAGCAGTAGATTAAAATAAAGTTAAATCACAATTCACTTCTCTAAATGATTCTAAACTGTGGCTGTGAGGTAGTGCGATTGATTGGAAGGTTGTGGGTTCGATCCTTGCAATCAACATGTCGATGTATCCTTGGGCAAGGAACGTATTGTAAACAGTGTGTGAATGTATGTGGATGTTAGCCTAATTGAGTAAAATATCATTGCTCTGTATGACTGGGGTGTGAATCGATGAATTATGACATGTAGAGTGAAAAGAGCTTTGAGGGGTCGTAACAACTTGATATTGAGCTTTATAATATAAATAATATATATATAATATAATATCGTCAGGTCTCCCTTGTAAAAGAGATCGTTGATCTCAATGGGATTTTTTACGTGGATAAATCAAGGCTACAATAAATACATTTACTTAAACAGATATGTATAAAAAAAGAAAGAATTGGTTTATTTAAAAAAAAAATTCTACATTTGTCCATACAAAATATATTTTCTACAATCTCGATGTTAGAGTGGTGGCTGTGGCTCAAGAGGTGGTCATCCATCAAACCCCGCTCCAGCAGTCAACATGGCTCCCTGGGAAAGATACTTGAATTGATCCCGATGTGCAACAGTGTGTGTGTGAATGTTCTTCTCCCTGAGCAGGTGCACCTTGTATGGCAGCATCTGTATACATGTGTGCGCATGGCCGAATGCACTTTAAGGTCACAAAGACTGGAAAAGCACTGTATCCATTTGTGTAAACATTCTTAGCCCTTCTGGTCCCAAGTGTTTGATCTGGGTCACTGAATCAGGGTGTGTAGCTCAGTTTGTCTTTCTACACCGCTAAGACATTTGTTCAACCAGCATGGATTCTGACTGAACTGAGTCACTCTGCAAGGTCACATCTCAACATTCAAAGATTCAAAAGCTTTATTGTCATACAGTATGCATAGTAGCTACAGTGAAGTTATGGCAATGCAAATCTTAAGTCCCTGGCTCCCCCAATAATGCAACATAAATATATATAAGACATACACAAATGGATTAGGCTTACTGTAGTTAATGGATCAATTAGTGAGCAAACAGATCATATTAAGGAGTTATGAAGGCACACTGAAACATTGACTAATTGTATTATGTCAACAGATTTCACATAACTGTATTAGGTTATATTTCTTAATATTATTGCTTCCAACTCACCTAATAGTCTTATAGCATGTGGGATAAAACTATATCCTGAGATGTACCTTTCTTATATTTGATTGAATACATTTGTTCGCTGGCCTGCCATTTTACAGATGTTTCATATTGTCACAGCGTACACTCAAAACATTTTTGAAACGTTGACTTGTATGTATTATTATTATTATAAATGTATTATGTAAACAGATAACACATTAGTTTAGTTGAAAGCAATAATATTAAGTTTAAATAAAAAACAATAGGTTCAAGTTGCATTTTTGATTGCATTGAATGAACCTAATAAAGTATGTGGAACCTGTTGACGTAATACATTCAATTACCGTCATTGTTTGTGTATGTCACAGACAAGAGGACAGTAAAGAAGTCACACCTAATGCAATAAGGCCGCTGGATCTGTGGTCAGACGTTTTGAGAATGATGGAGGCTTTGCTATTTTGAGGTCCTTATCAGAGTCATGGAGGGCCAAACACTCCCAGCACTCAAACGGACCCCCGCAAGGAGCCGTGGGAGGAGGGCAGCGAGGAAACAGCATGAGAGAAGGATGGCAAGGGATGGAGACAAGGGTATCTAGCAGAGTATTTATATCCCTCATGTCTCACATCTAACACAGTGATAGACAGGCAAACTGAAAGCTTCTGTCACACTAAATTCTCTATGGCTGCATCTTGCCCTGTGCCCCCCTTCCTCGAAAGTCAAAAACTGAAAAATAATCTGGACTATTGGATTTCTTTGGGTTAATAATAGCTTTTCTCCGGTCTTGGTAATTCCCATCCAGGCCCGTAATGTCAGGCTTAGGAGAATCAGAAGCTTGGAAAATAAAAATAAACTATAAAATAAATTCAGATCAAAGAAATAGGGCGTTTTTCTCTCAGAGGGACAGAACATGTCTCAATATATAATTTCTCATGCTTGACAAATTAGTCATGGAAACATCAAGAATAATGCTGCCATGCTGTTATCATACAACCGCTTTACATTTAGCACTGTTCTTCAGCCCAGAGGCAGAACCTTGATCCTGAAGGGGAACAGCAAGTCAAGGCTAAAATTAGACCCGCATACTGAGTGTGAGAAGATACATCCTAACACAACAACATGGCTTGTATTGTGTATGCTCATTTCATGCTGTATTAAGAAATAGGGTCTCAAAATAAAGCACATCAGCGGTTATGAGCACTTGAAATATTTATTGCAGTGATTCTGGGTAATCATAAATTGAGTGTCAATGGGTGTGGAGGATTTCCCACCTTTGTTTACCTGTCAAAATAAATCAACAAATGAATAAACAGGGGGCGGTGAAAAATGTGCATCCTGGATCACAGGAGGGTCCAGGTTGTGTGTGAGATAACGGTGAGATCAATAAATCACAGAGCGGTGTTTACATGTATAATGCTGCGGAACTGCTGCTCGGATCAGTGTACACAGGCAGTCACACACACACACACACACACACACACACACACACACACACACACACACACACACACACACACACACACACACACACACACACACACATACACACACACACACATACACACACACACACACACACACACACACACACACACACACACACACACGAATAAACAAGCAAACAGATAGAGAGAAGGTCTGTGCAAAGAGTGCCAGATGGCTCTGTGGGAGGTGGTCAGGGAGGATGAAACGGGTGAAGCCCCCTCGGTGAGCTTACGTGAGATCAACCAAGCACACACACATTTACCCTCTCGCACAAGACAAGTCATTACCGCACAGTAAGAAGGAGCGTGTTACAGTGAGGCACAGATGCTTTTTCATGAAATACCGGGTCTTAGATGTAAGTCTTTAAGTCAGGTTTTAGTCTCTAAGACATTCATACAACAATGCACCATGTTCATGTTAGAAAGCCTCCCATCAAACAGGAAATGAGTAAAGGTGGTTAGACACCTGGTGGAAAGATGAAAGTGAAAATACTGGTTTAGAGCAGATTTTCATTATAAAACATGTCCATGTAACTTCTAACTGCACCATGCCTTCCCCTTTAGCATGCATAGGATATTGTATTTGAAGGTCAAAGAGACAGGACTGTTTACTTACTATTTAAAAAAACTCAACATACTGAGTACACATTAATAATATATTTTGGCAAAGCACAGTGGCGCTATAACTTCACACACACCAATAGGAAGGCTCAGTAAATCAGACACAGTACTGAGTCAGGCCTCAGGCAGTGATGTGCTGCTGCTGCAGTCCACGGTACAGTGATAACCGGTGAGAAAATGGAAAGTTGGGCCTGGCCTCAGGATAAACGGATTCATCTGACAGGAAGCAGGGGCTCCCAAAATAACCTGCACAAGTATGTGTTGCTGTTTTAATCATTTGTATTCTATTTTATCACCACTGTAAAGCGTCTTTGAGCACCTGAAAAAGCGCTTGGGAATTAAATGTATTATTATTATTATTATTATTATTATTATTATTATTATTAACAATCCAGTGGTGTTTTAAGGTAAATGTTCCATGCTGCATATCCCATAATGCAACTAAAAAGTGAATAATTGTTCATGTTACAATATATTTGAGAATGATGAGAATACAATACATTGATGTATAACAAGATAAAAAGGACATATGCTCATTTTCATATGTGTATTCTGTCCCTCTACTGGGACATGTCTCCATGCTTTAATGTTCAAAAAGTCTTTATTGTTCTCATACTGCCTGTGCTGCAGCACCTCTTTTCACCCTCTGTCTGAAACCAGAGCCCAGTCTGTTCTGATTGTTAGCTGGCCTGCTCTGTTGTGATTGGTCAACTGCTCAGAGATGTCCCGCCCCCTAGCCTCGCGTACAATGTGTTGGAGCGCCAGCCAATAAAAGCGTGAGTGTGTTACATAGTGATGTCACTATGGTACAGAAGTAAACAAAGGAGTCCAATGGAGGCATTTCAGGCAGGGGGGGTGGGGGGTTGTGGGACTATTTACATGCACAAATACCTGAATATCACACTACAGGAAAGTAAGAAAGGGGCCTCTTTAAAGAAATATAATTCATGTTTTACAAAAGCAAGATACGTTCATACAGTTTTATTTGGTCATCATATGATCAAACATTTTAGGACTCATTTTTTTTTAAAAATATTAAAATCATTTATTTATGCTGTGCCTGTCAATATCTATGTATTCATTTTGCTCCACCAAGATACTTTTCCCTTGTAGATTGACCGAAGGAAATCTCCTATACTTGGGCTCAACAGTAAATCACCTGTCGACTTCTTAACGAAAACATTTCCCAAATTGGGATCAGTAAAGTATATCTTATCTTATCTTTATATTATATGCTAGTATAAAAGAAGAACAACAATAACTAACAATTTCATTTGGGCAGGACTGTGTAAAATCATGTGATTCTGTTAAAGTACTGTGATGTATAACATGCATTATCTCTACACATCAGTCCAAAATGCATGCCACTTCCCTGCTGCATGGGAACCCTGGAGCTTCTCTATTCTGAATGAATATCATTCAGCCTATTGTGTCAGATAAATTAAGTTGGACTTTTGGTTCCATCGCAGAAGGGCTACGCATTTGTTCTCAGTGACACAAAAGTCAGATATCTGCTATCCCTTGCCGCTCCTTCAGCGCATCACTCTTAGGACTGAAGGTCTTTCAGAACTCAAGACAGAGCTGTAAATCTCTCTCTGGCTCGCCATAGCATGCCTGTTCATTATGTAACTATTTCATCTCCTGTATGTTGAGAGAAATGGCTGAAACCTTTACTTTGAGCCGATATGACCAGACAGATCAGCCTGTTAAAAAAGCACATGTGTGAAATAAGGAGAAATAAAGGACAAACTCTGTAACCTCCAATAAAAGCTCTTCAATTCAGACTCCTGTATTATTTTTAAAGTAACAAGGACTTTGAACCAATCAATGATGTCCCTTTGCTATACATTGATCTCCTTCACATTTGCCTTTATTTCCATGTGAGTGAAAATTGTGCAGATGAATAAAAGCACCAGTACACTGAATATGAGCTTTAAAGTGGAACAGAGTTATCTTGTATAATTAACTCTCTTCTTTCTCTTCCAGAGCGCTCATTTTATTATAAAAGCTGTCCTCAAACCCTTTCAAATGTGGGTCATTTGCCTTTAGTTTCTAGTATAATGGATATTAATGAGCTATAATCCATTTGATGCGACAGGCTACTTATATTTCCCTCTAGCAAGGAAGAATTACGAGGCAGGGGTGAACACTATCAATAATGTGATTCAAGCTTCATGCATGGTGACGTAGCACATGACGCATTTATGTAAACTTAGTGCACATTTATCATCCTCATCATCTTGGAGCCCGGGCTTGGAGATGCACTGATGCTGACAGAAAAAAAGAGTTTGAGGTGGAAGCTGCTGTAACTTTGATCAGCAGCGAAGATGAAGCCACTGTACCATGACAGATCTCATGAATTAAACAGGGGTCTTATTAACCGTAGTGAACCGCAGGAGTTGCCTTCCTGCAGACAGCTGTGATCTGCTTGGTGCCATCTCTCATTTTCAGATCCGTGTAAACGACTGTTTGACCACACATCAGGGGAAAGAAAAGCCTCTCTCAGCGGGACGGCATGAAAACAAGCGAGGGGGGAGGCTGGGAGGGTATCTCCATGGAGCGCAGTGCAGACTAAAACGCAAGCCAGATGCATCTCAATTCCAATTAGGTAATGGGAGCTGACAGCAGGCATGAGCGAGCGACGCGTGGACTCAGAGCAGAGCCGATGGATCTTTACAGGCTGCATTTCAAAGGCTTCTTGACCCAGGCTCCTTTGGAAATAAAGGCAGGTGGTTTCTCTACAATCAAAAATAAATCATGGTGAATAGAGTCAGGAGGAAGGAGAGATGTGTCAGCGATAGAGAGTGGAAAGAATGCAAAAACATCTGGAACGATGCAGAAGAAAGGGAATAGGAATAAAAGGCCTTGTGTAGAAAGAGGGCTGCTGTGCAGAAGAAAGGGAGTTGATTGTGAGCGTTAGGATGGTGAGACAAGGTCTTTCTTCCATCTTTTAGAAACCAAAGAAAGGCACCGGTTCACAGAGTCTAGTTGAGGACGAGAGTGGCTGCAGGCCAGTGCCTTCAATTCATAAGGTGTCAAGACAACAGCGGCTATATGTTTCTCATTTAGTGTCAGAGAGTAAAATGTCAGTCATCCTGCACCATCAAGCACATCCTCTCTGTCTCTGTCCTCCTCTATCTCTCTCTCCCAGACACACACACACACACACACACACACACACACACACACACACACACACACACACACACACACACACACACACACACACACACCACACACACACACACACACACACACACACACACAAGACTCTCCCTCAGTCAGTAACTGGTCCTACATCTGGCCCCTGTCCTGAGCTTTAACACACCCACAGTGCTCTGCAGCATCCACACACACACACACACACACACACACACACACACACACACACAACACACACACACACACACACACACACACACACACACCACACACACACACACACACACACACACACACACACACACACACACACACACACACACACACCCACACACACAGAAACGCACACATGCACGGGCTGAATCAACCCTGGTAATCTGCTCATTATTTAAATCATCCAGGGTAGCCGAATTTTGCACATCTGTCATATCGGCATCTTGTCCACTCTGTTTGCATGATGCTGATCTATTGTAGCTTGTTCTTCTTTTCTTCAGCATTAGGACTCTACAGTCATAGCACATTCCATACACCCATCATCTTATATTCTGCCCAAAATAGACAGTAATTGTGCTCAAATATGTCATATGTGCTTAAATATAGGCACACGGTGATCAAAAGCTTTACACAAGACAGTATTTCCACTTCTGGGGCAGACCTAACCTCTATATTTATCTAGCTATGAGAAAATAGCTAAAGACAAAACGTAATAATATAATACACTCTTCTGTTTATGATGAGAATCAATCATATTTACATGATATATTGTCTTTTTAAAAGCCACACAATTCACATGTTAAGTGTTTTATATTTATTTTTAACAAGTACAAATTGATTTTTATTTGAATTGAAAGAACAAAAAAACCCTGACTTGACCTGACTGGGTTTTCTCCGGATGTTTTTCCTTGGGTCTAAGGACAGAGGGTCTAAGGACAGAGGGTCTAAGGACAGAGGGTCTAAGGACAGAGGGTCTAAGGACTGAGGGTCTAAGGACTGAGGGTGTCGTATTGTCATACTGATATTCTGTACAAACTTTGAAGTCCACTGAGACAAATGTAACATTTGTGATATTGGGCTATATAAATAAACATTGATTGATTGGTTGACTTGAGGTTAGCAGGTTCTGTTAAATTAGAGTCAAATGGAGGATGCAGGAGATGCAGGAATGACAGTTAAGGCTAACTGTTTCTCAGCCTTTCTAAAGATGAAACCTGGCACCTCAAGGGTTTAGGGGAATGTGAATGGATTAATTAAATACTTTTGAAGCCACACTCAAGGTCAGAATTAATCAGATGTGCAGTCTATTTTTAATAAAAATACATATTACATGTGCGTTTTAATTTAGGCGGGTGTTAGTGCTTAAGTGGGGCTAATAATATCTTATCTTTAAAGTACATCTATTATGTCTATAAAGCTTTTTCTACCTTCACTAATGAGTGAAAAATGTACAGTGAACTGTCATGTCGTGTCCCCTCATCGGTCACTGTTGTTCAGGCCTCAACATGCATCCCTGATAGAGGTCATGTACTGGATTTCTGCATTATGATGCTAATATGAGGCTTTGGCTGACTCAACCCCCTCACGCATGCAAGACTCAATCCGATGATCTCTGCTCCACCTGTCCCTTCTTTCCAGTTGCCAAGACTAAGCGAATGTCTCTTCTCTCTGCCCACAGCTGTCACAAATCACAGCATGCCTGGCATGCATGGTCCACAGGACTCTCAGGCCAGCGGACTGTGCGGTTGGTTGGTCAGAGGGAGCCGTCTCAGGGACAGAGTGCACCCTTAGCACCTCGACATGGCTTCTGGCCAGAATTCAGTCTGATTTAGCCCCCTAGGTTAACCTCACTTATGTGTTTCTAATGTGCCAACATCTGTATCAAAACACGAGTCAACTTCAAACATAGATGGAAGAGAAATATGGACTGGCCCTGCCATCCTTCCAGATGCTGTGCCCCAGCAGCAGGCTCAGTATCAGCTCTCTGTTTACCCTTGGTGGGGCGAGATGCTCACTGCGCTAATGCTAATTATCATCATTGGGACTCGATTGCATCTGGTTTGTTCTACTTAACTTCATCAAGCAAACCCACCTACTCCATCGAGGTGATTGAAACAGATAATGCTTACAGTCTTTTTTAAATCAATGTCATCATGCCCTTTTTGGGGTGAATCAGATATGATGTGCTGATACGGGATCTGATATTGATAGCTATCTCTGTCTCATAGTGTCTGTAAAGGATACTTTAACAGGGAAGAGTTTTCACCCTCTATAATTCAAGTTAAAAAACACTTTTTAATTTCATTGTTTATTTGAAAGCAAATATTATGTATTATTGAAGTTACCGTTAGACCCTTTACAGTATGTACATTTACTCAAGTATTTAACAAGAGTATTTACATTAGCTTATTGTACTTCAATTTCACTATATCTTTAATGAAATACTGTACTTTACTGCACTACATTAATGTAGCAGCTATACAGTAGTTATTAGTCACTATGCAAATTGTTGTATCTCTACATAAATAAAGGACATGATGAGCTTAACAATAAAATGCCCTGTTATTTAGCCAACAATACGATGAAGTCAATCGCTAACGTAATGCTATAGACAACCTCCATCACCATATGACTTCATGTCACCACTGTCAAGCTAAAGGGGGCTAATGTGTGGTGTGACAATGTTTAGTAGTTTAATTCAGTCACTTGTTAGCAACTGCTGTTCACCAGTGGGGTATCTACTGAAGTATTCTATGTTTTATGTGACCTTATTTCGAGCATCTAACCAACCATCTAACTCATTCAAAAAAACATTGACTTAGAGATGAGCAAACCAAAGAATGCAAAAATGTAAAATAATTTCTGGATTTAAAACTCATTCCTGCACCTCTAGCTATGTTATATACAGTACGTTCATGATGATACATGGGAATATCATTTGGGGGGAGTGGCTTTGGATGGAGACCTGAAGGGACGCGGTTTCAGCTTTGCAAACTAAGCGGCATTCTCTGTAGATTTAGAAAAAATAGTTTGCAACATTATGCTGGATTTAGAGGTTGGAAATCTTTTAAAACTAGGTTACGTTTGCTTGGTTTTCAAATCTTTCGCACATTAGTTTTCTTTTACATCAGAAATAACATGCTTTTATTGGAGCATTTTTTACACCATGGTAATACTTCTAACTAAATAACAGTTTTGGAGAGGTACGTATAAAACAAATACTCTTGACTCTTCCTCTGTCTGTGGGCTCTTGGCGAGGTCTCTCATTGCAAATACCTGGATGATGAATCCCAACTTTCCATTAGATAAAAGCACACCAAAAATATTTTAGCAAGACAGTAACCATATGAATGTCAACAGCAAGGAGACAAGAGTTGTTACTGTAAAGCAGGGGTCGGCAACCCCTGGCACGCGTGCCAGCATTGGCACGCGGCACCGTAACCAGTGGCACGCTAGGAATAAGTGGAATAAGTGTGCAAAAAATATTTAAATTGTATTTTGGGATCCTGAACGAGGCCGCCGCCAGAGCGCGTCTCCCCGTTACCCGCAGAAGGAAGCCATGCACACAACGCAGCCCCGCTCTCTTTAACTCCAGGTGACTTTCTGCCGCTTTCCTCCGTGGTGCTGATCGTTTCACCACAGAGGAAAGCACTTCACTAACTGCAGTTCCCATAAGGAGCTGTACAAATGCCGCAGTTTCTGCGTGGCTGTGTATTTAGTTGAAAGCCCAGTGGCGATCTGCTCATCTCTCATTGAAATAATATGCTACAAAGGGGCGGACTGGCCATCTGTGTGTTGAACTTTCCTGTCGGCTCCCAGACCGTAGTCGAGGAGGGCAGACCTCTGTTTTTTCTGCTTCCTCGTTTCACTTCCAGAAACATACACACGTTCTCTCACTGTCGCTCTACCATCCACAAACACACATGCACAAGCCACACCCCTCTCTCTCTCTCTTAAAGGGACAGCGATCTCATCTCACTCTGCGTGACCTTAATATCATTACATGTGTGTTCTGGAGAATCACAGAACGGACAATCGTCCTTATTATTATGCTGTTTAAACCAATTATTTAAATGTGTTTGTTAAATTCGACATCATGTAAGTTGCACTGACAGGTCCACACACTGCTTCCCCGCAGAGAGGCTCCCCCGCCCTCCTGCTGATAGTTGACAAGCGTCAAGCTCCTCACCCCCCCCCCCCCCCACACTTGATAATTCTCGATCGTTGGCACGCTGATAACAATTTTTTTTGAAAATGGCACTTCATATGAAAAAGGTTGCCGACCCCTGCTGTAAAGCTATCCGAGGTAATCTGTAAAATTGAGACAGAACAGGGTGAGTGTGTGAGCACATGTTTACTGAAGATGAACTGATATATGCCCTTGTGTAAATATATATAAATAATACAAAATCAAGCAGCACAACTAATCTGGGCCCTAATTAAAAGCCGCAGACATATTTGAAATGCTTCAAGTGAGGCAGACTCTCTCTCTCTGTCTGCATGCATGTGTTCAGATGTCATTAATTCTTAAGGCTGAAAGACTCTGTTCTGATCTCTCATGAAGATGAATGTCATGAAAGTAGCCTTACATATTTAATGATGCTACTTATGATCACAGGACCAAGCCACTTCACTAACATACTTTACATTTTACATGTTGCATCTAAACTATGCTCTGTGACGATAAATATTGTGACAGCAAAACAGCATACAGAAGCTAAGGCCTGTAAAAGCTTCGAACTGGCACTTTGCAGGATTGATTATCAACCCGTGTTGGCTGAGCCTCGTGAAAAGGGCTCGGAGGTGGGACAGGTGCTCTACCACCGAAGCGCTGGTGACGAGTATGTCGTCCAGGTAGACGAACACAAACGGCAAGTCCCGCAGCAAAAAAGTCCTGAATGTGCGGCACCGGGTAGCGGTCAGGTGTCGTGGCGTCGTTGAGGCGGCGGTAATCCCCACACGGGAGCCAACCACCGTTCGGCTTGGGAACGACATGCAGAGGAGAGGCCCAAGGACTGTCAGACCGGCGGACGATACCGCCGGGCCCTGGCGTAGACTGGGGGACCTTCGGTGGTGACGTGGTGCTCCACCCCATGCTTGGTGGTGAGCGCAGAGAAGGTGGGCAGCGTCAGGTCTGGAAATTCAGCCAACATCCTGAGAAAAGTGTCCGCCCCAGACAGCGAGCCCGACAGCCTTGCCAAGCGTACACACGAGGGAGGAAAACGTCAAGGCATCAACCAAGCGTTTATATTTAACGTAAACCAGGAGTCTGTGAGCACATAAAAAACTCTGCCCCGAGGAGGAGAAAATAAATGTCTGCCGTCACAAAATCCCAGTTGAACCGCTGTCCTCCAATACACAAACACATAGGCCTCACGCCGTACGTGCGAATGGGGCCGCTATTAGCGGTCGTCAACGACGGTCCGTGTCCTCCACGAGCGACGTCCTCCCTTGACGCAGGAACCACACTCCATTGAGCGCCCAAGTCACACAGAAACAAACTTCCCGAGACTGTCGCTGACGAAGAGAAGCCTGCTCGAGCCGCCAACGCTCAGGGCCACTACTGAGCGCCGGCTCCCCCGTTTCCCCGGAGGTTTGTAACTGCAGGCAGCGATACACTTCTTCGCCCTGGGCCCGAACCGCGCGTGGTAAAAACACTCTCCTGTGTCCCCACGCTGGCGTGAACAACGTAGTGTCCAACCTCCCCCAAGTTTTCTTAACTGTTGAGGGGGCACTTGAGCGTCACAGCTAGCGCCTCTGCACCAGACTGCTGGGTGGAAAAAACGGTCAGCCTCTTCAGCCAAGGCGCGGGGCTCCGTAATTGACATGTTGGCTAGCGCCGTCTGAGCCCGGGAAGGCAAGTGGCGCAGGAATGTCTCCATAAACAATATCCGGGGATCTTCCCCCCCTTGCAGATTCAACATTTTCTCCATGAGCTGAGATGGCTTGCTGTCTCCTAGGCCTTGAATGTCAAGAATCTGGCGGGCCCTCTCCTTAGCAGATAAGCTAAATGTCTTAAGGAGAAGGGCCTTAATCGCCTCATATTTGCCATGGTGAGGGGGGTCTGCGATAAATCCCACCAACCTGGACGACGTGGATCTTCCCAGCGCTGCTACCACGTGGAAGTATTTCAAGTCCCCGTTACGGACTTGTCGGCAGGCAAAGTGGGCCTCCACATGTGCGAACCACGCTGCAGTGGCATGCTCCCAAAACTCCGGCAGTTTAACAAAAATCAGCCATGTTCATTAAGTCTTCGGAAACTTTCACGAAAACGTCAGGGTCACCAGTGTAGAGCCGATGAAAGGGGCAGAGGCGGTGTGTTCAGTATGGAACTCCACACCTTATTATCCATTAATAATCAAGACAAGGTAAGTGCATTTGCTGCTACTGCATGTCAAGCTAGCATGAATGACACCAAACCCCTGTGTTGCAACCAAGCGGCAAACTCTGGGGAAGAGCCAGGAAGCCAATACGGAAGTGCCACACAGTGCAGTTCATCTAGTGGCCAGTAGGAGCAGGCTGCAGAAGGGAGCAATTTCCATAGACCCCCATGTTAAAATGCCCAACTTTACAGCAGAAATAAACATGTTTACATCGTGGTTCAAAAAACCATAATCTCTGTATAGTTAGATTTCCCCTTCATGACTACTGTGTGGGGGGTGAATTTTTTCTCAACTCATCTGTTTAATTAATATTAAGCCTTAAAGCTTTTGCATGAATTAGGGCGTGGTCACTTTGATGGACATGTACATGCCTCACTGTCAGCTAACAGCAACTTGTCCACTCTGCTAGGCTACAACCATAGAGGCTACAACGTTAGTTGTAGTTACTGTACTTGACCCTTTAGCCGTGTTTGTGGTGATTGTGTCTTTTAGGGAATATTGTTACAAATACCAGACAATTAATATGTTGTGCTGTGCGCTTGAATGTACTAACAGAACTTCCAAGAAGTCTACAATTATAATATTATACATGTTAACCCCGTTCGCAGGTGTTTGTGTGCTTGGTAGCTTAGCTTGCTACTTATTAGCCAGCTAAGGACGTAACCCTTTATACATACATATACATTTTAGTTTATGATTCAGCCTTGGGTAAGACTTTTATAGTCTATGGCTATGACGCCCATAATGCTAAACGGGAGCAAATGTTAATAGGGGACCCAATTATCCTAATGGTGGCCGCCGGAGCTAACGGAGCCGCAGGGGGCTAGCTCCAGCCGGCGTCTCGGAGCTAGCCCACTGCGGCTCCGTTAGGTCCGGGCGGTGGAGTCCGTCTTTTCTCAACGTGTGAATGACAAGCATTAAGAATAACAAAATATAGCTAATTCTCTTGCAGATTGTTTCAGTTGATTATGAATGTAACGTTTATATAGGGCAGGGGTCGGCAACCTTTTTCATATGAAGTGCCATTTTCAAAAAAAAAATTTATCAGCGTGCCAACGATCGAGAATTATCAAGTGGGGGGGGTGAGGAGCTTGACGCTTGTCAACTATCAGCAGGAGGGCGGGGGAGCCTCTCTGCGGGGAAGCAGTGTGTGGACCTGTCAGTGCAACTTACATGATGTCGAATTTAACAAACACATTTAAATAATTGGTTTAAACAGCATAATAATAAGGACGATTGTCCGTTCTGTGATTCTCCAGAATACACATGTAATGATATTAAGGTCACGCAGAGTGAGATGAGATCGCTGTCCCTTTAAGAGAGAGAGAGAGGGTGTGGCTTGTGCATGTGTGTTTGTGGATGGTAGAGCGACAGTGAGAGAACGTGTGTATGTTTCTGGAAGTGAAACGAGGAAGCAGAAAAAACAGAGGTCTGCCCTCCTCGACTACGGTCTGGAGCCGACAGGAAAGTTCAACACACAGATGGCCAGTCCGCTCCTTTG
This sequence comes from Harpagifer antarcticus, assembly GCA_902827135.1. Taxonomy (NCBI): domain Eukaryota; kingdom Metazoa; phylum Chordata; class Actinopteri; order Perciformes; family Harpagiferidae; genus Harpagifer; species Harpagifer antarcticus. Next base: position 2,321,194 of record CADEHL010001352.1, read on the forward strand.
TAGCATATTATTTCAATGAGAGATGAGCAGATCGCCACTGGGCTTTCAACTAAATACACAGCCACGCAGAACTGCGGCATTTGTACAGCTCCTTATGGGAACTGCAGTTAGTGAAGTGCTTTCCTCTGTGGTGAAACGATCAGCACCACGGAGGAAAGCGGCAGAAAGTCACCTGGAGTTAAAGAGAGCGGGGCTGCGTTGTGTGCATGGCTTCCTTCTGCGGGTAACGGGGAGACGCGCTCTGGCGGCGGCCTCGTTCAGGATCCCAAAATACAATTTAAATATTTTTGCACACTTATTCCACTTATTCCTAGCGTGCCACTGGTTACGGTGCCGCGTGCCAATGCTGGCACGCGTGCCAGGGGTTGCCGACCCCTGATATAGGGGAACTACACTGTTAGCAGTAACTTGGTATGTGTAGTGCCGAGATATATGGAGTCGGAGGCGGTGCATCGAAGGTGCAAAAGGCAACTTTATTGCGGAGCAGAAATGCAGGTGTTGTCGGGTCGCAGCCCGGGACAACAAGAGAAAGAAGCCAGGAGGGCACACAACATATATAGATAACACATACATGTCCGTGTGGAAACAATACCCCCCACTATAGTTCCATGTGTGGATTATGTCCCAGTGGTTAAATAGGTGGTCACCACACAAGCCCCCCCAGAATTCAAACATGGCAAAAAAAAAAAATATATATCCCCACGTCCGTGGAGGAAGCACCACAAGGGCCGAGGAGGGTGGGGCCGCAGGTGAGGACCGGGCCATGGAACGGGCCACGAAAGGGGGCCGCAGGAGAGGGCAGGGGCCCTAACGAGGGCGAGGGCATCCTCACCGGGGGTGGGAGATGGGCCGGAACGGGGCCGCAGTAGGCGTCGTAAGGGGGCCGCAGTCCTGCGACGTGGGGACGGCGTGAATATCCCGGTGGTCCCCAGCAGGGAGGAGCGCTGCCCGGCCGCAGGCGAGGGCACAACGGCGGCGGGCACAAAGTCCTCGGGAGGAAAGAGCCGGGTCCCGGGGGGCAGGAGCAGCACCCCTGGGAGGAAAAAGCCGTGGACAGGGAAGAGGCCAGACGGGGCGCCGTCCGGAGCCGCCGTCGAGGTGAACCGTGAGCCGCGGTAAGAGGAGAGGCCAGGCAGGGTCCCGGAGCGTGCCACCCACGGGCCGATGAAGGCATGGGCGACGTCCGAAACCGCCGAGGCGAAGGAAGAGGCCAGACAGGCTCCGGAGCGCGCCACCCACGGGCCGATGGCAGCATGGGCGACGTCCAAAACCGTCGAGGCGAAGGAAGAGGCCCGACAGGCTCCGGAGCACGCCACCCACGGGCCGATGGCAGCATGGGCGACGTCCGAAACCGCCGAGGCGAAGGAAGAGGCCAGACAGGCTCCGGAGCGCGCCACCCACGGGCCGATGGCAGCATGGGCGACGTCCAAAACCGTCGAGGCGAGACGGGGTCCAGGAGTGCACCACCCAGGCGTCGATGAAAACCTGAGTGGCGTCTGGAACCGCCGTTGAGGTGGTGAAAAAGGTGAGAGTGTCCACACGAGGCCAACCAGACATGGTCGAACCTCCTCTCAGGCACCAGAAAAAGCTCAAAAGGCTGATAGCCGTTAGCACTAGCCGTTAGCAGGCAGCCATCCGTAGCTGCTAGCCGTAGTTAGCCAACGTGGTTAGCTGCTAGTTGTCGTTAGCTAGCGCAGCTGGGACGTGCAGCCGCACGCCCCGAAGAAACCCCACGAGGCAGCAATCGGGTTGCTGGTCGACCTGCCGTGCATGGTCTCCCTGTAGCAGGAAGGCCGATGCGGGAATGGTGAGCAACGTCCCCAGCCATTCCGCGGGGCGCACACCGAGCCTCAGTCCGCGTGCCGGTGGCAGCCACGGACGATTCCAATCCTCCCCGGCATTTCGAGACGAAAAACTGAGTTTTTCTGCCGTGTACGGGTCCGTCCCGGAAACTTCACGAAACGTATCAGGGTCACCAGTGTAGTGCCGAGAGATATGGAGTCGGAGGCGGTGCATCGAAGGTGCAAAAGGCAACTTTATTGCGGAGCAGAAATGCAGGTGTTGTCGGGTCGCAGCCCGGGACAACAAGAGAAAGAAGCCAGGAGGGCACACAACATATATAGATAACACATACATGTCCGTGTGGAAACAATACCCCCCACTATAGTTCCATGTGTGGATTATGTCCCAGTGGTTAAATAGGTGGTCACCACATATGCATGTATTTCATGTTAGCTTAGCTTCTTAGCCTGAGCTAGCTCTGTTTACTTCCAGTTCGGAGGCAGCAGGTCCCGCCTCTTTGCCCTTATTTGGAGCAGGCGGGATTAGACTCTGACGTCACAGTCGAGCCGTTAGTGGCCGACTCCGCCTACTAAGGGCTTCTCGGCAACTCTGCAGAATCCTATGGGTGACGTCACGGACACTACGTCCATTTATATATACAGTCTATGGTTGCAAAACAATAATCCCAACGGTGAATTATGTCCCATAACGTGTCACCACACAACTGAATTTCTGCTACCTTGACAACTAGCTAAAATGCTAGCTAGCAAGTGAACAAACTAACTTTCTTTTAATTGCTTATTCTTTCTGCTTTAGGATTTGGTATGGTCACAATTTAAAGTTAAATGAGGGTATATATAAACACTTAAATGGAATTGTATATGCAATAATCTGATTCACTAGGTACATGGTGAGCTAACAATTCAAGTTGTAACCTCAGCTCGTCACGCACGCTAAACTCTTCACCATTAACTTCCATACAGATTTTCTGTCAGTAGATAAAAAAAGTGCCAGAAGACTGAAAAGTGATTAGATATTGAATTGTTAGTATGTAAATAATCATGTTAAAACCACAAAATGAGTGTATCATTGATTTTCTGCTCAGTAGCTCTAGAGAACATCCCATGATCCTTCACTTTGAATTGTAAAAAATGGGAAAAACAATATGAAGTCTGTTATCCTTCAAAACTCTGAACTGTTACAGTTCTTTCCATTGATATATTGTGCTTGTTGTGAACGTTTAGACATCCCTTAAGGCTCTTTCCTTAAAACACCCACCTCCCTCATTCCTTTCTATTTCTGTCCGCAGATATCTGCTCTCTCCACGATGCCAGAGAAACTCTTCTTGCTCATTAAAGATGTCTATCACACATTTAACATCTATAAGAAAGCAGTTACATAGAGCAGAAACCGTGATCAACCTGTTTTATTTGACTTCATATAAGCAGAGAAAGTAGTGAGGTTAGAGATGTGTGATGGAATGAGAAAAGGAAGAGTGAATGTGAACACATGTTGAGGGTGTGTGCAGGGGTGAGATTATGGAGGAATGCCGGCAGTCCAGGCCAGTCTACATTGCGGATCTTAAAAGGATTTTCCGCACAATTTTTAGCTTCAGACGATTCAAACAGAGGCTCAGTGATCAGCGTTCACTGTTTTATCTTCTATTTCAAGCAGTGACCAACAGGTACCATAAACTGCATGTGTTTGAGGTGACGCATCTTGTCAGAGAATTCACTCACTAAAAGGTAGGTAAAGATAACTTTTCAACCAATTGAAATCTATCAAATTCACATAAAAACAACAGTTCACTGAAACAACTGAAATGTTGACTTTAATAAAATGTATTATGTCAACAAGTTTCTCCTAACTGTATTAGGTAGTTGAAAGCAATAATATAGCTTCAAGGCTACAACTCAATATAATTGTTTTCAACTAACTGAATACAGTAACATGGATTTTGTCCACTATTAAAGTCAACTTTTCAGTTTTTTCAGTGCAGATTAACAGAGCAAAAAGCCCATCAAGAAATTAAACATCGATCTGGTCTTCTTTTTTTTCGGCAATCAGATTGCATTCAACATGACATCACCTTCAGTGTAAAACCTTGTTGTTGACTTCTTCCTGGTTTCTTCTTCGTGTCTTTACAGTTTCATGACGCTGACATTTCTCCTGAGCTCATCTGCATAGTTCAGACTAACATTTCCACATTCCAACAGCTGCTATATTCAACCACCAGGCAATGAAACCAGAGGGGCAGCTTTCCAGGATTAGACAGGCCTTACTTTAAGTAAATGTAGCAATGTCACATTTAAAAAATACTCCATTACAAAAGAAAGTCCAGTATTTAAGTGTCTATGTGTAAAGAGTAAAGAAGCCTCCATTGGTATAAAAACCTATATAATACATTAAAGGAAAGGGAAAACCCCAAAGCATAAAAGGGCCCCTTTAAATAAATGTATCCAAGGTCAAATTAGGCAATATGGCCAAATATATATATATGATTTGAATGTTATTTTTAACACATGAATTTGTAAGTGCCATTCAACTTTCATCATACTTTTGATTCATTTTTGCTGAACCAAGGCTTTATATTATTTCATGACAAAAGTTCAAGCACACTCTAAAATATTCATTTTAAATGGGTTCTAATGTGGTTCCAACAGTGCTTACCTCCACTGTTAATAATGAAGTCAAACATTATTTATATATTTTAAAGGAAACACTGCTGCGGGGCATGGCTATATTTTCAGAGAAATCCCATCAGCAAGGCCATGACCCTTCCCTTAATCCACTGTTTTCAGCCATTCGCAGCCCGAATGCCAGAAAGCAAACCCACGCTGCTTGCTCCTGGTCCTGAAGCAGCGACCCAATTTAAAGTTGCAGGTGAAACATGTATCATTAAGACAGCTACTTTTCTCAGTAATTTGTTCCAATGAAGAGGGGCAATAATGCAATGTCTATTGTTAGTAAAGCTTTGACTAACACTTTAAATGAAGAAAACCTATTTGTATTGCACAAAAGGACATGGGTTCCTTGAAAAATAACCATGTGCGATTATTTTTGACTGATATGATTGCAATATGATTGACGATATTGGAGGGACTTGTCATTTTTACATGATTCATCTCGTTATCACTGAAGGATATATTTAAAAATGATTATGGTCATTGTGTAATCTTTCAAGAGGATCCAAACAATAATATTTGTATTAAGATAAAGGATAGGATTTGTAAACCAGGACATCTATGCAGCACCACAATGCTAAATGCAGAATAATAATTTCACATGTTTTACCAGTAACAAATTGTGCGCCTCCTGTGATATTGCCTTAGCCCGTGTTGGGATTTTGATAAAACGACGAGTAATTGTGCAACCCTACACACACATGTTCTGTATTTATTAATTATCATCAAATTGCATATATATTATATATAGATTGTCTAGTTCCTTTTTAATGCAAGAATAGCGAAGCATAACGTTTCAGAGATGTATTTCTGACCACAGGATGCAGAGGATTGATCTGGTTCGTGGTGAAATGCTGCTCTCTTGTGGTCAGTCAGTGTCTGCAACTGAACCATTTTTTATCAGCTTCACGGCAACCTGCTGTTGCACTGTAACAGTTGAAAGATAGTGTGGTGTAATGATGTTGTGTGTGTCTTAATAGTGCTCATAAACTATGATATGATACATATAATTATAGGACCACATGATAACTGACTTTGTCTTAAAATATGGTGGGGACATGGGGAGTCAGAAGGTTTTTAAAGGGTCTTCAACATGTACAATAGGCAGTGTAATGGGGGGCATCAGGTTTGAGGTCAGCGTAGATAATTTACCAAGACATAATAATAAACTATGTTAAGAAATGGATCATTGCAAACATGATTTCTGGTTATTTATAATAAAGGGGATATTTCTTTAAGCTTATGACAATCAGTGGCGTTTTTATATGTACAAAAGTGGTGGGACACAAAAATCTTAGATGTCTATAAGCTTCTGCAGTGACGTGCAGTGAGGTTCATGGCTGGTGAGGCACCGGCACTGACTCTTCAGGTTTACAAATATTATATTTTGACCTAAATCAAAATATAATATTATTTTCAAAAGCTTTTTTTTGTCTGATGCTTCAATTAATTTTAAACAGACAGTTCAACAGAAGGATACCCAAAAAATGTAATTTTCTCATTTAAATATTGAATTGTTCTCTCTTAGTAAGATCCCATTTTCAATAGAATTGCGGTCTTACCTTGACTTGAAGATGAAGTCCATTTGCCTATCCTTCTGGACAAAAATCTCTATTACCTTTTTTGTAAAAGTCCTCCTTATGTTCTTGTAGTTTCAAAAGTCTATCATAAATCTAATCTAATCAATAGATTTATGATTCGAAAATTATAAAAGTAGCGTAGACATGTGGATATTATCCGGCTGAACAAAACGTGCTAACAGGTTTGTTTCCCACAGATCCTATTTGGAGCTATTTTCTAAATTTTATGGAGAAATCTCATTGCTTTTTTGTCGAGGGAAGCCATGCGCAGCTTACTTCCTGGTTTTAGGACGCGTCACTGCAGCTCTCTCGTCTCCTCTTCACACACCACACTTTTCGCGGCACAACCAGCCAATCAGCTCTGAATTATGTGAGATGACGTATGGTGGGGATGGCAGCTCTATGCCTCTATGGTCATTATTTTTTTGCCACACCACAATAGGAAAATACTCTGAGCATGCGCAGTGAACTCCATAGTTTTTACAGTCACCATTGACTTGGACAGTAAGAGGGAGGGGCAGGATCGGGTTTTGTCCCACATGGCTCAAAACAGCTCAATAGGCACACACTGTAGACACTAATTAGAAGAACACAGACTACAACAGCAATGTACAGACGATTCAGATGATTACACATGATCTTAACATATATTTAATATATTTTTTAATTTATTTTTTGCCTTTTTTTTGTAATCATTATTTTTTAATACTTTCTGCTGACACTAGGTGGGGCTGTGCCCCCTTTAGAGATTAGCCTCCTATCCTGATATCTTGATGGGAGTGGTCTTCAGATTAGCTCAACATGGGCCCTGGATGGATGTGATGAGAGGAGGTGGATGGGGTGAACCTTTAACGCCTGAAGCACAGCTGACTACAGGGGAGAGGAGTGTCACGGTCTGTTTATTTTTCCGTTTTATTTTGAAATGTATTTTCCTCTTTGTGTCTTTGTGTCTAGTTTTACTTCCTGTCTTTAGTTTCCCTCCTGTGTCTGATTGTGTTCTCCTGCTGCCCCTGTGTTTCCACCGATGTATAGCGCTTTCATTTCACACAGTTTGAAACGTGAGGGCCGTGATTGGTACGTGATCTGCCCTCGCTCAAGGGAAACCCTCCAGCTTGACTTGAGACCTCCCCCGTGATAAATAAATGTAATTATTATTGAAGCCAGCTGCAATGGATCATTGATCCACCAGAGGGTGCAGTGGGGTTCCACACTGGACGCTCATGTGAAATAAAGTCAGATACAGTATGCTGGATGTACAGCGGAACTTTGTTAAGATCCATATGTCACGGATATCATACTCTGTGCTAAATAAGAGACATGTAATCATTTACAAAACATCACCATGTTGTTATTTAACAAATAATGTGTTTAGTCGAAAAAAAACGAACGGGAGGAAATGCAGCCCGGCTCTCGATTTTTAATCCAATTTAATCATCATCTTCACCACGATCATTTATGTTTATGTTCGCCGAATTGACATGAAATCACTGACACATATGAATATACTGTATTCAACTTCATTAAAACGTTATTAACGTGCCTAAACTCAGTAATTCACTAAAAATATTTATATTTTAATGGAGCCTCTTGTCCGGCTCCTCGGCAGTAAGTCGGACCCATTTCCGGTGAGGGTTGGCCTCCGCCAGGGCTGCGCTTTGTCACCAATCCTGTTTGTAATATACATGGATCGGATTTCGAGGCGTAGTCATGGGGGGGGGGGGTCTGCAGTTCGGTGGGCTAAGGATTGCACCACTGCTTTTTGCAGATGATGTGGTTCTGATGGCTTCATCGGTCTGCGACCTTCAGCACTCACTGGATCGGTTCGCAACCGAGTGTGAAGCGGGGCCGGGATGAGATATCAGCACCTCCAAATCCGAGGCCATAGTTCTCAGCAGGAAACCGATGGACTGTCCACTCCAAGTAGGGAATGAGTCCTTACCCCAAGTGAAGGAGTTCAAGTATCTCGGGGTTTTGTTCTCGAGTGAGGGAACAATGGAGCGTGAGATGGGCCGGAGAATCGGAGCAGCGGGAGCGGTACTGCAGTCGCTTTACCGCACCGTTGTCACGAAAAGGGAGCTGAGCCAGAAGGCAAAGCTCTCTGTTTACCGGGTCATTTTCGTTCCTACCCTCACCTATGGTCATGAAGGATGGGTCATGACCGAAAGAACGAGATCGCGGATACAAGCGGCCGAGATGGGTTTTCTCCACAGGGTGGCTGGTGTCTCCCTTAGGGATAAGGTGAGAAGTTCGGTCATCCGGGAGGGACTCGGAGTTGAGCCGCTCCTCCTTCGCGTCGAAAGGAGCCAGTTGAGGTGGTTCGGGCACCTAGTTAGGATGCCACCTGGGCGCCTCCCTAGGGAGGTGTTCCAGGCACGTCCAGCTGGGAAGAGACCAAGGGGTAGAGCTTGGACCAGGTGGAGGGATTATATCTCTTTGCTGGCCCTGGGAGCGCCTTGGGATCCCCCAGTCAGAGCTGGTGATGTCGCCAGGGAAAAGGAAGTTTGGGGCTCTCTGCTGGAACTGCTACCCCCGCGACCCGACCACGGATAAGCGGAAGAAGATGGATGGATGGATGGAGCCTCTTCGGCAGATCAGGATCCCGACGCGTAGCGGAGGGATCTTGATCAGCTGAAGGGTGTTATTTTCCCCATAAGGAACAAGTCGCTGCAAATTATTCCGCTTATTACACATGGCCACATTCTCAACAAAGTAACGACATGACTCCCAATATTAATTGAAATGCTTTTATGGATTTAGAAAATGTTTTTATTGATTTAAAAAATAGTTGTATTGATTTAAATTGACATGCATCCGCTAAGAAAAATAATCCGTTGTTACCGTTTTTAAACAGTCAGCTCTCAGCTGTGTGTTACACACATAATGGCCCATCAACCACAGATCTCTCCGCCTCCTCCCCCCCCTGATCTTTCTTCTACAGCAGCTAAATTAACTGTAGGTTACTCTGAGTGACAAGTTTACAGTTAGACACAACACTGTCATTGCAAGTGACCCTCACTCCCATAGACCTCCGTTGTAAAAAATGGTGGCGCCTACTTCCGGGGTACAAACGCACACATAAATAACAAAGGAAAATACATAATTTAATAAATCCACAATATGATAACATTTTACAGATTCATTTAATACACTTTTACAAAACATAGGTTGATGTTATATTGGGGGGGGGGGGGGGGGGGGGAAATACATATTTAAGCATTTCAATTAGTCTCTGCATATTTAAGTAATGCTAGTTTATAACAGATGAACAGATGTACAATATCCAGAAAGTAGATGCAAAAAATATATATAATGTGTGCATCGATATAGTTCCGAATATTGTCATTTGGGCGTTGGACCTCATTCACTTACATTACGGCGCATCGATTAGTTCCAGAGGTAAGTTGCTGAAATGTCAAACTCTTTTGAAATGTCAACTGTCTATATTGTATCAGAGGGGTCCGTGTACGTTTTGTCAGTTTGATTTTTCGTTTTAAACCAAAAGCCAAAAACGAAAATACCAGCCTTTTTCCGTTTTTTTCGTTTTTGATTTAAAACGAAAAAACGGAAAACCAAAGCCGTTTTCCCGTTGTGTTGTCTGAATCAAAGACGGATAACGAGAAAACCTAATAAAAAAAGGTCAGTGTATGTTTTGGTCATTGGATTTTTCTTTTCACAAATGGAAATTCAAAAACAAAAAACGACTGGATATTTGATTTTCGTTTTTCAAAACGAAAATCAAAATTGAAATACAAGGCGTTTTTCTTTCTCATGGTCAAAAATTGATTTACTAAACTTAAAAAACGGGATGATTTTCATTTTCTACTTCTCAAAACAAAAATAAAATCACTAGAAAACAGAAACAAAAAACCCGCCGTTTTTTCATATTCTGCTACCGGAAGTTGTCTTTCAAAATAAGAGCGCAAATGAGGACGGTCAATCCGTGTATCTACGGTCCATTTGTTTTCACAACGAAAACAGCCAAGACACATATTGAGCCCAGATAATGAATGTTATTAAGAGCTGTAAATATAATAGGCCTGTGTCTAAAATGGACAACATTGTTTGGAGATTTCAACGATACAGCGGTTCTGCTCTGCGGTCACTCAGCCGTCTCTCCAGTTTGTTATTATTTCTTCTGCCAATAGTTATTCGTGAGATCGATCCTGTTGGACTCAGTAGCCTACTAGTGAAACTACTCCCACAACAAGTAGGCTACTATGAAGTACTTACTGTGTACTTTTGGAGTAATCCTTTGTCAATGTCCCCTCCTGAGAACAATAATGCATGTTTCTCTGCTATTTTGAATCAGCGTTAAAACACATTTCTTCCTGAGACTGATAATGTTGGACAGAGTATTTTAAGAGGATGGTAGACATGATATCAGCAATACCTCCAGTCAGTAGTCCGGCAGCAGCATTGTTACCCCTTGGAAAGTCTTGCCCGCTATTTAAATTGACTTTGATGAAGTTAATAACAATATTGATATTATAAAGATATATATATATATATATATATATATATATATATATATATATATATATATATATATATATAGCATATTTGATGCAGTCTTTCTGAACACTTTTAAAATAATACTGCAAATGAAGAATATTTGTAATGTTCTGCACAGATAGTGCCTTAACTTGAATTTGAAAACACGTGGCAGCTTTAGTAATAAAGCAGATGAAAAGATTTGTGGAAGGATACATTCTTCATGCATGGCTTTCTAGATAAAGGCAGTGTTATGGTTGCTGGATTATCCTCAGATAGTGGTTTGTTTAAATAACTGACATTTTAATAAATATTGCAAAAAAAGGGCTCCAAAAAAGGCATATATATATATCCTGGTCGGCTTAGCCACATGTATTTTTTCAAGCACCACAAGATTCATAGTTTATAAAAGTACAATTCTGGGCCATTGACTGTGTCATTTCTCCAAACACATACAGTAAACATGCCTGTTTTTAAGCCTTAAAATGGTGCAGGAAAAGGACTTTACATTGGGTTATACTTAAAGACAGGACTATTTAGTTAAGAGAAGAGAAAAAGGAAAGATAATTGTTATAATAATAATAATAATAATGACAGACATAATATGAGGTCCTTGGCACTCAGACTTTAGAGGGGTAATTTTGTGATCATGGGGCATCACCCTTACAGCATCAGGACAATATCATATGGAGTCAGACACTGGAAGTGTGCTGGAGGCGTTGACTGGGACTGATGGAAGGATGAGGCCGATGAGACTGAAGAATCTGCGAGGTACGAACTAGCGGCAGAGGAATACTTATATATTAAAAGACAGCAGCATCATAAGAGGCCAACCAGAGTGACAGAGTGTGTTACTTTGCTGAAGGATATTTGAGACCAGCTACTGACTGGAAGTATTGCTGATATCATGTCTACCATCCTCTTAAAATACTCTGTCCAACAATATCAGTCTCAGGAAGAAATGTTTTTTTTAACGCTTATTAAAAGAAAAACATGCATTCTTGTACTCGGGAGAGGACATTGACAGAGGATTACTCAAAAGTACACAGTAAGTACTTCATAGTACTTGGTGGGGGTAGTTTCAGTAGTAATGAGTCCAACAGGATCAATTTCACGAAGAACTAATGGCAACAAAAAAACAATTCGACTCATCAAACTTAGCAGAAGTGGCTTGATGTTGTTCTCATCAGGGGACTTTGACAGAGGATTTATCAAAAAGTACACAGTAAAATTACTTAACTTAACTACTCCTAAGGATGTCATGAGATGATGACGTTTAAACATATACAAGTATTGCTTTCAGAGAAACACATGTGACATAGACCTATGTGTGGCAGGCTGCATGATAGAATGTGTGTGCATTAAACATGCCTAGGGGAAATGTGTGTGTGTTCATTGCAGGGGCTATATATGCTGTCTGATTGTTGGTGCGGGGCATCTCCGCGATTGGCTGCTGTGGCAGCAGGTGATGTACTCCCCATATTGTTTGTTTGTTGCAACAACTAAATAATAATTACTGATCAGCTATATCTGTGTTTGTGTTTTATTGATTCCTCTCTGTTTCATTCTTTCCTGTTGTGTTATGCTGGACCGCCACCAGCTAATGGTAACATTGTCTTTTTATCATTCATCAAAGATAGCAGAAAAACCTGAATTATGTAGGCTACTATGGAGGACAGAGGATTACTCAAAAAGTACACAGTAAAGTAGCTACTTCATTTCATTTCTAGTAGCAGTCAAATTAGCAGAGGTGGGACCAAGTCATTGTTTTGCAAGTCCGAGTCAAGTCTCAAGTCTTTGCGCTCAAGTCCAAGTCGAGTCTCAAGTCAGAATGGGCAAGTCCAAGTCAAGTCTCAAGTCAGGATGGGCAAGTCCAAGTCAAGTCCAAGTCCTAAACTTTGACAAAACGAGTCTTAAACAAGTCATTAAGTGCTTTTCACCAAATGTAATGACATTGATCAACAGAATAATGCTTAATAATCAAACTGCTCTTTATTAGTCACATTAATAATTTAATAATCCATTTTCTCTCTGCTGGGAAAGTAACGTGTTTTTTTAAGAGGGATCAGTAAGGTAAGGCTACCGTGACGGTTTGATTCAGAAGGAGTTTAATGTATAAGATCCCTGATGTTGAGGTGACCAAAATGTTTATTTCCACTGTGTACAACATGTTGTAAGGGACCCACAATCTATCTTATGCAAGGGATAATGTGCAGCCAGGCGTCTCTATGGGGAAGAGAACACCTGCATCTACATCCCTCTGCAGGTAGTACTTTAAGTATATTTTGATGATAATACTTTTGTACTTTTACTTGTAACATTTTGAATGCAGGACTTTTTATTGTAACCTGAGTAGTATTCCTACACTCTGGTACTTTTACTCAAGTACAAGACCTGAACTTCTCCCAAAAATATTTGTATCACTCATTGAATATAGCAGGGAAAAAATGAAGAGCAGCTGATTGAAAAAACAACTGAGAGACGGCTGACCGTTTGACCTTCTTCCTTGTGCTCCTTGTTGGGTCGTCATCGTTTCCCCATTCGTTAGGAAGGTTCCTAAGCTAAATAGACTATTCGACCGCAACCCGGGGCCGTTTCTCAATGTCGAGGAGACTTGCTTGGTAGCACATGTATGCTGGGCATTTTAAACCTTCGGCGCCACTCGATGACGTAGTATACTTGAAATAGTGGCTCTGCAGCAGGTTTACTCGACATTGAGAAACACCCCTGTTCGATACGACAATATACGATACGATATACTTCATTTGTCAGATCAAGTGTGAAATATGACTTGTTCCTGGTTTTGTTCCTCTTCCCTGGTTTGTGCACGTTCAGGTTCTCCTTGTTTTCTTGGTTATCGGGCTTTTTGAGGATTTAAAGCTCACTTTTTGTTCAAGCTGCTTGACCACCAAAACCTGACAAGGAGAACAATTAAAAAGTTTGACTGGAGCATGATCATTGGCTGGACAGGAGATTTTGGTAACATGTAATTGGTTGAGAGTGGATGTCCATAAGGAGCTGATTATATGCAGCTGAGGAGTGAATCAATGTTTAGTCTTCCTGACTGAACTTATGCTATTTCGCTTAGTCTTTAAGTCTGCCTCCCCATATTCATTTGGTATTTTTACTTAGAAATGATTCAAGCAAATGATGTATTTGGATGCTCTTGATATGTATATTCTTATCAGAATATTCCTTAATGTCATTCAAAGCTTTGATTTATTAAACAAAAGTAAGATGACGGTGCCCCCCCCCCCCCCCCCCCCCCCCCCCCCCGCGTGACAGCAATTTTATCAACAAATGCATGAGTGCTACTCATTTTCAAATCTGTGGAAGTCACAATTGTTCCCAGACCAGAATTATTTATTTTATGCAAATACTGTATGTGTGTGTACAGGGCATTTTTAGACATTGTATGTTTGGTTTATGCAGGTAAGTTATAGACAGACTTTATCAACCTGATATATAATAAAAACACACGGAGCGCATCTACTGCTGGGACCTAATGAAGCTTTTCCCTTCAACTGACACTCTCGGTGTTTATCCCTATGCTGTGCCAAGATACTGATTCCAAGGGATGATGGTATAAGTTGGAGGTATGCGCTAATACAAAAACAAAACGTAAAACAAAGCGTAATAGGATTTTTTAAGCAACATATCAAACATACATAATGGCAAACATCAATTGAAAAACATCCCTCTCAAACTAACGTAACCATACACAATGAAAATGTTTGAATAAATCATTCTCTTCACTGCGATAATATGAGACTGCCAATAGAAACTTAGCGAAATAAGCACTTTCAAGCAGACTATTTCAAATATTAATAGGCATGAGCCAGACAGCTTAGTTTATTCATGTTGGAGATCTCTGTGAAAAGTTAAACTCATTAAGTGATTTTCTGCAGTCTGGGTCTCTGTAGAACAGACACATGTTGCAATAACAGCAGCAGAAAGCATCAGAGATGTGGGTGCTTGTGTCTAACTTCAGAGAGTCATTCATTGAACAACTCTCTCACAAAGCTAATCGTCTCTGCTCCACTGTAAACCAGTGTGACACTGACGATGTGACTGACTAGTTGCATTTCTGTTTGAACTTCTGCACCCTTCTCTCAACATGTCTTCAGCAGTCTACCAACACGATGTTGTTTTCAGTTGAAATGATTACAGTAGGTGGAACGGCCTGTCTGAAAAGAGTGAAGGAAGCTCTCACTCTTGAACACTGTTACCTTTCTCAGAAATAAGTTTCAACTGCCTTAACCTGTTTGGAGGCTCCACCATACAAGGCATACTTTAGCATTACATTGCTAAAGTATTCCAAATCATAAATCATCTTAATGTTACGTTAGGTCTATCCTCATTAAAGCAGCTATCATTAATATAGGTCATTAATGTGTTTCCAACAACAGAGCTCCATGTAAAAGAGTGAGTATTGGCCATACATTCCACTGATGGCCAAAACATGGATGATATTGCATTTTAGGGGTGTCTGACTAAGAATTGGACATAAACAAATTTGATTGGTTATTGCCATGGCTTGATGCAACAGTGAGGACAATAAAAAGTGCACAGGCAAATTGACAATAAATTGTTAAATTATAATATATATATATAATATATATATTATATGTTCTCACTGTTGGATCTACCGCCATCGCACCAGAGGAGGTCCAGTGAGAAGGATTACCCTCACATTATGTTGTCTTTTAACAGCTGAGTATTTACACTATGTGCCAAATGTGATATCAGGTGCAGGAAGTGATAGAGGGGTTGCTGAATTCCCCCAACAGCAATGATACAATACATCTGTATACCCTTCCGTACCTTTGCCAAATGTAATCTGGCTAGCTCTGTTACCAACATACAGCATGCAGCTGTGGTGTTAATACTGGTTTCATCTCAACCTCTGTCACTGTGATACAGCCTTTGGCACAGAGATTTGCTCCATGACTCCATCAATGTTAAGCTCACACACAGAAAATATGTCAATTAGGTCTGACATCTGTGATAACATGACCGGTGTACTTCTGCATCATTTCTCACACAACATGAACCAAAGTGCGTAGTTACTGAAGCTGTGAACGCACATTCACACCCGGTACAACCTTCACTTTGGTGTCAACACACAGACCGTGGCCACCTGGAAACTACGGAGACACTGAACCCAAACCATCTGTGCTTCATCTGTTATGTGAACATTTCCACTGCCAGCGGCGCCAGCAAGAAACTCATGAACTAATATGATTGGTTAATCCAGGCTCTGCTTTCCTTGTTCAAAAGTAATTTAACTAAATCCCTGTTTCCCTCCAGAGGGAGTTTCTCTCCAACACACTCCCCCCCTCCCTGAAACCGCCTCCATTAGACTCCTTTGTTTACTTCCGTAACATAGTGACATCACTACATAACAATTGCGCTTCTATTGGCTAGCGCTCTCACACATTGTACAGTATGTGACGGACATCTCTAACCGGTTGGACTGTTTTGATGACAAAATAGCTGTCCTGCTAACCAATCAGAGCAGACTGGGCTCTGGTTTCAGACAGAGAGTAAAAAGAGGTGCTGCAGCACAGGCAGTACGAGACAAATAAAGAGCTTTTTTTTCTTTTTTTCAGGACATCCGGTGCTTTCACCAGTGAGACAGAGGGAATGATGTGTGGCAAAATGGTCCCAGGCCGGATTCGAACCCAATCAGGCCACCAGCTCTACCAACTGGCGCAGTGGCCCAAATAAAGCACTTTTTTTAAAAGTACAAATATGAACCTAAACATGTGAATAATGTCCTCTTTAACATCAGTACTGCCACATATATGTTAATGTATCCTTATTCTAAGATCTGAAAACATGAAAACAAATGATCTTGGACTGATCAAATGTTTTCCGTCGTTAGGAATATTCCTTCCATATTTGTAGTGCAGAGTTGCACAGCACCCTTCAGCACCATGATGTCACTGCAGGTAGTGCATGTTGATGTGAGCTGATGTAAGTTGTTCACCTTCTAGTATAATGTACTGAAAACACACTGAGGGAGAAAACCACATTTTGGGAGTCCTTAAAATCACCATGATACAATAAGTCAGGAAACCATAGCAACAGCAGGCGACAAAACATTATTCCTAGGCATTATTCTCTGTGCACATTACCAGACTGCTGGCAAAAAACGTAGTTGCCAGACGAAAAAAAACAGTCTTCATTGATGGATTAATTTTTTTAGGGACAAAAATTGTATTAAGTCTAAACATAAAAATGCTTTAGAAACCAAACACAGACAATTTACAAAAAATGTTTTATTACAATCTCTCCCTTCAGAAGTACATTAGAGTAACACAACACACAAAACAGGAATAATATAATAATACCATTTTAATAAGAATTTTTATTATGTCGCCCTCAGGTCTCTTTAGGGAGGGGTGTTTCACAATCGTGGCCCATCATAATAAAAAGGCGCCTCACTGTGGGTCTATGTTTTCACACATGTGAAAGGTTATTATTCACTTAAAATGTTGATGATGGTTGAGGGTTATTCTTATAAATTCATGATTTATGTTATAATTACAAATGAGAAATGTTAGTGTTTCCCCCAATATTTCTGTATCACCTATATCATATTGAGCTTCAGTTAGTCACCCAGAGAACACCCAGCTCCCTCACACTGTGGACATATGAAACAACGTGTAGGAGCAGATGAGGGGGACAGAGGGGTGTGACTCACTCATACGTCCATGGCCACACACAGCGGTCACACCGACTCAGTCCTGTAAGTGGCTGAAAGGAGGCAGTATCTTCATATCTTGATGACAGCGCTCAAAGGAAACAGGCTGACAGGTCGCTCCATCACATCAGGTGTTGGTGGGCGGCTCCTGATGATGTCAGAGGCAACAATGCTGCTCCGGCTGTAGGGTACATGGTGTTGGCCGGACCAGAAAGGTCATTAATGTTAGTCACCATTATTCACAGTTCGAGCCCACACACAGAAATATCAGCTGCTGGCTCATGTTAGTCTCATGCTGGCTCTGAGTCAGCAGGAGGGCTGGACGTATGTGGGGTCCTGGGCATTTTAAGTAATATACAAGGTGGATGACAAAAAGGTTTTACAATATGTTTTTTTATTTACATTTAAACATGTTCTATACTTTATCCTGTTGATGATTGGTTTTCATTGTCCTGTTTAAACTGATCTGTTCAAAAGGAATATTCTTCTCAGTTGTTAAAAAGACCAACCAGTTTTTAATTATAATTATTTGTAATGCTCCCAATTTTCCAGTTTCACTACCAGTTTATGACCTTTCCAGCTTTTGGATTGATCTCACACCCTAGACTAATCTACTTTGAATGACTTTAAACTGGCATAGATTGAACTTCTTATCCATCCGTGCAAATGGACTCTGGTACTGCAGGTAACAGGATGGGATTTCCTTTCACCTGCCAGGCTTAAACTGGTTTACCGGATCATATTTGAATGCAGTTGAAGAAATAGAGATCAATTAATGTTAATTGTAATGGTGCGTGTGTCAGGCAGGAAGTATGCTAATATTTGTTGCGAAAAAGGATGTATCAAATAAACATTGCTGATTTATAGCAATGCAATGCAACTACACCATCATGGTCCTTTAAACCTGCACATTTGAATTGGACCAGTTAATGGCAGTACAACAAGCTGTTAACAGAACATTAACAGACATCGTTAGATATTCAGCAGTTGCAGAATAAAATGACCATTTGGTGTTGTGTTTCTGGCCACCTGATGAATGAAAGCGCATTATTCTCTCTCCTCTTGCATGATGGGAAGGGGAGACAGTCAGCTGATCAATTTTGGATAACTCAATTTTGTTTTAAAGGTCTCCTATTGTATTTATAAAAAACAAGTCTATGAAGTGTTTTGCTAAAAAGAAACAGACGGATCACCCATTTTAGCCATGCCTCATAACCATAGACTGTATATAAAGCTTGTAACCCTCTATTTCAACCCTGTTAGAGAAGTGCTGATTCTGGGTTCTTAGCTTTAAAAAAAACTAAATTGAAAAAAAAAGAAAAAGTGTCTCAAATGTATGTAGTTTCAAAAATAAGTACTTGAGTAAATGTACTTTGTGTTGCTTTCCATCAGCTGTTTTGTCATCATTGTAAATTAAAGAAAAAAGTGTGACGATGAGGCAGCCCAAATCAGCAGTGTCAAGCTTTAATCTGTTTTAAAACAGCAGACGCCCTACTGAGAGACTCCCCATGCAGATGAGATTTAAATTCTGATCTCCCAGCATGCAGTCTGGATATACCAGATTACACCTAAAAAAACACACAATCCAGTATTCGGGAAGATTATTCAGCAATTAAATAGCAGTTACCATCTGGTTTCAGAGTGAGCTGCATCCTGTGTTCAAGCTGCTGCGGTCTCAGAGCGCATTCAGATAATATGATTTGTCTAATACAAAAGAGCAAATGTGAACATTATGCTTGTTAGTGCATTACACAGTCACTGGCTAATAAACATACACTGAACAAAACTGAAATGTTGACTTTAAATATATGATGTGTTGACATAATACAAGTTTTTCCAGTGTATCCCGATGTAAATATAATATATATATATATTATATATATATATATAATTCACTCACCTTGAAAGTTTGAATGTAATCAGTTTTACAAAATGAAATCATAACAGGATGTATTCAGCATTTATGTTCTGATTAACAGAAAATTAACCTTTAACGTTGTGTTAATAGCCGTATCAATGAAGTACTCTGTTTTAAAGTTATTTAAGGACTAGCTCTTCATTTATTCCCCTCTCTTCCACATCTCCTCCTCTACCAGTGTCCTACACACCTCATTAGTAGGACACATCATCCAGATCCTCCTTAATGGATGACAATGCAGTTTTCCCCCTCATTGACATGCAAAGTCGTGCTTTGAGATGGAGAGGTGGGATAAGAAGGTGGAGTGAATTAGACATAAAAGTGACACATCAGTGATCCCAACAAGACATCACTCACAAGAGATAATAATAATAATAATAGATTTAATTTGTTAGCGTTTTACAGGTGCTCAAAGACGCTTTACAGATATATGTAGATATATATGTGAGTGTATGGCACTTGTTATGCCTTTTTTATTTCCCTATTGCACTAAAACTATCACTCCATGAAGCTACGGTAAATATCTATGGTTAAATTCATCTCACATGCAGAGATGACGCAGCAGGTACAATATAGAAGAATCAATCTTAATTTCAAATGAGACAACCTGCTATCACTGTAGTAGTACATTGCATAAATATTGCATTATGATACAAGTGGGATCATACCGACAGTACCGAAGGAGTGGCAGACCCGGGTGGTGGTTCCCCTTTTCAAAAAGGGGGATCAGAGGGTGTGTGCCAATTACAGAGGTCTTGTTCTCGAGTGAGGGAACAATGGAGCGTGAGATGGGCCGGAGAATCGGAGCAGCGGGAGCGGTACTGCAGTCGCACCGTTGTCACGAAAAGGGAGCTGAGCCAGAAGGCAAAGCTCTCTGTCTACCGGGCCATTTTCTTTCCTACCCTCACCTATGGTCATGAAGGATGGGTCATGACCGAAAGAACGAGATCGCGGATACAAGCGGCCGAGATGGGTTTTCTCCGCAGGGTGGCTGGTGTCTCCCTTAGGGATACGGTGAGAAGTTCGGTCATCCGGGAGGGACTCGGAGTTGAACCGTCCTCCCTCGCGTCGCGAAAAGGAGCCAGTTGAGGTGGTTCGGGCACCTAGTTAGGATGCCACCTGGGCGCCTACCTAGGGAGGTGTTCCAGGCACGTCCAGCTGGGAAGGAGACCAAGGGGTAGAGCTTGGACCAGGTGGAGGGATTATATCTCTTTCGCTGGCCTGGGAGAGCCTTGGGATCCCCCAGTCAGAGCTGGTTGATGTCGCCAGGGAAAGGAAAGTTTGGGGCCTCTCTGCTGGAACTGCTACCCCGCGACCCGACCACGGATAAGCGGGAGAAGATGGATGGATGGATACAAGTGGGGGTTTGTAGGGGAAACACCAGGCAATCTTGAAATAAGCAGTCTCTGTGAGTCGTCTGTTTCAATCAGTTTTAATGTCACACTTATCAGTTAGTTAACACAACAACAACAAAAATCTTGTTTTCCTAAATATGTTAGAAGAAATATGCAAATCAATCTAAACTGTCCCAGTAGTGACTCTTCTTTCTGATTGAAGCGTGTATGTTAATGCCTTTTACCTACTACCAGCCAGGGCCTACATATTTGTTTCCTTGGCAGGACGGCTGATGGCATGTTGTTGACATTGTATTACCTATCAGTCAGTTATATTGGATAATAATAGTCACTATTGATTAAACTGCTAGTTAGTAAGAGCCCCAGAGGGGTTTTCAGATGGTATCGTATGATGTTACATGCAGTTTATCTTTATCAACAAGCTGGTATATATTTTTGAATAAAATCATGCTCATACATTCATTGTTACTGAAGATAATTAGGATTGATGGCATTTTTTAGTACTATTCTGTTTCTATGTTAATTATCTCACCGCCCTGTTTAAATGTGATCAGATCTTGTCAGTTTTCAGCCCAATAAGTTGTTCAGAAGATGCTGCAACACCAACCATTAGGCCAACATGTTGAAGTCTCGGTCTTTATGACGTTGTGTCATGCTGTCCATTTTGTGTCTTTATTTTGAAGGGTGTTCACCCGTGTCATGTCTGTTTTACTTCATGCCTCTGTGTTTTCCTAATGTTTGATTACCTGAGTGTGTCCCCCCCCCCCCCCCCCCCCCCCCCCCCCCAGCTGTGTCTTGTTTTTTGTGATGAGTCCTGCATGTATTTAAGTTTAGGTTTCCTGTCACTGCTTGTTGGATCCTTCTTTTGCTTTTCCAGAGAGGTTTTGTTTAGCCTTGCGCTTCTATGCCTGAGAACCTGCCATTACAGGTATGTTTCATTAAAACTTGTACCTCCAGCCTTTGGGTCCACCCTGCTTAGCTCTCCCATGACACATTGAGTGTCACAGTTATTTGAACCTAAATATAATAAACCACAATATTTTCGGGAGTAAGGAGCAGTTACCAATTAAACCCACAGACACACCACAGAAAGAGAGAGAATGGCGCTATGCATAAAAGGCAAGCGGAGTACAATCGCTAATTGACGGCAGAGAAAATGCAGTTTGGGTGGGAACAGGTCAGACTTTTGCTCGCACAGCAATTGACATTACTTCTGCTTCCAGTCTGGCAGGATAACCACTGATACTCCTGTTTCACTGTCTGCCCACTGAACTCTGTTGACACCTTACATACCATTTAATAAAGTATGAGTATATAAATACAATTGTAATTCAAAGAGAATGAAAAATAAAGAGACTTTTCTAAAGGCGTGCAATTGTGCTCTGCTCCTGAAGAAAACATATAGAACTCCTTTCTTTGTGTTTCTTGAAGTTTACTGAGGCTTGAAAGCCACATGAAAGCCACTTGAAGGGTATAATCTGTTATTCTTCTGATCTTTTCTGAGAGTACGCCATCTCTGATTTTCATTTTGAATTATACTCCACATCCTCTATAAATATGAGGCTGCAACAGCACATCAGAGAGGATATTCAGCAGTCAAAGCTCTGTTCAGAGTAGATCTGTACCACAAAAGACAGCCAACATAAGAAGAAACACTGTTTAATAAACACCATCCACTGGACAATCAATGTTCATAAAAACCCAGCAATGTATCAGACTTATTGGAATTCACAACATCAGTCTAGGCAGCTGTTTTAACTGAATTTCTCTGTAAATAGGGAACTGAAAATGTAACGTTGAGCTGCTTGTGTCTGAGTCAGATGTGTGTGAAAGAGATAGAGAGAGGTAAATTGAGCTATTTAGAGAATGAGTTGTGCCTAGACATTGGAAGGATTTGCCTCTCCCACAAGCCTCCTATAAATAGGAAGAAAATGAGTCTCACATTTAACCAAAAACGACCCACGACAAAAATAAGCAGACCTGTGACCTGACTGACACCACAGCGTCTTTAGAGAGGACATTAATATGCTAATCTCAGGTTCATATTGTATGTTGTGTCTCTACTGGGACATGTTTCCATGCTTTTAATGTTCAAGACACCATTTACTTTTCTCATACTGCCTGTGCTACAGCACCTCTTTTCACCATCTGTCTGAAACCAGAGCCCAGTCTGCTCTGAATGGTTAGCTGGCTGGCTCTGTTGTGATTATTCAGACATCTTGAAGCTGTCAAAGTAATACACAAGCTTCCAGTTTAAGCCCCATGCCCCGCATGATCTTGCAAAAAACAGCGTCTGAGGGCTTCTTAACATTTAACAAATGTTCATACCCACTTAACGGGAAGAAACTCAGCTATCAGACAATATTAACAATCTTTAGCTAAACGAAACGCAAGGTAATAACAAAGGCTCTGAATTAGCCCTGAGCGAAAAAATGCTAAAGCACTTAGCACAGAAACTCACGGTAAAATACCCTTATTACTTATTCGGATCTGGACAAACAAGATATCGATTAGCAAGCTGAGATTCCACAGATTCCAGAAATGTAACACTGCTCCTCCTGGAGTGTTAGGAGATAAGGTTCAGCATGACAGGCTGTCAACGTATCATCACTGAGCCACTCACACCCGAGACTATGCTCCAATTCAAACACTGAGTAAGTGCATGAACAAATCAATGACTGGATGTGTCAAGAACTTTCTCCAATTAAACAAAGATAAAACTGAGGTAATGGTTTTTGGAGCCAAGGCAGAACGTATAAAAGTTAGCGCTGAGCTTCAGTCTGCAATGTTCAAAACAACAGATAAAGCCAGAAATCTAGGTTGTAGTAATGGACTCTGACCTGAGTTTCAACAGTCACATTAAAACAGTTACTAAATCAGCCTACTATCACCTAAAGAACATATCTAGGATTTAAAAGACTAATGTCGTAGCAGGATTTGGAAAGCTTGTCCATGCTTTTATCTTCAGTAGACTGGACTACTGCAATGGTTGTCTTCACAGGTCTCACTAAAAAATCTATTAGGAAGCTGCAGCTGATTCAGAACGCCGCTGCTCGAGTCCTTCACTGACACTAAGAAAGTGGATCACATCACTCCTGTTCTGAAGTCTTTACACTGGCTTCCTGTGTGTCAAAGAATAGATTTCTAATACTGCTGCTGGTTTATAAAGCTTGAATGGTTTAGGCCCAAAATACATTTCTGATCTAGGGTTCCAGACAACACCAGCCC
Source organism: Harpagifer antarcticus (assembly GCA_902827135.1). Classification (NCBI taxonomy): domain Eukaryota; kingdom Metazoa; phylum Chordata; class Actinopteri; order Perciformes; family Harpagiferidae; genus Harpagifer; species Harpagifer antarcticus. Next base: position 2,344,941 of record CADEHL010001352.1, read on the forward strand.
CCCAGGTTCATCAGGGCACACAAAACCTCTCTAGCACGGTAAGGTGCTGGTTCTTCAGAGAGGAGGTTAATCCAATGTGTCTGAAATTAATGATAATCCACCTTCATATTTATGTCAATAACGGAGTTTTCATATATAGCTGCTATGATAGCTACTAGACGTGTATGACAGCTTTCTGGTTTGGGGCATTTCTGGCTACGCATTCACTCAGTCACCAATGGGTAATGTTTAGATGGATTTCAGGAACTTCCCCCTCGATTCTATTGGCTTCTAACGGTTAAAAGAGGTGTCAATCATCAAAATCGACAGAGGGGGGCCAGGAGAGATATGGAAAATGCACCCAAATGACCCCAGAAGTGTTTTCTTTGTTCCTAAACCTCTCTAAAAATGTCAAATGTCACTTGTTTTGTATCAATCTTGATAAAAAAAACAGGCTCGGGGCTCAACTGGTTAAAGCCTTTGTGTTTTAAAGACATTGCCTTTACATTCTCATGTTGGCATCCCACACACCCCTGTTTTTTCTTAAATATATAGATATTAAGAAAGTCATTAACATTCTTACAAATGTTTAGGATCAGCACGCCCCCATCTTTGCTTGTGTCCATGTGTACAATTATACAGGAATTAGGAGGGGTTAGTGCTGAGTGACAAGTACTGCCAACACCAATCCCAGAGCATATGACTGTCCTTTGTATTAAATCTATACGGTACAGTAGAGGTCTCTGAGAACCCAAACAGAGGACTCTGAACTGGCCCATTTATTCCTGGCATCCAAATGATGCCTCTCATCAGTGGCTTTGTTTTCCCATGTTGTTGTCAAACCCTGCTGCACTCCATTCAACATGTAATGCTTTAGTTGGCATCATTTGGCAGTGGTGGAAAGAAACAAAAACATGGGTCACTCTTAAAATTAATTTCAGTATTTATATTTAAGGCTATTTTTATACTTTCACTACATTTTTGGAAGGAAATATTGTACTTTGTTCACTATATTTAGTCAACACCCAAATTAACTATCTATTTTTACATACTAAAACATATAATTTGCCTCATATAATGCAGTACTGCACAACCAATATACAAAATCTTAAATTGGCTTCACATTAACAAACTCCAACATAAAATGCCCTGATATGTATATGTTAGTGATAAAAGTGTGATGATTCTGTTTAGTTTTGGTTTTGTTGTGTGCTTTTTTTGTGTTTTCTTCTGTCTCCCCCCTCCCTTCTCTGTCTTTCACTGCAGGGCTGGTGTGTGACAGGGAGTTGGCTCCTCCCAGCAGCAGACGAGGCACACCTGTTTTCACTCACCTCTTCAAACCTGTTGACATAAAAGCCCGGTCCTCATGCCACTTCCCTGCCAGATAATTCCGTCGTGTTCGACCCTCTTGTGTGATCTCGTCTCCTGTCCTTTCGTCTCCTGTCCTTTCTGTCTCCGTGCCAGCCAGCTTCCTGCCTCCACTGCCGTTACCTGTGCCTCTGCTTAAAATAAACGTTTTGTTTTTTGACCATGTCTCTCTCTGAGTCTTTTTGCTTTGGGGTCCGATATCTCTAGGCCGTAACAGAATTATCTGGACATAGTATGGACCACCGCAGAGACTGAGAGATTTAAGCAGGCTCTTTCCACACAGGGAGCCCGTGTGGGGCAGCATGAACAAGCTCTGCAAGGAATCATGGAATCCCTCCACAACCTTACTGCCGGTGTCACTCAGCTCAGCGACCGCTTGGACCAGTCTTTCACCCCAGCTCAACGTTCTGACGGCTCCAGCTTCTGCCCCACCGCCTCCAGCTCCAAATATTCCAGTCACCCATCCCGGCCAACCCCGTGAACCATTCATCCCCACCCCTGTGAGGTATTCAGGTGATTGAGGGACATGCAGTCAGTTTCTTCACCAGTGCTCAGCAGCCTTTAACGTACTCCTCTGACAGAACTAGGATATATTTCATTATGAGTTTGTTATCTGGTAAAGCGTCTGCGTGGGCGGTGGCCATAGCCAAGGGTAATTCAGCTATCTGTAACTCTTGTCCTGTGTTTGAGACCGAGATGCTTCGAGTTTTTGATCACCCGCTTTAGGGTAAGGAGGCCGGTAACCGGCTCCTTTCTTTACGTCAGGGTTCAGATTCAGTCTCCACATATTCTATTGATTTCCGCATTCTTGCGGCAGAGAGCGGGTGGGGTAAGAGGGCTCTACATGGAGTTTTTTCCCGTGGATTAAACGAGGAGTTAAAGGACGAGCTCGCTGCTCGGGATGAGACCTCGCCCCTTGAGGAATTAATGTATTTGGCCATTCGCTTAGATAATCGCCTCCGTGAGAGGCGTAGGGACTGAACAGGCAGGCAGAGATTCACTCCGGGCAGCTCTCACTCGTACTACTGCTCGGAACCAAAGACTTGCAGACCGCCATCACACTCAGCCCCGGACTACCAGCCCGGCCAGAAGGTCTGGCTGTCCTCCCGTGATCTCCCACTCCAGAATGAATCCCGCAAACTGGCACCCAGGTACATTGGCCCATTTGTAATTGAACGGATTATTAATCCCGCTGTGGTTAGGCTCAAACTGCCTGCTGCCTTGAATGTCCAGCCAGCATTTCATGTTTCACTTCACAAGCCAGTTTCCTCCAGTCCTCTGACTTTTGCTTTGGGGTTCAATATCTCTCGGCCTTAACAAAAGCAAGTTAATATAATATTATATAATATTGTGAAAAGAGCCATTTGGCATAGCACTTTTACTTTTGATACTGTTAATACTTTTAGCTGATATTTACTTCTACTTAAGTTACATTGCACACTCAAGACTTTTACTTGTAACATTTTAAGACCATAGTATTTCTACTTCACTCAAGTGATCTGACTACTTCCACCGCTGCTTTTTGGCTTGGATTCAATAGAACACAGTCAGTAATAGTATACATAAAGAATTGATCATTCAAACTTGTTTTTAAAGTTGGTTTTCTATCTTTGACATATTGACTATCTTTACCAAGAGTTTTCCAACAATGGAATTTTAGCATCAGATGGTTGTGAGCTTAAATTTAGTCTGGTTTGATTTAATGGTGGTATTTAACTTGGATCACAAAACCTTTCCATGCAAAACAACTTATGGTTTCCGACTTGTGTCTTTTTCTCTTTTCATCAACATACATCTCCTTGAGATATTTATAATATGTCCTGTGACCGGTCTGATGGTCTAACTTTATTTACTTACTTTAGCTGTCTTTATATTCTTACCTCAGTTTGAGGACTGTATTGTCTGTAACATGTGACAGCATTGAAACTAAATGTAAACAACATTGTATCATTATTGTTGATAGCCAAGCATGTGTGATTAAAATGGCAACCTCAGTATATGCATCAGTTGTTGTGTGGTGACCATAGACTGTATATATAAAGGTGGTGACCTGGATATTATTTGTTTGTGGTTTTTAGTTCACTCCCCATGGTGGTGGTCAGAGGGAGGGTGGCACGACCTGGGCTACATGCCAGCTGGACGTCTCTGCTGGTGGTAAACAAAGGAGTCCAATAAAGGAGGGAGTGTATGGAGGGAATTTGGGGATTTTAGCTTTGGGATTTTTCTATCTTTTGTATAAATATAAAACATTTTCTATATAGACACATTATACAGTGATTTTTAGTTGACCTGTCATAACGTGACTATTTACACAACTATTATCTTGTCCCTTTCCTGACCCTGCTGTGCCTTCTTAAAGGTTTTTTACAGGTGTATTCTATATTTGTATATATTTCTGTAAAGGTTCAACATCAACTTTGTTTTCATCAATGCATCATAGCAATAAGCACAAAGTACAGCATTGATTCCCTCCCCAGTCTGGACAGAATGCTCCCAGGCACATGACAGACTGATTCCACATTAACCAGCTCACTCAACAGGACGCTCAGACTTCTGGAATGCCCTTATAAAGTCAACTAACAATGTGCCAAGCTACTGGAAATGGTGTTATAGTAGTAGTCCTGTTTTTGATGGAAATTCAGTTCAACTTCCTAAGTTTGTGTCACGATCTGTCCGTGTTGTGTTTTGTCTGTCTGTTTCTGTCTTTAGTTTCCTGTTTTATTTTGTAAAGTGTTCACCCCCCGTTTCCTGCCTGTTGTAATCTGTCTGTGATTCCCTGTCAGTTTCCCTGGTGTGTCTAATTTACCCGATTGTGTTCACCTGGTGTCCCTGTGTTTTCTCCTCCCTCCTCACCTGTGTCTTGTTTGTGTGATTAGTCTTGTGTGTATTTAAGTTCTGGTTTTTCTGTCTGTCTTTGTCGGTTCGTCTTGTGTCATGACCTGGTCTGCGGTGAGTGTTTCTGTTATGTCTTTGTGATTATGTATCCTTGAAATAAAGGAGTCATTTTTGTCACTATAATCTGCATTTGGGTCCTACTTCCCACACACACCGTAACATTACGAACCGACCAGAAATGGCCCAGCAGATCCGTTCGAGTGGGAATTATTCAATTTTTCCTTTTTTTTGGCTAACTGCTCGGATCGATGGAAGAGAGCACCCGGAGTTCAGCAGCGAGAGGCTGTGTTGTCGGAGGCGCACCAAATGGCTAGAGAGAAACCAGGTTTTGGTGAAGTTCTTACCTGGCTGGATTTCAAAGATCCTCACGGTGGCGTGATTCCCGGCCTGCTAGCCCCAGGCATGCTAGCTCCCTGCCTCCCGATTCCCAACCTGGCACCATTACGCCTTGGTGGGTTCCGTCTGGATGTCAGCCCCGGCTTCTTCCCCATTTCCTGCTCCTGTCCAGGATCCGTTCACGGGTACTACGTCTGGCTTATGGAGGTCCACGGAGTATTCAGGCGGCTGCCTAAAAGGAGTCGTCGCAAGGCCAGGTTAGCCCGAGCCCTAGCAGCCATGGTTCCGGTTACAGTTCCGGCCCCAAGCAGCCATGGTTCTGGCTCCAGTACCGACGCCAGCTCCCCGAGTCCTGTCGGCATACCGGCCGACTCCAGCACCTCGTCTCCTGTTGGCTCCCCAGCCAACGCCAGCTCCCCGTTGTCCTGTCGCATACCGGCCGACGCCAGCTCCCCGTGTCCTGTCGCGTACCGGCCGACCCCCAGCACCTCGTCTCTTTTGGCTCCCCAGCCAACACCAGCTCCCCGTGTCCTGTCGGCATACCGGCCGACGCCAGTTCCCCCGTGTCTTGTTGGCTCCTCAGCCAACACCAGCTCCCCGTGTCCTGTCGGCGTACCGGCCGACTCCAGCACCTCGTCTCTTGTTGGCTCCTCAGCCCACACCAGCTCCTCGTGTCCTGTCGGCGTACCGGCCGACTCCAGCACCCCGTGTTCTGTGGCGAACCAACTCTCTCTCAAGTTTCCCCTCCAGACACTTCTCAAGTCCCCTCTCGAGTTCCCTCTCAGTCCCCTCTCAGGTCCCCTCTCGAGTTACCTCTCGAGTCAACCTCTCGAGTTCCCTCTCAGGTCCCCTCTCAGGTCCCCTCTCGAGTCTTTTCTCGTGTCCCCTCTCAGTCAACTCTCCAGTGTCCTCTCGCGTCACCTCTCAAGTTTCCCCTCAGGTCTCCTCTCGAGTTCCCTCTCAAGTCCCCTCTCAGGTCCCCCTCTCGAGTTACCTCTCGAGTCACCTCTCGAGTTCCCTCTCAGGTCCCCTCTCGAGTCTTTTCTCGTGTCCCCTCTCAAGTCAACTCTCCAGTGTCCTCTCGAGTCACCTCTCAAGTTTCCCCTCAGGTCTCCTCTCGAGTTCCCTCTCAAGTCCCCTCTCAGGTCCCCCTCTCGAGTTACCTCTCGAGTCACCTCTCGAGTTCCTTCTCGAGTCCCCTCTCCAGTCACCTCTCGAGTCTTTTCTCGAGTCCCCTCTCAAGTCAACTCTCCAGTGTCCTCTCGAGTCACCTCTCAAGTTTCCCCTCAGGTCTCCTCTCGAGTTCCCTCTCAAGTCCCTTCTCAGGTCCCCTCTCGAGTTATCTCTCGAGTCAACTCTCCAGTGTCCTCTCGAGTCACCTCCCAAGTCAACTCTCCAGTGTCCTCTCGAGTCACCTCCCAAGTCAACTCTCCAGTGTCCTCTCGAGTCACCTCTCAAGTTCCCCTCAGGTCTACTCTCGAGTTCCCTCTCAAGTCCCCTCTCAGGTCCCCTCTCGAGTTACCTCTCGAGTCACCTCTCGAGTTCCTTCTCAAGTCAACTCTCCAGTGTCCTCTCGAGTCACCTCTCAAGTCAACTCTCCAGTGTCCTCTCGAGTCACCTCTCAAGTCAACTCTCCAGTGTCCTCTCGAGTCACCCTCCCAAGTCAACTCTCCAGTGTCCTCTCGAGTCACCTCTCAAGTTTCCCCTCAGGTCTCCTCTCGAGTTACCTCCTCGAGTCAACTCTCGAGTTCCTTCTCGAGTCCACTCTCCAGGTTCCTCTCAAGTTCCCTCTCAAGCCCTCTCTCGAGTCCCCACTCAAGCCCCTACTCATGTCCAGTTGGAGGTCCCGCAGACTAGTCTTCTGCCGGGGGTCCTGCCAACCCCATGTCCTGTACCGTTTGGAGGTTCCGCTGGGGGTCCTGCCAACCCCATGTCCTGTCCAGTTGGAGGTCCCGCAGACTAGCCCTCTGCCGGGGGTCCTGCCAACCCCATGTCTTGTCCAGTTGGAGGTCCCGCAGACTAGCCCTCTGCCGGGGGTCCTGCCAACCCCATGTCTTGTCCAGTTGGAGGTCCCGCAGACTAGTCTCCTGCCGGGGGTCCTGCCAACCCCATGTCCTGTCCAGTTGGAGGTCCCGCAGACTAGCTCTCTGCCGGGGGTCCTGCCAACCCCATGTCTTGTCCAGTTGGAGGTCCCGCAGCACTAGCCCTCTGCCGGGGGTCCTGCCAACCCCATGTCCCTGTCCAGTTGGAGGGTCCCGCAGACTAGCCCTCTGCCGGGGGTCCTGCCAACCCCATGTCTTGTCCAGTTGGAGGTCCCGCAGACTAGCCCCTCTGCCGAGGGTCCTGCCAACCCATGTCTTGTCCAGTTGGAGGTCCAGCAGACTAGTTCTCCTGCGGGGGTCCTGCCAACCCTTTGTCCTGTCCCGTTGGATGGCCTCTCGCCGACTAGCCCTCTGCCGGGGTCCTGCCAACCTATGTCCTGTGCCGTTGGAGGTCCCGCCGTCTACTCTCCTGCCGGGGGTCCTGCCAATCCTATGTCCTGTGCTGTTGGAGGACCCGCCGACTACTCTCCTGCCGGGGGTCCTGCCAACCCTGTGTCCTGTCCCGTTGGAGGCCCCGCCGACTACTCTCCTGCCGGGGGTCCTGCCAACCCTTTTTCCTGTCTCGTTGGAGGGTCCCGTCGTCTACTCTCCTGCCGGGGGTCCTGCCAACCCTTTGTCCTGTCTCGTTGGAGGTCCCGTACGGTCTACTCTCCTGCCGGGGGTCCTGCCAACCCTTTGTCTGTCTCGTTGGAGGTCCCGCCAAACCACTCTCCTGCTGGGGGGTCCTGCCAACTCCTGGTCCTCTTCCGTGGGGGATCCTGCCGAAGCCTGTCCCCGCCGGCTCCGGTCCCTGTCCGGCCGACACCGGGTCCTGCCCGGCCTCCGGAGCTGTCTGGTCTTCGCCCTCATTGCTCGGCCCCCTGGAGTTCGCCCGCTGTGGCCTTCGCCCCACCTTAGACTCTGCCTTGACCCCGGGCCGTCCGCCCGAGACCCCCACCTTGGACTCTGCCTTGCCCCCGGGTCGTCCGCCCGAGTTCCACCCCATGGACTCTGCCTTGCCCCCGGGCCGTCCGGCCCGAGACCCCCACCTTGGACTCTGCCTTGCCCCCGGGTCGTCCGCCCGAGTTCCTCACCTTGGACTCTGCCTTTGCCCCCGGGCCGTCCGCCCGAGTCCCCACTTTAGACTCTGCCTTGCCCCCGGGCCGTCCGCCCGAGACCCCCACCTTGGACTCTGCCTTGCCCCCGGGCCGTCCGCCCGAGTCCCCACTTTTAGACTCTGCCTTGCCCCCGGGCCGTTCCGCCCCGAGAGATCCCTTCCTGGTCCCCTACTGGGCTCCTGGGTGGTCAGCTTAGTCCCCGTCCTCCGGACCCCCTCCACCCACCCTGGTGCCTAGGGATACGTCCCTCCTCCGGACCCCCTCCACCCACCCTGCTGGACTGTGTGGGATTTTTGTTTTTGGGGTTTAGTGACGTCTGGGATCCGTCCCTTGAGGGGGGAGTTCTGTCACGATCTGTCCGTGTTGTGTTTGTCTGTCTGTTTCTGTCTTTAGTTTCCGTTTATTTTTGTAAAGTGTTCACCCCCCGTTTTCCTGCCTGTTGTTAATACTGTCTGTGATTCCCTGTCAGTTTCCCTGGTGTGTCTAATTTACCCGATTGTGTTCACCTGGTTGTCCCTGTGTTTTCTCCCCCTCCTCACCTGTGTCTTGTTTGTGTGATTAGTCTTGTGTGTATTTAAGTTCTGGTTTTTCTGTCTGTCTTTGTCGGTTCGTCTTGTGTCATGACCTGGTCTGCGGTGAGTGTTCTGTTATGTCTTGGTGATTAATTAGCCTTGAAATAAAGGAGTCATTTTTGTCACTATAATCTGCATTTGGGTCCTACTTCCCACACACACACCGTAACATTTTGAATGCAAGACAATTATGTGTTTGTCTGTTATGTTCTCAAACAATAGATCTCTCACTTTAATCTATGCAGCTTTCCGCACCTACTCCATGCAGACCATAGACAGCAAATAATAGATCACCCATTGGTACTGTATGTGGAGTACCGTTTTGAAGCATCATATTGGCATTTTGGCCATGCCCAAGTATTCTTTTTAAGCAGGGGTAAAATGAGAGGCGGGGGGAAAAACAAAATACAACTAAGGACTGAAAAATAAAAAATGTTATACAATCATTAAGACATTTTTCTTGAAGAAATGAAAAACAAATGTTGGAAGAATACAAATATATAAAGATGAAATATAGGGGGAACCCAAACCTGACAACACCATGGTAGTGACCTGTCAATCAGGAAATAATCTAACCTACTACCATTCTTTTAAGTAAAATAATTGAAAATGTTGCTGACCACATCATATTACTGGACAAGTAAACAACTGTGTGGGACTTTCTGGCAAGGAATCCTACTTAGGGACTACTTAATTTGTATAGGTAATAATAACACATCTGAGTGGACAAATAGGACAGGTGGTGGTCCTCAAAACAACAGACATATCCACATAACCATTTCACTACCGGTGTTTGGAGCCAAGGAGCAACGACTGAGTGCCCGGCATCAATCGTCAATGTGAAAAACAAGGCCATAAACCCAGTTGTAGTCGTTGACTCAGAACAACTGATACAGGTCTATACAGGTTGATGGTACAATGCATATGTCAGGATCTGTCTGTGTTGTGTTTTGTCTTGTCTTTTTCTGTCTTTGGTTTCCTGTTTTATTTTGAAAAGTGTTCACCTCCTGTTTTGCCTGTTGGTTTCTGTCTGTTTTCCCTCCCTGATTACCTGATTGTGTTCACCTGGTGCCCCTGTGTTTTCTCCTCCTCCCTCACCTGTCTCTTGTTTGTTTGATTAGTCATGTGTGCATTTATTTCTGTTAGTTCCTTGTTGTAGTTTGACTTTGTTCACGGGGAAGAGTTCTGTTTTGCTCTGTCTTTAAGACTTGAAATAAAGGTATTTTCTGTTTATCTGCATTTGGGTCCTGCCTGCTTCGCTCTCTACCCTGACAGAAGGAACTAACCAAATATGGGCCCAGCAGATCCTTTTGAGTTGGAATTACTTGGATTTTTCCTTTTTTTTTGGTTAACTCTGCTCTGATCGATGGAGGGGAGCGTCCGGGGTTCAGCAGCGAGAGGCAGCTCTGGCAGAGGCGCGCCAGATGGCTACGGAGAAGCCAGACTAATGGCGCATTTCCACTGCAGCGGGTATCTCGCTTTAAGCGCGCCGAGCCGTGCGGGGCCCGTTTTTGGTTGCGTTTCCACTTGGCCTAGTTTTGGCCCGAGGCTACTTTTTCACCCTTTTTCTGGCCCGACTAAATCGTGGTTCTATCGAGGCCAACAACCGGCGGAATATGCTAAACTAGTGACGACTGCTGATTGGTCAGAGAGAATCGTCACAATTCTCGCGCGACTTAATCCCATATATTAAGGGACGCTTGCAGCATTTTTGTAAACCTAAGAAAAATGGCAAAGAAAAGCATACCGTGGTCGATTGACGAAGTTGCGACATTCCTTCAGCTGATTGCAGATGAGAAAATCCAGCGGGAGCTCGACGGCACAACTCGCAACCTAAAGGTCTTTCAGGAGGTCTCTGCACAGATGTCCGAGCGTGGATTCTCAAGGACTTTCCAGCAGTGTAGGGAAAAACTGAAAAAGCTCAAGAGTGAGTATAGAGCCGTGAAGGACCACAACGGCCGGAGTGGTTCAGATAGGAAAAGCTGGAAGTGGTTTGACCTGTTGGACGCTATTTATGGCCATAGACCGGCCAACGTTGGAGGGAGGGAGGCCTGGACTCTGCGACCGCGTACTGGAGTCCCTGCATGGTAAGTCTTGCTAACCGCTCTGTTATTTGCTTGAAAGCGTTGTGTCCCTATCTATTCTAAAGCTCACTTCTACAAACAAGTATTTTATCCTTACATTTATCTTTGTCTCATTTAAATGAATGAGGGGGGGACGTCTTTTAATGCAATGCTAATGTTCTCCATCCAAACAACAACATGCAACCATGCTTTTTGGAGTCCAAAAGTGCTACATAGCTAGCTAAAGCTAGAGCTATTGTTTGCTAACACCACACGCGTTTATGTTCGACAACCCATGCTTTTATGGAGTCTCGAATGCTACATAGCTAGCTAGCTAAAGCTAGAGCTATTGTTTGCTAACACCACACGCGTTTATGTTCGACAACCCATGCTTTTATGGAGTCTCGAAGTGCTACATAGCTAGCTAAAGCTAGAGCTATTGTTTGCTAACACCACACGCGTTTATGTTCGACAACCCATGCTTTTATGGAGTCTCGAAGTGCTACATACTAGCTAGCTAAAGCTAGCTATTGTTTGCTAACACCACACGCGCCATTGTTTAGGTTCTTCTTTTCTACAGTTGTTGTTGCTATTTAGTATTGTGCTACAGTAGTTTGTGCAATTAACAAGTCATGTTGCTCTTCTAGATGATGCCATTGGACGAGTGAGGAGGCCGGTACAACCTTCACTTTGGTGTCAACACACAGACCGTGGCCACCTGGAAACTACGGAGCACTGAACCCAAACCATCTGTGCTTCATCTGTTAATGTGAACATTTCCACTGCCAGCGGCGCCAGCAAGAACTCATGAACTAATATGATTGTTAATCCAGGCTCTGCTTTCCTTGTTCAAAGTAATTTAACTAAAATCCCTGTTCCCTCCAGAGGGAGTTTCTCTCCAACACACTCCCCCCCTCCCTGAAACGCCTCCATTAGACTCCTTTGTTTACTTCCGTAACTGACAGTGACTCACACATAACAATTGCGCTTCTATTGGCTAGCGCTCTCACACATTGTACAGTATGTGACGGACATCTCTAACCGGTTGACTGTTTTGATGACAAAATAGCTGTCCTGCTAACCAATCAGAGCAGACTGGGCTCTGGTTTCAGACAGAGAGTAAAAAGAGGTGCTGCAGCACAGGCAGTACGAGACAAATAAAGAGCTTTTTTTCTTTTTTTCAGGACATCCGGTGCTTTCACACCAGTGAGACAGAGGGAATGATGTGTGGCAAAATGGTCCCAGGCCGGATTCGAACCCAATCAGGCCACCAGCTCTACCACCAGCTCTACCAACTGCGCAGTGGCCCAAATAAAGCACTTTTTTAAAAGTACAAATATGAACCTAACATGTGAATAATGTCCTCTTTAACATCAGTACTGCACATATATGTTAATGTATCCTTATTCTAAGATCTGAAAACATGAAAACAAATGATCTTGACTGATCAAATGTTTTCCGTGTTAGGAATATTCCTTCCATATTTGTAGTGCAGAGTTGCACAGCACCCTTCAGCACCATGCTGTCACTGCAGGTAGTGCATGTTGATGTGAGCTGATGTAAGTTGTTCACCTTCTAGTATAATGTACTGAAAAACACACTGAGGGAGAAAACCACATTTTGGGAGTCCTTAAAATCATCACCATGATACAATAAGTCAGGAAACCATAGCAACAGCAGGCGACAAAACATTATTCCTAGGCATTATTCTCTGTGCACATTACCAGACTGCTGGCAAAAAACGTAGTTGCCAGAACGAAAAAAAAACAGTCTTCATTGATGGATTAATTTTTTTAGGGACAAAAATTGTATTAAGTCTAAACATAAAAATGCTTTAGAAACCAAACACAGACAATTTACAAAAAATGTTTTATTACAATCTCTCCCTTCAGAAGTACATTAGAGTAACACAACACACAAAACAGGAATAATATAATAATACCATTTTAATAAGAATTTTTATTATGTCGCCCTCAGGTCTCTTTAGGGAGGGTGTTTCACAATCGTGGCCCATCATAATAAAAGGCGCCTCACGTGGGTCTATGTTTTCACACATGTGAAAGGTTATTATTCACTTAAAATGTTGATGATGGTTGAGGGTTATTCTTATAAATTCATGATTTATGTTATAATTACAAATGAGAAAATGTTAGTGTTTCCCCCAATATTTCTGTATCACCTATATCATATTGAGCTTCAGTTAGTCACCCAGAGAACACCCAGCTCCCTCACACTGTGGGACATATGAAACAACGTGTAGGAGCAGATGAGGGGGACAGAGGGGTGTGACTCACTCATACGTCCATGGCCACACACAGCGGTCACACCGACTCAGTCCTGTAAGTGGCTGAAAGGAGGCAGTATCTTCATATCTTGATGACAGCGCTCAAAGGAAACAGGCTGACAGGTCGCTCCATCACATCAGGTGTTGGTGGGCGGCTCCTGATGATGTCAGAGGCAACAATGCTGCTCCGGCTGTAGGGTACATGGTGTTGGCCGGACCAGAAAGGTCATTAATGTTAGTCACCATTATTCACAGTTCGAGCCCACACACAGAAATATCAGCTGCTGGCTCATGTTAGTCTCATGCTGGCTCTGAGTCAGCAGAGAGGGCTGGACGTATGTGGGGTCCTGGGCATTTTAAGTAATATACAAGGTGGATGACAAAAAGGTTTTACAATATGTTTTTTATTTACATTTAAACATGTTCTATACTTTATCCTGTTGATGATTGGTTTTCATTGTCCTGTTTAAAACTGATCTGTTCAAAAGGAATATTCTTCTCAGTTGTTAAAAAGACCAACCAGTTTTTAATTATAATTATTTGTAATGCTCCCAATTTTCCAGTTTCACTACCAGTTTATGACCTTTCCAGCTTTTGGATTGATCTCACACCCTAGACTAATCTACTTTGAATGACTTTAAACTGGCATAGATTGAACTTCTTATCCATCCGTGCAAATGGACTCTGGTACTGCAGGTAACAGGATGGGATTTCCTTTCACCTGCCAGGCTTAAACTGGTTTACCGGATCATATTTGAATGCCGTTGAAGAAATAGAGATCAATTAATGTTAATTGTAATGGTGCGTGTGTCAGGCAGGAAGTATGCTAATATTTGTTGCGAAAAAAAGGATGTATCAAATAAACATTGCTGATTTATAGCATGCAATGCAACTACACCATCATGGTCCTTTAAAAACCTGCACATTTGAATTGGACCAGTTAATGGCAGTACAACAAGCTGTTAACAGAACATTAACAGACAATCGTTAGATATTCAGCAGTTGCAGAATAAAATGACCATTTGGTGTTGTGTTCTGGCCACCTGATGAATGAAAGCGCATTATTCCTCTCTCCATCTTGCATGATGGGAAGGGGAGACAGTCAGCTGATCAATTTTGGATAACTCAATTTTGTTTTAAGGTCTCCTAGTGTAATTTATAAAAAACAAGTCTATGAAGTGTTTTGCTAAAAAGAAACAGACGGATCACCCATTTTAGCCATGCCTCATAACCATAGACTGTATATAAAGCTTGTAACCCTCTATTTCAAATTCAACCCTGTTAGAGAAGTGCTGATTCTGGGTTCTTAGCTTTAAAAAAAACTAAATTGAAAAAGAAAAGAAAAAGTGTCTCAAATGTATGTAGTTTCAAAAATAAGTACTTGAGTAAATGTACTTTGTGTTGCTTTCCATCAGCTGTTTTTGTCATCATTGTAAATTAAAGAAAAAAGTGTGACGATGAGGGCAGCCCAAATCAGCAGTGTCAAGCTTTAATCTGTTTTAAAACAGCAGACGCCCTACTGAGAGACTCCCCATGCAGATGAGATTTAAATTCTGATCTCCCAGCATGCAGTCTGGATATACCAGATTACACCTAAAAAAACACACAATCCAGTATTCGGGAAGATTATTCAGCAATTAAATAGCAGTGTACCATCTGGTTTCAGAGTGAGCTGCATCCTGTGTTCAAGCTGCTGCGGGTCTCAGAGCGCATTCAGATAATATGATTTGTCTAATACAAAAGAGCAAATGTGAACATTATGCTTGTTAGTGCATTACACAGTCACTGGCTAATAAACATACACTGAACAAAACTGAAAGGTTGACTTTAATATATGATGTGTTGACATAATACAAGTTTTTCCAGTGTATCCCTATGTAAATATAATATATATAATATATATATATATATATATAATTCACTCACCTTGAAAGTTTGAATGTAATCAGTTTTACAAAATGAAATCATAACAGGATGTATTCAGCATTTATGTTCTGATTAACAGAAAATTAACCTTTAACGTTGTGTTAATAGCCGTATCAATGAAGTACTCTGTTTTAAAGTTATTTTAAGGACTAGCTCTTCATTTATTTCCCCTCTCTTCCACATCTCCTCCTCTACCAGTGTCCTACACACCTCATTAGTAGGACACATCATCCAGATCCTCCTTAATGGATGACAATGCAGTTTTCCCCCTCATTGACATGCAAGTCGTGCTTTGAGATGGAGAGGTGGGATAAGAAGGTGGAGTGAATTAGACATAAAAGTGACACATCAGTGATCCCAACAAGACATCACTCACAAGAGATAATAATAATAATAATAGATTTAATTTGTTTAGCGCTTTACAGGTGCTCAAAGACGCTTTACAGATATAGATGTAGATATATATGTGAGTGTATGGCACTTGTTATGCCTTTTTTATTTCCCTATTGCACTAAAACTATCACTCCATGAAGCTAACGGTAAATATCTATGGTTAAATTCATCTCACATGCAGAGATGACGCAGCAGGTTACAATATAGAAGAATCAATCTTAATTTCAAATGAGACAACCTGCTATCACTGTAGTAGTACATTGCATAAATATTGCATTATGATACAAGTGGGATCATACCGACAGTACCGAAGGAGTGGCAGACCCGGGTGGTGGTTCCCCTTTTCAAAAAGGGGGATCAGAGGGTGTGTGCCAATTACAGAGGTCTTGTTCTCGAGTGAGGGAACAATGGAGCGTGAGATGGGCCGGAGAATCGGAGGCAGCGGGGAGCGGTACTGCAGTCGCACCGTTGTCACGAAAAGGGAGCTGAGCCAGAAGGCAAAGCTCTCTGTCTACCGGGCCATTTTCTTTCCTACCCTCACCTATGGTCATGAAGGATGGGTCATGACCGAAAGAACGAGATCGCGGATACAAGCGGGCCGAGATGGGTTTTCTCCGCAGGGTGGCTGGTGTCTCCCTTAGGGATACGGTGAGAAGTTCGGTCATCCGGAGGGACTCGGAGTTGAACCGCTCTCCTCCCTCGCGTCGAAAAGGAGCCAGTTGAGGTGGTTCGGGCACCTAGTTAGGATGCCACCTGGGCGCCTCCCTAGGGAGGTGTTCCAGGCACGTCCAGCTGGGAAGAGACCAAGGGGTAGAGCTTGGACCAGGTGGAGGGATTATATCTCTTCGCTGGCCTGGGAGAGCCTTGGGATCCCCCAGTCAGAGCTGGTTGATGTCGCCAGGGAAAGGAAAGTTTGGGGCTCTCTGCTGGAACTGCTACCCCCGCGACCCGACCACGGATAAGCGGGAGAAGATGGATGGATGGATACAAGTGGGGGTTGTAGGGGAAACACCAGGCAATCTTGAAATAAGCAGTCTCTGTTGAGTCGTCTGTTTCAATCAGTTTTAATGTCACACTTATCAGTTAGTTAACACAACAACAACAAAAAATCTTGTTTTTCCTAAATATGTTAGAAGAAATATGCAAATCAAATCTAAACTGTCCCAGTAGTGACTCTTCTTTCTGATTGAAGCGTGTATGTTATATGCCTTTTACCTACTAACCAGCCAGGCCTACATATTTGTTTCCTTGGCAGGACGCTGATGGCATGTTGTTTGACATTGTAATTACCTATCAGTCAGTTATATTGGATAATAATAGTCACTATTGATTAAACTGCTAGTTAGTAAGAGCCCCAGAGGGGTTTTCAGATGGTATCGTATGATTGTTACATGCATTTTATCTTTATCAACAAGCTGGGATATATTTTTGAATAAAATCATTGCTCATACATTCATTGTTACTGAAAGATAATTAGGATTGATGGCATTTTTTAGTACTATTCTGTTTCTATGTTAATTATCTCACCGCCCTGTTTAAATGTGATCAGATCTTGTCAGTTTTCAGCCCAATATAAGTTGTTCAGAAGATGCCTGCAACACCAACCATTAGGCCAACATGTTGAAGTCTCGGTCTTTATGACGTTGTGTCATGCTCTGTCCATTTTTGTCTTTATTTTGAAGGGTGTTCACCCCGTGTCATGTCTGTTTTTACTTCATGCCTCTGTGTTTTCCTAATGTTTGATTACCTGAGTGTGTCCCCCCCCCCCCCCCCCCCCCCCCCCCCAGCTGTGTCTTGTTTTTGTGATGAGTCCTGCATGTATTTAAGTTTAGGTTTCCTGTCACTGCTTGTTGGATCCTTCTTTGCTTTCCAGAGAGGTTTTGTTTAGCCTTGCGGCTTCTATGCCTGAGAACCTGCCATTACAGGTATGTTTCATTAAAAACTTGTACCTCCAGCCTTTGGGTCCACCCTGCTTAGCTCTCCCATGACACATTGAGTGTCACAGTTATTTGAACCTAAATATAATAAACCACAATATTTTCGGGAGTAAGGAGCAGTACAATTAAACCCACAGACACACACAGAAAGAGAGAGAATGGCGCTATGCATAAAAGGCAGCGGAGTACAATCGCTAATTGACGCAGAGAAATGCAGTTTGGGTGGGAACAGGTCAGACTTTTGCTCGCACAGCAATTGACATACTTCTGCTTCCAGTCTGGCAGGATAACCACTGATACTCCTGTTTCACTGTCTGCCCACTGAACTCTGTTGACACCTTACATACCATTTAATAAGTATGAGTATAAAATACAATTGTAATTCAAAGAGAATGAAAAATAAAGAGACTTTTCTAAAGGGCGTGCAATTGTGCTCTGCTCCTGAAGAAAACATATAGAACTCCTTTCTTTGTGTTTCTTGAAGTTTACTGAGGCTTGAAAGCCACATGAAAGCCACTTGAAGGGTATAATCTGTTATCTTCTGATCTTTTCTGAGAGTAACGCCATCTCTGATTTCATTTTGAATTATACTCCACATCCTCTATAAATATGAGGCTGCAACAGCACATCAGAGAGGATATTCAGCAGTCAAAGCTCTGTTCAGAGTAGATCTGTACCACAAAAGACAGCCAACATAAGAAGAAACACTGTTTAATAAACACCATCCACTGGACAATCAATGTTCATAAAAACCCAGCAATGTATCAGACTTATTGGAATTCACAACATCAGTCTAGGCAGCTGTTTTAACCTGAATTTCTCTGTAAATAGGGAACTGAAAATGTAACGTTGAGCTGCTGTGTCTGAGTCAGATGTGTGTGAAAGAGATAGAGAGAGGTAAATTGAGCTATTTAGAGAATGAGTTGTGCCTAGACATTTGGAAGGATTTGCCTCTCCCACAAGCCTCCTATAAATAGGAAGAAAATGAGTCTCACATTTAACCAAAAACGACCCACGACAAAAATAAGCAGACCTGTGACCTGACTGACACCACAAGCGTCTTTAGAGAGGACATAATATGCTAATCTCAGGTTCATATTGTATGTTTGTGTCTCTACTGGGACATGTTTCCATGCTTTAATGTTCAAGACACCATTTACTTTTCTCATACTGCCTGTGCTACAAGCACCTCTTTTCACCATCTGTCTGAAACCAGAGCCCAGTCTGCTCTGAATGGTTAGCTGGCTGGCTCTGTTGTGATTTATTCAGACATCTTGAAGCTGTCAAAGTAATACACAAGCTTCCAGTTAAGCCCCATGCCCCGCATGATCTTGCAAAAAACAGCGTCTGAGGGCTTCTTAACATTTAACAAATGTTCATACCCACTTAACGGGAAGAAACTCAGCTATCAGACAATATTAACAATCTTTAGCTAAACGAAACGCAAGGGTAATAACAAAGGCTCTGAATTAGCCCTGAGCGAAAAAATGCTAAAGCACTTAGCACAGAACTCACGGTAAAATACCCTTATTACTTATCGGATCTGGACAAACAAGATATCGATTAGCAAGCTGAGATTCCACAGATTCCAGAAATGTAACACTGCTCCTCCTGGAGTGTTAGGAGATAAGGTTCAGCATGACAGGCTGTCAACGTATCATCACTGAGCACTCACACCCGAGACTATGCTCCAATTCAAACACTGAGTAAGTGCATTGAACAAATCAATGACTGGATGTGTCAGAACTTTCTCCAATTAAACAAAGATAAAACTGAGGTAATGGTTTTTGGAGCCAAGGCAGAACGTATAAAAGTTAGCGCTGAGCTTCAGTCTGCAATGTTCAAAACAACAGATAAAGCCAGAAATCTAGGTGTAGTAATGGACTCTGACCTGAGTTTCAACAGTCACATTAAAACAGTTACTAAATCAGCCTACTATCACCTAAAGAACATATCTAGGATTAAAAGACTAATGTCGTAGCAGGATTTGGAAAAGCTTGTCCATGCTTTTATCTTCAGTAGACTGGACTACTGCAATGGTGTCTTCACAGGTCTCACTAAAAAATCTATTAGGAAGCTGCAGCTGATTCAGAACGCCGCTGCTCGAGTCCTCACTGACACTAAGAAAGTGGATCACATCACTCCTGTTCTGAAGTCTTTACAACTGGCTTCCTGTGTGTCAAAGAATAGATTTCTAAATACTGCTGCTGGTTTATAAAGCTTTGAATGGTTTAGGCCCAAAATACATTTCTGATCTAGGTTCCAGACAACACAGCCCCCAGGTTCATCAGGGCACACAAACCTCTCTAGCACGGTAAGGTGCTGGTTCTTCAGAGAGGAGGTTAATCCAATGTGTCTGAAATTAATGATAATCCACCTTCATATTTATGTCAATAACGGAGTTTTCATATATAGCTGCTATGATAGCTACTAGACGTGTATGACAGCTTCTGGTTTGGGGCATTCTGGCTACGCATCACTCAGTCACCAATGGGTAATGTTTAGATGGATTTCAGGAACTTCCCCTCGATTCTATTGGCTCTAACGGTTAAAAAGAGGTGTCAATCATCAAAATCGACAGAGGGGGGGCCAGAGATATGGAAAATGCACCCAAATGACCCCAGAAGTGTTTTCTTTGTTCCTAAACCTCTCTAAAAATGTCAAATGTCACTTGTTTTGTATCAATCTTGATAAAAAAAACAGGCTCGGGGCTCAACTGGTTAAAGCCTTGTGTTTTAAAGACATTGCCTTTACATTCTCATTGTTGGCATCCCACACACCCCTGTTTTTTCTTAAATATATAGATATTAAGAAAGTCATTAACATTCTTACAAATGTTTAGGATCAGCACGCCCCCATCTTTGCTTGTGTCCATGTGTACAATTATACAGGAATTAGGAGGGGTAGTGCTGAGTGACAAGTACTGCCAACACCAATCCCAGAGCATATGACTGTCCTTTGTATTAAATCTATACGGTACAGTAGAGGTCTCTGAGAACCCAAACAGAGGACTGAACTGGCCCATTTATTCCTGGCATCCAAATGATGCCTCTCATCAGTGGCTTTGTTTTCCCATGTTGTTGTCAAACCCTGCTGCACTCCATTCAACATGTAATGCTTTAGTTGGCATCATTTGGCAGTGGTGGAAAGAAACAAAAACATGGGTCACTCTTAAAATTAATTTCAGTATTTATATTTAAGGCTATTTTTATACTTTCACTACATTTTGGAAGGAAATATTGTACTTTGTTCACTATATTTAGTCAACACCCAAATTAACTATCTATTTTACATACTAAAACATATAATTTGCTCATATAATGCAGTACTGCACAACCAATATACAAAATCTTAAATTGGCTTCACATTAACAAACTCCAACATAAAAAATGCCCTGATATGTATATGTTAGTGATAAAAGTGTGATGATTCTGTTTAGTTTTGGTTTTGTTGTGTGCTTTTTTTGTGTTTTCTTCTGTCTCCCCCCTCCCTTCTCTGTCTTTCACTGCAGGGCTGGTGTGTGACAGGGAGTTGGCTCCTCCCAGCAGCAGACGAGGCACACCTGTTTTCACTCACCTCTTCAACCTGTTGACATAAAAGCCCGGTCCTCATGCCACTTCCCTGCCAGATAATTCCGTCGTGTTCGACCCTCTTGTGTGATCTCGTCTCCTGTCCTTTCGTCTCCTGTCCTTTCTGTCTCCGTGCCAGCCAGCTTCCTGCCTCCACTGCCGTTACCTGTGCCTCTGCTTAAAATAAACGTTTTGTTTTTGACCATGTCTCTCTCTGAGTCTTTTGCTTTGGGGTCCGATATCTCTAGGCCGTAACAGAATTATCTGGACATAGTATGGACACCGCAGAGACTGAGAGATTTAAGCAGGCTCTTTCCACACAGGGAGCCCGTGTGGGGCAGCATGAACAAGCTCTGCAAGGAATCATGGAATCCCTCCACAACCTTACTGCCGGTGTCACTCAGCTCAGCGACCGCTTGGACCAGTCTTTCACCCAGCTCAACGTTCTGACGGCTCCAGCTTCTGCCCCACCGCCTCCAGCTCCAAATATTCCAGTCACCCATCCCGGCCAACCCCGTGAACCATTCATCCCCACCCCTGTGAGGTATTCAGGTGATTGAGGGACATGCAGTCAGTTTCTTCACCAGTGCTCAGCAGCCTTTAACGTACTCCTCTGACAGAACTAGGATATATTTCATTATGAGTTTGTTATCTGGTAAAGCGTCTGCGTGGGCGGTGGCCATAGCCAAGGGTAATTCAGCTATCTGTAACTCTTGTCCTGTGTTTGAGACCGAGATGCTTCGAGTTTTTGATCACCCGCTTTAGGGTAAGGAGGCCGGTAACCGGCTCCTTTCTTTACGTCAGGGTTCAGATTCAGTCTCCACATATTCTATTGATTTCCGCATTCTTGCGGCAGAGAGCGGGTGGGGTAAGAGGGCTCTACATGGAGTTTTTTCCCGTGGATTAAACGAGGAGTTAAAGGACGAGCTCGCTGCTCGGGATGAGACCTCGCCCCTTGAGGAATTAATGTATTTGGCCATTCGCTTAGATAATCGCCTCCGTGAGAGGCGTAGGGACTGAACAGGCAGGCAGAGATTCACTCCGGGCAGCTCTCACTCGTACTACTGCTCGGAACCAAAGACTTGCAGACCGCCATCACACTCCAGCCCCGGACTACCAGCCCGGCCAGAAGGTCTGGCTGTCCTCCCGTGATCTCCCACTCCAGAATGAATCCCGCAAACTGGCACCCAGGTACATTGGCCCATTTGTAATTGAACGGATTATTAATCCCGCTGTGGTTAGGCTCAAACTGCCTGCTGCCTTGAATGTCCAGCCAGCATTTCATGTTTCACTTCACAAGCCAGTTTCCTCCAGTCCTCTGACTTTTGCTTTGGGGTTCAATATCTCTCGGCCTTAACAAAAAGCAAGTTAATATAATATTATATAATATTGTGAAAAGAGCCATTTGGCATAGCACTTTTACTTTTGATACTGTTAATACTTTTAGCTGATATTTACTTCTACTTAAGTTACATTGCACACTCAAGACTTTTACTTGTAACATTTTAAGACCATAGTATTTCTACTTCACTCAAGTGATCTGACTACTTCCACCGCTGCTTTTTGGCTTGGATTCAATAGAACACAGTCAGTAATAGTATACATAAAGAATTGATCATTCAAACTTGTTTTTAAAGTTGGTTTTCTATCTTTGACATATTGACTATCTTTACCAAGAGTTTTCCAACAATGGAATTTTAGCATCAGATGGTTGTGAGCTTAAATTTAGTCTGGTTTGATTTAATGGTGGTATTTAACTTGGATCACAAAACCTTTCCATGCAAAACAACTTATGGTTCCGACTTGTGTCTTTTTCTCTTTTCATCAACATACATCTCCTTGAGATATTTATAATATGTCCTGTGACCGGTCTGATGGTCTAACTTTATTTACTTACTTTAGCTGTCTTTATATTCTTACCTCAGTTTGAGGACTGTATTGTCTGTAACATGTGACAGCATTGAAACTAAATGTAAACAACATTGTATCATTATGTTGATAGCCAAGCATGTGTGATTAAAATGGCAACCTCAGTATATGCATCAGTTGTTGTGTGGTGACCATAGACTGTATATATAAAGGTGGTGACCTGGATATTATTTGTTTGTGGTTTTTAGTTCACTCCCCATGGTGGTGGTCAGAGGGAGGGTGGCACGACCTGGGCTACATGCCAGCTGGACGTCTCTGCTGGTGGTAAACAAAGGAGTCCAATAAAGGAGGGAGTGTATGGAGGGAATTTGGGGATTTTAGCTTTGGGATTTTTCTATCTTTTGTATAAATATAAAACATTTTCTATATAGACACATTATACAGTGATTTTTAGTTGACCTGTCATAACGTGACTATTTACACAACTATTATCTTGTCCTTTTCCTGACCTGCTGTGCCTTCTTAAAGGTTTTTTACAGGTGTATTCTATATTTGTATATATTTCTGTAAAGGTTCAACATCAACTTTGTTTTCATCAATGCATCATAGCAATAAGCACAAAGTACAGCATTGATTCCCTCCCCAGTCTGGACAGAATGCTCCCAGGCACATGACAGACTGATTCCACATTAACCAGCTCACTCAACAGGACGCTCAGACTTCTGGAATGCCCTTATAAAGTCAACTAACAATGTGCCAAGCTACTGGAAATGGTGTTATAGTAGTAGTCCTGTTTTTGATGGAAATTCAGTTCAACTTCCTAAGTTTGTGTCACGATCTGTCCGTGTTGTGTTTTGTCTGTCTGTTTCTGTCTTTAGTTTCCTGTTTTATTTTGTAAAGTGTTCACCCCCCGTTTCCTGCCTGTTGTAATCTGTCTGTGATTCCCTGTCAGTTTCCCTGGTGTGTCTAATTTACCCGATTGTGTTCACCTGGTGTCCCTGTGTTTTCTCCTCCCTCCTCACCTGTGTCTTGTTTGTGTGATTAGTCTTGTGTGTATTTAAGTTCTGGTTTTTCTGTCTGTCTTTGTCGGTTCGTCTTGTGTCATGACCTGGTCTGCGGTGAGTGTTCTGTTATGTCTTTGTGATTATGTAGCCTTGAAATAAAGGAGTCATTTTTGTCACTATAATCTGCATTTGGGTCCTACTTCCCACACACACCGTAACATTACGAACCGACCAGAAATGGGCCCAGCAGATCCGTTCGAGTGGGAATTATTCAATTTTTCCTTTTTTTTGGCTAACTGCTCGGATCGATGGAAGAGAGCACCCGGAGTTCAGCAGCGAGAGGCTGTGTTGTCGGAGGCGCACCAAATGGCTAGAGAGAAACCAGGTTTGGTGAAGTTCTTACCTGGCTGGATTTCAAAGATCCTCACGGTGCGTGATTCCCGGCCTGCTAGCCCCAGGCATGCTAGCTCCCTGCCTCCCGATTCCCAACCTGGCACCATACGCCTTGGTGGGTTCCGTCTGGAGTCAGCCCCGGCTTCTTCCCCATTTCCTGCTCCTGTCCAGGATCCGTTCACGGGTACTCGTCTGGCTTATGGAGGTCCACGGAGTATTCAGGCGGCTGCTAAAAGGAGTCGTCGCAAGGCCAGGTTAGCCCGAGCCCTAGCAGCCATGGTTCCGGTTACAGTTCCGGCCCCAGCAGCCATGGTTCTGGCTCCAGTACCGACGCCAGCTCCCCGAGTCCTGTCGGCATACCGGCCGACTCCAGCACCTCGTCTCCTGTTGGCTCCCCAGCCAACGCCAGCTCCCCGTGTCCTGTCGGCATACCGGCCGACGCCAGCTCCCCGTGTCCTGTCGGCGTACCGGCCGACCCCAGCACCTCGTCTCTTGTTGGCTCCCCAGCCAACACCAGCTCCCCGTGTCCTGTCGGCATACCGGCCGACGCCAGTTCCCCGTGTCTTGTTGGCTCCTCAGCCAACACCAGCTCCCCGTGTCCTGTCGGCGTACCGGCCGACTCCAGCACCTCGTCTCTTGTTGGCTCCTCAGCCCACACCAGCTCCTCGTGTCCTGTCGGCGTACCGGCCGACTCCAGCACCCCGTGTTCTGTTGGCGAACCAACTCTCTCTCAAGTTTCCCCTCCAGACACTTCTCAAGTCCCCTCTCGAGTTCCCTCTCAAGTCCCCTCTCAGGTCCCCTCTCGAGTTACCTCTCGAGTCACCTCTCGAGTTCCCTCTCAGGTCCCCTCTCAGGTCCCCTCTCGAGTCTTTTCTCGTGTCCCCTCTCAAGTCAACTCTCCAGTGTCCTCTCGAGTCACCTCTCAAGTTTCCCCTCAGGTCTCCTCTCGAGTTCCCTCTCAAGTCCCCTCTCAGGTCCCCTCTCGAGTTACCTCTCGAGTCACCTC
Organism: Harpagifer antarcticus; assembly: GCA_902827135.1. Lineage (NCBI taxonomy): Eukaryota > Metazoa > Chordata > Actinopteri > Perciformes > Harpagiferidae > Harpagifer > Harpagifer antarcticus. Next base: position 2,369,734 of record CADEHL010001352.1, read on the forward strand.
TCGAGTTCCCTCTCAGGTCCCCTCTCGAGTCTTTTCTCGTGTCCCCTCTCAAGTCAACTCTCCAGTGTCCTCTCGAGTCACCTCTCAAGTTTCCCCTCAGGTCTCCTCTCGAGTTCCCTCTCAAGTCCCCTCTCAGGTCCCCTCTCGAGTTACCTCTCGAGTCACCTCTCGAGTTCCTTCTCGAGTCCCCTCTCCAGTCACCTCTCGAGTCTTTTCTCGAGTCCCCTCTCAAGTCAACTCTCCAGTGTCCTCTCGAGTCACCTCTCAAGTTTCCCCTCAGGTCTCCTCTCGAGTTCCCTCTCAAGTCCCTTCTCAGGTCCCCTCTCGAGTTATCTCTCGAGTCAACTCTCCAGTGTCCTCTCGAGTCACCTCCCAAGTCAACTCTCCAGTGTCCTCTCGAGTCACCTCCCAAGTCAACTCTCCAGTGTCCTCTCGAGTCACCTCTCAAGTTTCCCCTCAGGTCTACTCTCGAGTTCCCTCTCAAGTCCCCTCTCAGGTCCCCTCTCGAGTTACCTCTCGAGTCACCTCTCGAGTCCCTTCTCAAGTCAACTCTCCAGTGTCCTCTCGAGTCACCTCTCAAGTCAACTCTCCAGTGTCCTCTCGAGTCACCTCTCAAGTCAACTCTCCAGTGTCCTCTCGAGTCACCTCCCAAGTCAACTCTCCAGTGTCCTCTCGAGTCACCTCTCAAGTTTCCCCTCAGGTCTCCTCTCGAGTTACCTCTCGAGTCAACTCTCGAGTTCCTTCTCGAGTCCACTCTCCAGGTTCCTCTCAAGTTCCCTCTCAAGCCCTCTCTCGAGTCCCCACTCAAGCCCCTACTCATGTCCAGTTGGAGGTCCCGCAGACTAGTCTTCTGCCGGGGGTCCTGCCAACCCCATGTCCTGTACCGTTGGAGGTTCCGCTGGGGGTCCTGCCAACCCCATGTCCTGTCCAGTTGGAGGTCCCGCAGACTAGCCCTCTGCCGGGGGTCCTGCCAACCCCATGTCTTGTCCAGTTGGAGGTCCCGCAGACTAGCCCTCTGCCGGGGGTCCTGCCAACCCCATGTCTTGTCCAGTTGGAGGTCCCGCAGACTAGTCTCCTGCCGGGGGTCCTGCCAACCCCATGTCCTGTCCAGTTGGAGGTCCCGCAGACTAGCTCTCTGCCGGGGGTCCTGCCAACCCCATGTCTTGTCCAGTTGGAGGTCCCGCACACTAGCCCTCTGCCGGGGGTCCTGCCAACCCCATGTCCTGTCCAGTTGGAGGTCCCGCAGACTAGCCCTCTGCCGGGGGTCCTGCCAACCCCATGTCTTGTCCAGTTGGAGGTCCCGCAGACTAGCCCTCTGCCGAGGGTCCTGCCAACCCCATGTCTTGTCCAGTTGGAGGTCCCGCAGACTAGTCTCCTGCCGGGGGTCCTGCCAACCCTTTGTCCTGTCCCGTTGGAGGCCTCGCCGACTAGCCCTCTGCCGGGGTCCTGCCAACCCTATGTCCTGTGCCGTTGGAGGTCCCGCCGTCTACTCTCCTGCCGGGGGTCCTGCCAATCCTATGTCCTGTGCTGTTGGAGGCCCCGCCGACTACTCTCCTGCCGGGGGTCCTGCCAACCCTGTGTCCTGTCCCGTTGGAGGCCCCGCCGACTACTCTCCTGCCGGGGGTCCTGCCAACCCTTTGTCCTGTCTCGTTGGAGGTCCCGTCGTCTACTCTCCTGCCGGGGGTCCTGCCAACCCTTTGTCCTGTCTCGTTGGAGGTCCCGTCGTCTACTCTCCTGCCGGGGGTCCTGCCAACCCTTTGTCCTGTCTCGTTGGAGGTCCCGCCAACCACTCTCCTGCTGGGGGTCCTGCCAACTCCTGGTCCTCTTCCGTGGGGGATCCTGCCGAAGCCTGTCCCGCCGGCTCCGGTCCCTGTCCGGCCGACACCGGGTCCTGCCCGGCCTCCGGAGCTGTCTGGTCTTCGCCCTCATGCTCGGCCCCCTGAGTTCGCCCGCTGTGGCCTTCGCCCCACCTTAGACTCTGCCTTGCCCCCGGGCCGTCCGCCCGAGACCCCCACCTTGGACTCTGCCTTGCCCCCGGGCCGTCCGCCCGAGTTCCCCACCATGGACTCTGCCTTGCCCCCGGGCCGTCCGCCCGAGACCCCCACCTTGGACTCTGCCTTGCCCCCGGGTCGTCCGCCCGAGTTCCTCACCTTGGACTCTGCCTTGCCCCCGGGCCGTCCGCCCGAGTTCCCCACTTTAGACTCTGCCTTGCCCCCGGGCCGTCCGCCCGAGACCCCCACCTTGGACTCTGCCTTGCCCCCGGGCCGTCCGCCCGAGTTCCCCACTTTAGACTCTGCCTTGCCCCCGGGCCGTCCGCCCGAGATCCCTTCCTGGTCCCCTACTGGGCTCCTGGGTGGTCAGCTTAGTCCCGTCCTCCGGACCCCCTCCACCCACCCTGGTGGCCTAGGGATACGTCCCTCCTCCGGACCCCCTCCACCCACCCTGCTGGACTGTGTGGGATTTTTGTTTTTGGGGTTTAGTGACGTCTGGGATCCGTCCCTTGAGGGGGGGGTTCTGTCACGATCTGTCCGTGTTGTGTCTTGTCTGTCTGTTTCTGTCTTTAGTTTCCTGTTTTATTTTGTAAAGTGTTCACCCCCCGTTTCCTGCCTGTTGTAATCTGTCTGTGATTCCCTGTCAGTTTCCCTGGTGTGTCTAATTTACCCGATTGTGTTCACCTGGTGTCCCTGTGTTTTCTCCTCCCTCCTCACCTGTGTCTTGTTTGTGTGATTAGTCTTGTGTGTATTTAAGTTCTGGTTTTTCTGTCTGTCTTTGTCGGTTCGTCTTGTGTCATGACCTGGTCTGCGGTGAGTGTTCTGTTATGTCTTTGTGATTATGTAGCCTTGAAATAAAAGAGCCATTTTTGTCACTATAATCTGCATTTGGGTCCTACTTCCCACACACACCGTAACATTTTGAATGCAAGACAATTATGTGTTTGTCTGTTATGTCTCAAACAATAGATCTCTCACTTTAATCTATGCAGCTTTCCGCACCTACTCCATGCAGACCATAGACAGCAAATAATAGATCACCCATTGGTACTGTATGTGGAGTACCGTTTTGAAGCATCATATTGGCATTTTGGCCATGCCCAAGTATTCTTTTTAAGCAGGGGTAAAATGAGAGGCGGGGGTGCAAAAATACAACTAAGGACTGAAAAATAAAAAATGTTATACAATCATTAAGACATTTTTCTTTGAAGAAATGAAAAACAAATGTTGGAAGAATACAAATATATAAAGATGAAAATATAGGGGGAACCCAAACCTGACAACACCATGGTAGTGACCTGTCAATCAGGAAATAATCTAACCTACCATTCTTTTAAGTAAAATAATTGAAAATGTTGCTGACCACATCATATTACTGGACAAGTAAACAACTGTGTGGGACTTTCTGGCAAGGAATCCTACTTAGGGACTACTTAATTTGTATAGGTAATAATAACACATCTGAGTGGACAAATAGGACAGGTGGTGGTCCTCAAAACAACAGACATATCCACATAACCATTTCACTACCGGTGTTTGGAGCCAAGGAGCAACGACTGAGTGCCCGGCATCAATCGTCAATGTGAAAAACAAGGCCATAAACCCAGTTGTAGTCGTTGACTCAGAACAACTGATACAGGTCTATACAGGTTGATGGTACAATGCATATGTCAGGATCTGTCTGTGTTGTGTTTTGTCTTGTCTTTTTCTGTCTTTGGTTTCCTGTTTTATTTTGAAAAGTGTTCACCTCCTGTTTTGCCTGTTGGTTTCTGTCTGTTTTCCCTCCCTGATTACCTGATTGTGTTCACCTGGTGCCCCTGTGTTTTCTCCTCCTCCCTCACCTGTCTCTTGTTTGTTTGATTAGTCATGTGTGCATTTATTTCTGTTAGTTCCTTGTTGTAGTTTGACTTTGTTCACGGGGAAGAGTTCTGTTTTGCTCTGTCTTTAAGACTTGAAATAAAGGTATTTTCTGTTTATCTGCATTTGGGTCCTGCCTGCTTCGCTCTCTACCCTGACAGAAGGAACTAACCAAATATGGGCCCAGCAGATCCTTTTGAGTTGGAATTACTTGGATTTTTCCTTTTTTTTGGTTAACTGCTCTGATCGATGGAGGGGAGCGTCCGGGGTTCAGCAGCGAGAGGCAGCTCTGGCAGAGGCGCGCCAGATGGCTACGGAGAAGCCAGACTAATGGCGCATTTCCACTGCAGCGGGTATCTCGCTTTAAGCGCGCCGAGCCGTGCGGGGCCCGTTTTTGGTTGCGTTTCCACTTGGCCTAGTTTTGGCCCGAGGCTACTTTTTCACCCTTTTTCTGGCCCGACTAAATCGTGGTTCTATCGAGGCCAACAACCGGGCGGAATATGCTAAACTAGTGACGACTGCTGATTGGTCAGAGAGAATCGTCACAATTCTCGCGCGACTTAATCCCATATATTAAGGGACGCTTGCAGCATTTTTGTAAACCTAAGAAAAATGGCAAAGAAAAGCATACCGTGGTCGATTGACGAAGTTGCGACATTCCTTCAGCTGATTGCAGATGAGAAAATCCAGCGGGAGCTCGACGGCACAACTCGCAACCTAAAGGTCTTTCAGGAGGTCTCTGCACAGATGTCCGAGCGTGGATTCTCAAGGACTTTCCAGCAGTGTAGGGAAAAACTGAAAAAGCTCAAGAGTGAGTATAGAGCCGTGAAGGACCACAACGGCCGGAGTGGTTCAGATAGGAAAAGCTGGAAGTGGTTTGACCTGTTGGACGCTATTTATGGCCATAGACCGGCCAACGTTGGGAGGGAGGGAGGCCTGGACTCTGCGACCGCGTTACTGGAGTCCCTGCATGGTAAGTCTTTGCTAACGCTCTGTTATTTGCTTGAAAGCGTTGTGTCCCTATCTATTCTAAAGCTCACTTCTAACAAACAAGTATTTTATCCTTACATTTATCTTTGTCTCATTTAAATGAATGAGGGGGGGACGTCTTTTAATGCAATGCTAATGTTCTCCATCCAAACAACAACATGCAACCCATGCTTTTATGGAGTCCAAAAGTGCTACATAGCTAGCTAAAGCTAGAGCTATTGTTTGCTAACACCACACGCGTTTATGTTCGACAACCCATGCTTTTATGGAGTCTCGAAGTGCTACATAGCTAGCTAAAGCTAGAGCTATTGTTTGCTAACACCACACGCGTTTATGTTCGACAACCCATGCTTTTATGGAGTCTCGAAGTGCTACATAGCTAGCTAAAGCTAGAGCTATTGTTTGCTAACACCACACGCGTTTATGTTCGACAACCCATGCTTTTATGGAGTCTCGAAGTGCTACATAGCTAGCTAAAGCTAGAGCTATTGTTTGCTAACACCACACGCGCCATTGTTTAGGTTCTTCTTTTCTACAGTTGTTGTTGCTATTTAGTATTGTGCTACAGTAGTTTGTGCAATTAACAAGTCATGTTGCTCTTCTAGATGATGCCATTGGGACGAGTGAGGAGGAACAGTCCCGAACAATGGTTGGTGGCAGTGTTCGGTCCTCAACGTCATCAGCACAGACCTCAACTCGACCACAGACACCAGTCGAGGAACCAACACCAACGGCGAGTGCCATCACGACACCGCAGCGTGTGGTTCTAGGTAAGAAATAGGCATGGCAAAACGACTGGAATTGTGACTTTTTTTTAAACTTTAGATCATCATCCATCGTCATTAAATAAATTGTGTGTGACATCCTATTATATACATATATTTATATTCATTATCAACAGGCTGGACATAATGTAATTCACTTTCACAATCATTGTAAACATCTAGGGCATAACTGTCTTTAGTTCATCCTTACTGTTGTTCTGCTTATACATTGTATTGTATCCTTGTGTGACCTGTCCTGTGTTTTTCATTGTTATTGCTAATTCTTATTGCTATAATTATCTTATCGTCATACAGGCAAGAGGAAACGAGGAGGAGACGAGCGCCTAGCACAGCAGGAACGGCACCACGAACAGAGCCTGGCCCAGGTGGATCGGCACTGGCAGCTGACCATGGAGGCTGTTGCCCGGGCGAGGGAGGAGGAAATGGCCTTGAGAAGGGAGGAGAACGCTCAAACTCATGCGTTTAACCTAGCCTTCCTGCGCACTCTCGGCCAGGTTCGAGGGGGCCGACATGGCCCGTCTCCACAGGAAGACGAACCACCTCTGTAAAAAAAACGATCTGAACTATTTTTTAAAGCAGCTTTTAGACCTGCTGACTTGTTTTGGCATACCTCTGCATGTTTACTGAGGGTCATAGACGAGGAAGTTCAATAGAAGAGGACAGTTTATATGTTTATGTAGAACATATAGCACATGGCCAGGTTATGTTGGTCTTTTTACATTTATACTTTTGTTGTACATACAATAAAGTTCTTCTCATTTGATCTCTTGTTGATAAATGCATCATCTGAATTCCTGCCATAATCTGATTAACAAACTGATTTTCGTGAGCATGTAAACAAAGTCACTGGGTTGCCACTCACACACTGAAATGTACAATTAAAGGGCTTTAAATCAGCAGAACGAAAACTCAGATTCACATGAGGCAGAAGTTATAGGCGTATATTTTTCCTAAATAAAAATAGTCTACAACTAATACCATTACTAATAATATTTGTGGATCTTTAAAAAAACAAGCCTAAAAATATCACTCAAAAACAATTGTAAAAATAGCCCAATTAAGATCTAGAGATATAAACATACATGAATTTATAAAGCAATAGGAAACACCATCAGTTAGGAAAAAGCCCATAAGATAAAAGTTAATTTTAAGAAGAGATTTAAAGCAAGAAATTGAGTTTGCTTGCTTGAGGTCCTCCTAAAACATTATTTGGTAACTGACACATTACTTAAAGTAAAATATTTCCTTTTACAAATAAACTGGAAGGGGGTATGATCATTTGTATTTGTTTACTTTCATATTTGCTCAAATGTTCATATTATGGGGAAGTACTTACTGGTGCTTGAAAATCAAATATTTACCAAATAGTCAATTCTGATAACATTGTTTTGTTTAAATCATTTGACAAACACATGTGAAAGAGAAAAAATGATTTATTTATGTTCAATACAATGTAATAATAAAAACTAAACAATGGCCTTAATGGCCCACAATCTTCATTCAAGTTTCCTGTATACAATGAATATTTACCTATTCAGGTAGCGCATCAAACCCTCTCGTATTTCAGTGCCCTCCTCCTCTGCACCGTGTGCGACTGCAACCCCAGGCTCTGCTACTGCTGGTGCATTCCACCCATCATCATAGGCCTCTCCATGATTCTCGCAGAGGTTATGCAGAGCACAGCATGTCAGCACCATTGATTTAACAAGTCTCACATCACAGTCATTTCTTTTCATGAGGCAACGCCACCTTCCCTTCAGTCTACCAAAAGCATTTTCTACCACTACCCGTGCTCTGCAAATCTTCTTGTTGTATACCACATGTTCTGCTGTCAGCTGTCCATTGTCAGGGAACGTTTTTATGAGCCAGTTTTGCAAGGGATAGGCATTGTCTCCCAGGATGTAATAGCCAGCATTCACCCCACCAATGTCCCTGGTGCAAGGTGGAAAGTAGTTGCCACGACTGGCTAACTCCCACAATGAGGACAGCCTCAAAACCCGAGCGTCGTGCAAGCTCCCAGGCATCCCTGCAAACACATTCCAGAAATGTCCCTTTCCATCTACAACTCCCTGAAGGATGATGGAGTGCCAGCCTTTACGGTTGAAATAGTCGCAGTGGTATTCCTGTGGTGCCAAGATGGGTATGTGTGATCCATCAATAGCACCTACACACTGTGGGAGCCCCCACCTGTTCTCAGTGTAGGCAGCCATTTCTGCAAACTGCTCCCGGTCTGGTGAACGAATTAGTTCCGGTACTAATAACGTCTCTGCAGCAGCACAGAAGTCTTGCACACACCGGCACACAGTTGTGTTGCTCACTCCGAAAAGATGTCCAATGCTTCTGTACTCGGAGCCCGTAGCAAGCTTCCACAGTGCGATGGCCACCCTCTTCTTTAGAGGTATACACTCGCGGAATGGTGTGTCCTGTCTCTCCATCGCAGGCCGCAGTTTGTTGCACAGGTATATGTAGGTTTCCTCAGACATCCTGAAGTTCTCCACCCACTGAGTGTGTGTGAAAGATGGAACAATCACACCCCACCACTCGGTTGCTCGGTCAAGCATCCAAACACATGGTCTGCGGTGGCAACCTAACTTCTGAAATACACAAACAAAAGCATACATATTTTAATACGTAAAAGTGGTAGCTACAATTAATTAAATACTTGAAACACTTTTGTCATATAATGAGCGTGAAACACTTTGGTCGTATAGTGAGCGTGAAACACATTGCTAGTTAGCGAACGTTAGCTTACCGAGTAGCGTTGTCCTTGAGTCGTCCTGGAGTAGTCTCTGCCGCGTTGTACGATTGCCATAAGTCTCCCCTCAGCTTCTTCTGTATTACGTCTTGCTATACGCAGCCTTTTCCGAAACAAAGTTTTCCTTCTTGCTGTGATAAAAAACCACATACCAAGAAGCAAGGACACGATGGCTTCCACATCCTCCATTGTTGTTGTGTGTTTTGTGAGTTGTGTCGCATTGAAGATGACGTCACGGTAGTTGTATGCAGCGTCGCTCCGCCCGCCAAAAAGCTGATCTCCCCGCCTACACTGCGTTACTATAGTAACTACCCCAGTTCCTAAACTGTAATGGAAGCGCAGCATAAAGTGAGCCGGCTCCTAATAAGGCCTAACCAAACCGAGCGAGGCCGAGCGAGGCCGAGCGAGGCCTGCAGTGGAAATGCGCCATTAGTGAAATTCTTACCCGGCTGGATTTTGGATTTCCTCTCGGTGTGTTATCCCCTGCCTGCTAGCCCCAGCCATGCTGGCTCCCTGCCTCCCAATTCCCATTATGACACCACACCATGGGCGTCGCAGCCATTATATGAGGGTGGGACAAGTCCCCCCCACTTTTTGAAATTATTAGTTTAGACCCCCCCACTTTTACCATGTGGAAAGTCCGTGAATCGGTCTATCCACTCGCCGCACTTTGTAGAGCGCTGTGTCAGTGCTTCATTATCAAATCCATTCCACTTGCTTATTGAGAGAATGCCCAAATCAATTAAACTCCGTACCATGTTTTCACTGCTACTTTGTACCAAGGCAGATTCTCACATAGCGCGCGCATGTTCAAGGAGTGTTGTATAGAGAGGCGAAGTCCCTCCCCTTCCGAGAGCCTCCATGGGACCCCGGAAGCGGGAAAATATACATTGAAGTCAATGGAGAGAGAAAGGTTATCTTTTGATCCCGTCTGAATTGTGCCACGAATGACACATATGATGTTTGTCAATTTAAAAGAACATTTTGCAAGTCAAAAAAATAAAAATGTGTCGTAAAACTGTGAAGTTACACATTTTTTTGTGTGAAACCGCTCAGTGAACTACAGGTCTCTGGTCTCGCACAATACGCGTCACCATCACAAAGACGGCCGTCACGTTAGCAAATTCCACCTGCTTCTTTCAGAACGAGGAAAGTATAAAACGAGGTGAACATCACTCCAAGTCTGGGCATGTTGAGAGCTGTATATACACGAAAGGGGAGTTAGTCGGTTCTGTAAGAGCCAGCATGCGGGACCGGCTTTACAAGGTTTCGGTGAGTAATATGAGTGCAATGTGTAACGTTAATGTCAGCTAGCTAACATTAGCTAACAAGGTACACTAACGTGTTTTGTTTTAGCAACTAGTTTTCTCCTTAAGAACTTCGTGGTCTCTGTGGATGCTGTGGATAACATTAGTGTTCACAAGAACAAGGTACACTCCCGTGTTTTGTTTGAGTTGCTCTTCAGATTGAAGCGGCCAGTTTTATATCGACTATACTGTATGTGTGATCTCCTTTTACATCTTGTTGTGTCGTTTCAGTTTATCTGCTGTGTGTAGATTCAAGGATTTTGGTTATCTAGGCACAGCTGTGTGTGACTCCCTCTGGTGCACTGGTATGTGTGTTCCTAATGTAGAGCGCATTGATTCATTAATAAACTACACACTGAGTCTAGATCCTGACCAAATCCTTTTTTATTGTTGATCAAATGTTTTTCAAAAATGTATTCATACACATTTAGAAAAGTACAATCACAACCAATACAACAATCAGACAAGAGGACAACACTATGGAAAAATAAACCCTCCCCCCCAGATCCGGACCATCCTTGTATTATTGCTCATTCAATCTATTATAGCATGCTAACAAATGGTACTTACTTTATTTGTACAGATCTGCATGGGAGACGATGGCGCGATGCAGAGCGCTGTACAATGCAGCCACGCTGCAGCATTGGCAATATTTGCCATGTGGCAGATCAGCTCCACAGATGTTGAGTGCCAGTGGAGGAAGCCTGGCACTTCCAAAGTAGTCCAGCCGGTGTCTCAACTTTACCAACAGCGAGAGGAGACGTATAACCCACTGGCCAGAGACATCGCTAACTGTCAACTGGGGGGTTGTAAACGAGGCCGAAGGGGTGAAGGCTTTTGTGGAGGCCTATCGGGTGACAGTGAGTCTGGTCTCTTTGTGAGTGAGTCGGTGTTTAGGGAGCATCACCCGATGGACTTGTGCAGCCATCTGCCCTGCTGGAGGTGAAGTGTCCACACAGCCAGAGGAACATGACCATCGCGGAGGCAGTCCAGTTACCTTCCTTCTGTCTCCGTGAGGAGGGTGGGTCAATCACCCATACTGGCACCAGGTCCAAGGGCAGCTGCACATCACAGACCGGAGTCTCTGCTACTTTGTTGTGTGGACCACGAAGGAGGCGATCATCATCCCCAAAGACCCTGCATGGCATGGCAATCTCCTCCTCCTGGAAAAATTCTACACCCAGCATTATCCCTGTGTTGGCCAGTAGAGAGGAGGACATTTAAATAAACACACTCTTAACACCCTCGGACTCTGTGTTGTGTTTCCTATGTGTGATGGGGTGTGATGCAGAGGGGAGGAAAACAGGACACAGCAGATTGGGATTGTGGTGGAGATGCTGAGCAGTTATTTAATTGTTGCATGTAATTATTATTATACTGCGTGCTTCTTAGTTATTCCATCTTTTGCTGTAACATGGATCTGTATGTAACTCTATTTACTTGTTATCTAACACATTTCCTTCATTATACATGATGGTGTATATAGGATATATATATTTGTATACATATCTGTAAATTATATAATTTTATTTTTCGTATTTGGGATTGTTGGAAACGTCTTTTTGATCTCTGTCTATAAACACAAACTGAGTAAGATTGACAATAAAGTTGACTTTGAAAAATATATATATTCTTTATGAAAATAGTGACTGTTGGAGAAATGAATCCAAATGAAAAGTTGGACTGAACTACAACTACGCCTTTGAATCTCTCGGCTGTTTTTCAGTGGGATGGCAGGTTCCTATCTTTAAACATTTATTAGTTTTTTCTTTCACAGATTTGATTTTCTGAAGTTAATTTAACTTTGCCGACCATGTAAGGTCATTATTAAAAGGTACAATCAATTTCTTTAGGGTTGACTAAAATAATGAAAAACATTTCATTTGGATAATTTACTGACAGAATAAGAAACTCGATGCTGCTCTACTCACCTGTTCCCTTTTTATAAAGTGAAACAGTTGAAACCATAGATTTTAGTAAACTTAAAAACAACCTTCTCCAAAAGCTATCAAGGAATATACCCAATACTTGTTTGAGAACTTTATTACATATTTTTTATATAAATAGTTTGATCCATAATTGACAGAAGCTTGTGTTTACACTGACCTGTTACTCATATATTAATGTCTTTGTAACTTCAGTAAACCACTACCTCACTCATTTCCCTCATTCATCACGGTTCAGTAAACTAAGTGATGCATGAACCAGTTTAATCATTATAATAACGTAGGATTGCAACTCTTTGAAACTGTAGGTGGCTCTTAAAAGAGCCGTTGTGTTTGGGTGTGCTGGTCTCAGGTCAGTCTAAGCCCTCTCTCAGCTGGATGTCCTTGGGCATGATGGTGACCCTCTTTGCTTGGTTCATCTTACTGGGGGGAGCTACAGGGATGTCGGTGCAGTCCACAGTCATTTTGCAGTTAAAGGCAGAATTAATGTATTATTGACTCAGAATGAAGCACAACTTCATGTCATACAATACATTGACTTTATTTGTAATTGTGTAAAAAAATATGAGCATTGATTAGCAAGCAGGACCTGCAGGAACAGAGCGGTGATGGATGGAGCTGGGAAGAGAGAAGAAGAAAACAGATCAACTTTATCAGATATTACAAATTCAATTTCAAAACAAGTTGCCGCTCCTACAGTTTTCTAGTGTGTAAAGATGATTTCACATGACCTATGCAAAATATCACACTCAATACATGTGTGTCTCTGGGGGGTGCATTGTGCCTTTGATGTATATAAATAATATACCATAACCAAATACTATTACGTACAGTGGAAGTCAGGTTGCCAGAGCAGGTCAGTGTGCATGTTCCTCAACGTCTCAGCAGTTACAGGTGAGGTAAGGAGAACATTTTCTCTCAGTAAGCACACAACGACTGTCTTTCCAACAAACAGATTGACTCACTGTCACTGTCATCACCCCTGCCTGCCTTCCAATCTCCCTGAACTGCTTCCTTAGCACCCGGTGGAGGGAGCAGTAGGCTACTCTTCAAATGTTTCACAAAATACTTACCATCATGACTACTCTTACTGTTTAATATTTTGGTTTACTTCATGTAATAAAATAATAACTTCATGGTAAGGCTACTAAAACTGACAAGGCTAAGTAATGTAATGCTAACTAACGTGCTCGCTACTCATCGCTACTAGCTAGGTAGCTAACTTGACTATGTTCCATGCACAACATGTATCTATGATATTACCTGATATGTCTGATCCAGCGACTCCTGGTCCTTTCATCAGACGGGAAGCGTAGAACGAGCAAGTGGTGTGATCACTTTTGTGATTACAACCTGGTACAAAGCACACAGGCATCTTGTAAAAGTGAACCAACCACTTGGAGCAACTTGGAGCATTATCGCCTATGACATCACTTACGCGACCCAGAATGGGATTTGGGATTTGTAGTCTTTGTAGTCGCGTATTTTTCATAGTCTTATATTTCAACAGTTGTACGACAAAATGTGACTTTTTTTACATGGAAATGATTGTTTAAGATTGACAAACATCATATGTGTAGTTCGTGGCACAATTCAAACGGGATCAAAAGATACGTTTTCTCTCTCCATTGAATTCAATGTATTATTTTTCGCTTCCGGGGTCCCATGGGCCGGAAGTAGATGGGCGTGACTTCGCCTCTCTATAGTTGGACAGCTCAGATCTGTTGTATGAAGCGATGCCGGTAGCGGAGGTAAGGCACACACACCAAGTGTTCAGGAAATGGTTAATACAGCGAAAATCAAAGCTGACGATCTCTTGGTTTGATATGTTTTCTCCCCCAGACAACATGGACATAAGAACATCTTTTTCAAAGAAGAGGAAAGTAAGCCTTCAGCTGGTAGCAGTTAATCAGTTAACAGTGATGGCGGCGTCTCACTTCTGGAGAGGAGTTTTGTCTTTATGTCATGATAGAGAGATACAAATCCTGAATAGTTTAGATGAGAAAAGGCATCGAAATGCCAGGTTACTAGTATTTATCATGTAAACAGGGAACATGAATAACCCCATCTCTCTGTGCTCATGTAAACACCATGATGTCCATGTAGAGACGCAGTCAGCGTGTTTTACTGGAGCCTCAGTTCGATGAGAGATTATTTTCTGAGTTCTTTAACTTCGGTATTCTCTCTCAAAATGGTAATGTGCATTATGTTTTAATTATACTTCTTATCATTCAGAAGCTTTTTGTGTGTGTTTATGTTTTACTGAGTGCTTATAGGCAATTTCCATCCCAGTATTCAGTTAACTGTTTATTTTCTGTGCACATTACATAGACTAGCTAATATTCTACCTACTGCTTGGGACTTTGAGTCTTCAAAATGTCCAATGTCACAGACTGGGACTTACTTTAGAGTCAGTTGTATTTACATTCAGTATGACTTGTTATGATGCAATGTGAAAGAGTATACTGCTCAATAAATAATGATCACTTCACCACCTCTCTTGACATCTAGGCGCTTGAGAGTGAGTCAGAGGCAGAACACAGGGACAGTGGAGAAAGGTTCGTTGCTGAGGTGAGTGATGAAAGGGAAATGACAGTTTAGAGTAAATTGTGAAGTGGACTCTCATCCCAGAATGTTAAGGAAATCAGTGTGGATATTGAACAGGAAGCATTTCAGTCAAGGGGCATCATATGACCAATATAGACAGAAGAGCAACATTTATTTGAACATTTAAGTCGATACCATTCCTAGTTGAACTTAACATCTGTATGGAGTCAGATCAGTCTCAATATTAATAAATGCTCACAGAAGGATTCACAAATTTATTTTGCGATTTATATATAAATGACTCTCCACAACAATATCTCTCAATGCACTCACAAATAATTATTGTTGTATATAAATGTCACCTCTCGAGTCTCCTCAAGTTCCCCCTCGAGTCCCCTCTCGAGTTCCCTCTCAAGTCACCTCTCGAGTTCCCTCTCAAGTCACCTCTCGAGTTCCCTCTCAAGTCCCCTCTCGAGTTCCCTCTCAAGTCCCCTCTCGAGTCACCTCTCGAGTCACCTCTCGAGTCCCTCCTCTAATCCCTCCTCTGGTCCCTTCCCGAGTCCCTCCTCTAGTCCCTTCCCAAGTCCCTTCTCTAGTCCCTTCTCTAGTCCCTACTCAATTCCCTTCTCAAGTCCCTCCTCTAGTCAATTCTCTAGTCCCCTCTCCAGTTCCCTCTCGAGTCCCCTCTCGAGTTCCCTCTCGAGTTCCTCTACTAGCTCCTCCTCTAGACAATCCTCTAGTCCCTCCTCGGTTCCCCTCTCTAGTTCCCCCTTGGTTCCCCTCTCGAGTCTCCTCTCAAGTCCCCTCTCGAGTCACGTCTCAAGTCCCTACCCAATATCCTGGTCCATTGGAGGTTCCGCTGGGGGTCCTGCCAACTCCATGTCCTGTCCCGTTGGAGGCCCCGCCGAGTACTCCTCTGCTGGGGGTCTTACCAACCCTATGTCCTGTGCCGTTGGAGGCCCCGCCGACTACTCTCCTGCCGGGGGTCCTGCCAACCCTGTTGTTAGAGATTAATTTTGTCTTTACTTAAGATATTTGACCTTTCGGCCTGTTGACGTTTTACGACCGAACCCTAAGTCTGTTATCTGTCTTAGGGGATGGGAAATCTTTGCTATTGCTGACATTACCAGTTTTATGACCAGAACCTTTGACTGTGTGACTTGTGATGTGAATTTCTCCGGCCGATGCTTGTATTAAATCCCAGTGTTTGACATCAGAACTCCTGCTCGTCCGGTGTCTGAGTCCTGACTCTCCATTGCTATAGAAGTTTCCCTTACACCTGTGTCCTGTCCCGTTGGGGGTCCCGCCGACGACTCTTCTGCCGGGGGTCCTGCCAACCCTGTGTCCTGTCCCGTTGGGGGTCCCGCCGACGACTCTTCTGCCGGGGGTCCTGCCAACCCTATGTCCTGTGCCGTTGGAGGTTCCGCTGGGGTTCCTGCCAGCTTCATGTCCTGTCCCATTGGGGGTCCCGTCGACTACTCTTCTGCCGGGGGTCCTGCCAACCCTTTGTCCTGTGCCGTTGGAGGTCCCGCCGACTACTCTCCTGCCGGGGGTCCTGCCAACCCTGTGTCCTGTCCCGTTGGGGGTCCCGCCGACGACTCTTCTGCCGGGGGTCCTGCCAACCCTATGTCCTGTGCCGTTGGAGGTTCCGCTGGGGTTCCTGCCAGCTCCATGTCCTGTCCCATTGGGGGTCCGGTCGACTACTCTCCTGCCGGGAGTCCTGCTAACCCTGTGTCCTGTCCCGTTGGGGGTCCCGCCGACGACTCTTCTGCCGGGGGTCCTGCCAATCCCATGTCTTGTTCAGTTGGAGGTCCCGCCGTCACCTGTCTCGCCGAGGGTCCTGCCAACTCCTGGTCCTCTTCCGTGGGGGATCCTGCCAAAGCCTGCCCCACCGGCTCCGGTTCCTGTCCGGCCGACACCGGGTCCTGCCCGGCCTCCGGAGCTGTCCCGTCAGCGTTTTCCTGCCCGGCCTCCGGAGCTGTCTGGTCTTCGCCCTCGAGCCCGGCCCCCTGAGAGCCGCGGTCTTCGCCCTCGGACCCGGCCCCCTGACTCTTCCTTGGACTCTGGCTTGCCCCCGAGCCATCCGCCCGAGTCCCCCACCTTGGACTCTGCCTTGCCCCCGGGCCGTCCGCCCGAGTCCCCCTTTTTGAACTCTGCCTTGCCCCCGGGCCGTCCGCCCGAGTCCCCCTTTTTGAACTCTGCCTTGCCCCCGGGCCGTCCTCCCGAGATCCCATCCTTGATCTCTGCCTTGCCCCCGGGCCGTCCGCCCGAGACCCCTTCCGGGTCCTCCGCTGTGCCCCTGGGTTGTCAGCCCAAGCCCGTCCTTCAGACCCCCTCCACCCACCCTGTTGGCCCTAGTTTTTTGGTCCTGCCTGCTTCGCTCTCTACCCTGACGGCCCCTACACACGGCGGCGTGCGTTGCCGCTTCAACGCTTCTGCCCATTCACTTTGAATGGGGTGACATCACGATTCGCCAAACTGCATTGTGGGAGCAAAGCGTAGCTTCTCTCGCGGTGCTCGCTGCAAAAGTAGAGCAATGTTCTACTTTTGACGCCTCGACGGAGGCGTCAGCCAATCGAATCATATGCCAGTACAAGCTCTAGCCAATCAAACCGCGTGCTTGTGTGTCTGGGGCGGGAGATTCATGTGATTGGTTGTTGGTTGAGTTTCAGCCCCCCCCCCGCCGGCAAGCGACAACGCACGCCGCCGTGTGTAGGGGCCGTGACAGCATAAGCTTCAAATCGAGAGACTGAAACTGTATTTTCCTTTACCGTTCTGTTTTAATTTCAGAATAAAGTTAATAGTCATATGTTTTATTAACTAGACCAGGGGTTCCCAACCTTTATTGTGCCAAGGACCGGCAGATACATTAAAAAAAATTCGCTGACCGGTTGTCAATTTTAGCTGATTTGAATATTTACTCACCAGCAGGTGGCAACATAAGCTAATTGTATTTAACAGCCTGAAGAAATACCAATATGCATCCAAAACATATTAATAACGTTTAAAACCAGGATACAATTAAAACAAAAAATTAGGACCGCTTTACAAATATTAATATAATATAGCCTAATATAGGTGGCAACAGTGGCTAATTGTATGTAACAGCCTGAACAAATAATAGAACAATATGCATCCAAAACGTAACAAAGTTTAAAACCAGGATACAATTAAAACAAATTAGGACCACTGTACACATATTGATATAACTGAAATGTCAGGGAGACCCCTGGGCTTGTTTGCCAGCCATAATAACGTCATACCGGGGCGTTCGTTCCGGTGCACTCCGACAGCATTTAGCACTACATCGAGATAAGATTAAACTAACTTCTTTTGGGAACACCGACATACCTATGGAGTTGGCCAGATGTGTGTAAATTCAGGGATGCAAACTCATCAGGTATGAAAAAGGTGACAATGATCTGAGCCCCCCGACCCCACGGAATATCAGCTTTAAAATTAGGAATAACATAATAATAGCTTGGATTTATATAGCGCCTTTCAAGGGACCCAAGGTCGCTTTACAAGTAATAGGGCAAAAACTAACAAAACAAAAGTCAGACAGACAAAACAACAGATCGATTTAGGGGCCGAAAGCCTTGGCAAACAGATGGGTCTTGAGGGCCCCTTTGAAGGCATCGAGTGTGGGGATGTTGCGAATCTCCGCAGGGAGAGCGTTCCAGAGGGTGGGGGCTGCCACACTGAAGGCTCTGTCCCCGAAGGTTCGCAGTTTGGTGCGGGGGGGTGGTAAGCAGGCCAGAGTCTGAGGACCGCAGGTTCCGGGGTGGGGCATGTGGGTGAAGGATGTCCGATAGGTACTGGGGGGCAAGGGCATGGAGGGACTTGTAGGTAAGGAGGAGGATTTTGTATGATATGCGGGACTTGACCGGCAACCAGTGTAGGTGGATGAGGGTGGGAGTGATGTGCTGCCATGGCTTTGTGTGCGTGAGTACCCAAGCAGCACAGTTTTGGACATACTGGAGCCTGTCCAGGGTTTTGTTGGGAACCCCGAACAGGACACCATTGCAGTAGTCCAAGCGGGTGGTGACAAACGCATGCACCAGGGTTTCTGCAACCGACTCCGAGAGTGACGGTCGGAGTCTGGCAACAGATGATTTTAGCAGTCAGAACAACTAAAGCAGCAGTGTTAAGGCGAGACACCCCAGGTGAATAGGGTAATTTTTTTAACTTAAAGGTATCAGCTAGAAATTTCTCCAGTTAATGTCTTACAATAAGGCAATTGTCTTTTGTATTACAAGTTTTCTGAAATAGCATGTTTAAATATGCAAATTAGCCATTATCTCATTAAATATGCACATATTTTAACACATTTCAGGAATCGAAATCTGAACTTTGGATAAAACCAGGTTCCAAATTCTTGTTTCATTTTGTAGTCATATTAGTATCTAAGGCTTTTACAGAAGGGATATTGGATATCTCTTTTTATCACTCAGTAAATCAGAAAATACTGTCAACAGCCCTAAAATATCCATTTTCGCCATGTTTTTAGGTATACAATGTTGTATAATTCAGGCTATGAATTATATATGAACAAACCCTTCTGTAAAAGCCTTCATAATATTGATAGGAATATAACTGGAAGGTTTGGTGTCTCTACGTGCTTCTGAAGTTGAAATTTCGAACTCAGAGTAGGAGAAAAAACTCATTTTGAGAAAAGGACCTTTAAAGATTGCAGTGAGGCGCTAGCTAAACCCTCCTGTTCTCTGGATGAGAGCTTGCGCATCGACGCACTCCGTGAAGGTGTTTCATGTTCGGGGTCATTTGTTTTTTGTATAACCTTGCTTCGTGCAAGTGACAATTGTTGTCGTCTTCTCTGTGAACGTTTTTTTCGCCGTTCTTTTGCGATTTTGAGATTTTGAGATTTCAATTTCTAGCGGAAAGCTAAACAGGAAGTGTTTTAGCACACCACGTGACGCATCTGAACGAATCACGTTGTCAGAAATTGACACCAGCCAATGAGATTTCGTTTCTTGGTTTAAGACCCCTTTGTGCTTTCACGATTGGTTGCTGATACAAAGGAAATGACCATATTTGGATCCGATGAGATTGTGCAGGAGAGACACAGCTTTCCAACGATATCTCTGTTGACATGGTGCTCACAGCGGTCGCGGTACTTTATGTTACGTTAGAATGCTAACTTTTGGTGAATTTAGGAGAAATCTACAGACGCAAATAGACAAACTATAGTAAAATAAACACTTAAATGTGTATTTTGTACGTTTTCCTTCCAAAAGCCTGAAAGAAAACATGTTATGGAATCAAAATAGCACAAAATCTCAAAATTGACCAGTACTTGAAAAACGATGTTTTTGCCTGCCGTGTCTCGCCTTTAATAAGAACAGAAATGCCAAAGAGTCACATCTAATATAAATATATATATATAAAAGCATTTATTTTAATTGTGTAGCAGTCAGTTTATCATTTTGGCAGCACTGTTGAGCATTTTGAAAATGTATTTTCATGCCTCTGTGCAAGGCTTAGTCTTTCTATCTTTATAGCCACTGGTGTAAAGTAACTAAGTTCATAAACTCAAGTACTACTTGGGTACAATTTTGAGATACTTGTACTTTATTTAAGTATTTTAATGTTTCTTTTGCTACTTTGTACTTCTACTCTACTCTACAGTTCAGAGGTACATGGTGTACTTTTACTCCACTACATATATTTAATACCTTTAGTTACTTTACAGATGTGGATGAATGATGTGAAATATAATCAAGTGTTAAATCAGACTTTAGTTCCACCTGGAGTAAATCCACAAGCTACCCTGCAGTCTACAAAGTCATTCAAACTAGCTGCACCTTCACCAGCTTTGAGAACACTTTCATGATCAATCATTATAAAACATATCATATATATTATTCTGAAATGGACCAATCTGCACAATGACTACTTTTACTGTCGCTACTTTAATACTTTTACTTGAGGAACATTTTGAATGCAGTACTTTTACTGTAACAGAGTATTCCTACACCCTGGTGCTTCTACAAGACCTGAGTACTTCTACTTTTACTGTCGATACTTTAACTATATTTTGATGATAATACTTTTTTACTTTTATTTGAGGAACATTTTGATTGCAGGATTGTTCCTACATTCTGGTGCTTCTACTTTAACTCAAGTACAAGACCTGGGTACTTCTACTTTTTTTTTTTATATATATTTTTATTGAAGACACATAAAAAAGACATTTGGTACATTGACAGGGACTCAAACAGACCAGATAGCCAAATGTAAGGGAGTAGTGTACCGACTGAACTAAACAAGATAATAATAGCAATAATAATAATAAAATAATAATACTAAAACAATACAAAGACAAATACATAAATACGTAATAAGGGGGGGGGGGGGGGGGGGGTGTCCATCAATCAGTAACCAAAAATGCAAGAGATTGGAAGAAGGTTAAGAAGGGTTGCCACTTAGTGTAAAACATAGAGGTTCTGCCTTTTAATGAATACTTAATTTTCTCCAATTTTAGAAAAGACATGACATCGCTGCGCCACTTAGCATTGGAAGGAGCTTTTTTGGATTTCCAGTGAAGAAGAAGAAGTCGTCTTGCCAATAACGAAGTAAATGCCAAAATATCTAATTGCCCCGAGCTGTATCTGTTGTAATCTTCTGGGCACCCAAATATGGCAATATGGGGACAGACTTTCACAGTGAGTGAGAGTATTTTTGAGATATCCTCAAAAAACTTCTGCCAAAAGGAAAACACTAATGGGCAGGAGAAGAACATATGGGATAGGTTGCAGGGAGAGGCTTGACATTTGTCACAGATGTCAATAACAGTGGGATATATTTGTGACAATCGTGCCTTTGAGAAATGAACCCTGTACAGCACCTTGAACTGTATGAGAGTGAGACGAGCACAGGATGAACTCGTATGAATCCTGTTAAGAGCAGTGTCCCACCAGTGATCACCCAAGCTCACACCTAGCTCAGCCTCCCAGGCAGCCTTGATTTTAGTGGTGTGTGAGGTGTCATCGGTGAGGAGTTTGTTATATATTTTTGAAATAAGTGACTTTTGAAGGGGATCGGAACAAAGAAACTCATCCCATATTTGATTAGGGGGTAGAGAGGGAAAGGATGGAAACAGGGATTTGGTACAGTGTCTAATTTGGAAATAACGAAAAAGGTGAGATGTTGGGAGTTCAAATTCCCTTGATATATCAGTAAAACTACGAAAGGTATTATCCTTATAAAGCTCTCTAAAAGTCCTCAGGCCCTTCTCATGCCATACAGAGAAAGTGGGGTCAGATAAGGCAGGTCGGAATAAATGGTTTCCCAATAAAGGAGCTAAAGTGGATGCAGAAGTAAACTTAAAATGCCTCCTAAATTGGTACCATATTTTAAGAGTAGAACTCACAACAGGATTATTTGTATGTCCAGAGAGGTTGGTGGGAATGGGAGAGGTAAGTAGTGCCATAGCGGAGGATGAGCCACAAGACTGTGCCTCAAATCTAGACCACGGAGGATGCACTGATTTTGACCAAAATGAAATCTTGTGTATGTGTGAAGCCCAATAATATAATTGGAAGTTCGGGAGAGACAGTCCAGCGTTAAGTCTACATCTTTGAAGAATAGATTTGCTTATTCTGGGTGCCTTTCCATTCCATAAAAAGCCAGAAATAACCTGATCAAGAGTCTTAAAAAATTGTTTAGGTAGGAATAGAGGGAGACATTGGAAAATAAATAGGTACTTAGGAAGAATGTTAATTTTAACAGTGTTAATTTTACCTATAAGCGACAGAGGTAAACTGTTCCATCTTTGAAGGTCTGACTTGATTTTAGACATCAAAGGGGAGATATTGGCAGCGAAAAGGGAACTTAGTGTTCTTGTTACATTGATTCCTAGATACTTAAAGCCAGAGGGGCTCAATCTGAAGGGGACATCGGACTGGTTCAATTGTGATGCCAGAGCGTTAACAGGATAACATTCACTTTTGGAAATATTCACTTTGTAACCTGAGAATGAACCAAATTTCGTAAGAAAAGATAAAATTGCTGGTATAGAGTTACTGGGGCTTGAGACATACAACAATAAATCATCCGCGTACAGGGACAATTTAAATTCCATCCCCAGCCGCGATATCCCAGTGAAAGTGGTTGAGGTCCTCAGATATATTGACAAAGGCTCTATGGCTAACGCAAAAAGCAAAGGAGATAGTGGACATCCCTGACGGGTTCCTCTGGATAAAGTAAAATAAGGAGATTGAACGCCATTAGTGGAAACACTAGCCTGTGGGGATGTATAAAGAAGGCGTATCCATGAAATAAATATATCACCTAGCCCAAATTTACTCAGTACAGTAAGTAAATAGTCCCACTCAACCCTATCGAATGCTTTTTCTGCATCAAGTGAGATCAATACTTCAGGGGTCGTAGCGGTGTTTTTGGAGTAGATCATATTTAAAAGGGTGCGGACATTGTAAAATAGTTGACGTCCCTTTATAAATCCTGTTTGTTCTTCAGAAACTATGGTTGGGAGAATATTTTCTAATCGACGTGCCAAAGCCTTAGCAAGTATTTTCGCATCCACATTTATTAAGGAAAGTGGCCTATAAGAGCTGCAGAGATCCGGATCTTTGTCTTTTTTTAAAAGCAGACTTATGGAGGCTTGTCTTAAAGTGGGAGGAAGAGAACCATTCCGCAGAGATTCCTTATACACCGAGTGTATTAATGGGGCCAATTTAGATTTAAATCTTTTAAAAAATTCTACTGGGAATCCATCAGGGCCAGGAGCTTTTTTATTTTGCATGTTATTTATAGCGAGGGAGATCTCATCTGAGGTTAATGGAGAATCAAGTTCTTTTGAAACACCAGGACCTATAGTAGGGAAATTGAGATTGTCAAAGAAAGCGCCCATCTCAGAAGTGTCAGATGGCGATTCAGACTTGTATAGAGAAGAATAAAATGAGCCAAAGACTGAGTTAATGGTACTAGGATCGGTATGCAACGTGCCTGATGAATCTTTTATCTGGAGGATTATACGTGAGGCTGCCTGACGACGCAATTGGTGGGCCAAAAGGCGGCTCGCCTTATCACCATGCTCATAATACGTTGAACGTGAGCGTAAAAGAAGGTGCTCTGCATCAGTAGTTGTTATGAGATCAAATTCCGTCTGTAATTCAACTCGATCTTTGTGTAAATTGGGAGAGAGACAAATGGCTAATTGCTGATCTATTTTTTTTATCTTGCACGATATATCTTTAATTTTGGCAGAACGAGTTTTATTTAACTGCGCAGAATAAGAGATGATTTGGCCCCGTAGGTAGGCTTTTAATGATTCCCACAGCAGAGAACAAGAGATGGGTTCATTGTCGTTTTGATTGTTTGTAATAAAATCATCAATTGAAGTTGCAATAAATGTATTAAATTTGTCATCTGACAACAGCAAAGTATTAAACCTCCACGGCGTTGAGTATCGTGGTTGCGGTGAAATCCAAATATCCAGAGAAAGAGGAGCGTGGTCGGAAATTACAATAGGATGATATTTAACTGACGACACTTTGGTAATAAGTTTGGCATCGATGAAGAAATAATCAATTCGAGAAAAGGCTTTGTGCATATGAGAAAAGAAGGAATATTCCTTAATGTGGGGGTTATAGAATCTCCAGGGGTCAACGCAGCCGTTCTTGGACATGAAGTCAGAAAGAGTTTTTGACATGAGTGATGCGGTCAGCGTTTTAGGAGAAGAACGATCTAGACTGGGATCGACAACGAGGTTCATATCCCCTCCAAATATAAGCAGGTTATTATGCAGTGACGGAAGACATTCAAAAAGCTTGTTCATGAAGTGTGGGTTATCAACATTTGGGGCATAAATATTGACTAACAATACAGGAACATGAAACAGCGTGCCTGAGATAATTAAATATCTGCCATTGTCATCAGCTATACACTTGGAAGATGTGAAATTAACAGACTTGCCAATTAAAATGGCAACCCCTCTGGACTTAGAGTTGAAGTTTGAATGGAACACCTCAGAAACCCATGGACACTTAAGCCTGACCTGGTCTGTGGAGCGCATATGGGTTTCTTGTAGAAACATTATGTCTGCATTAAGTCGTTTCAGATGAGCAAATACCCTGGATCTCTTCAAGGGGCTCCCCATACCTTTAATGTTCCAGCTTACAAACTTCACTGGTGAGCCAGGAGCGATTCCTAAATTGCTAGTATTGGTAGACATTTACTGAGGACTTTCTATAAAGAGACAACTGACTATGAAGCACCACCCCGAAAGAGACATAGAGGGAAACAAAGCAATAGAAAAAATAAATGAAATAAAATAAAAAAACACACAGTAAACAATCCCAACCCCTCCCACCCATCCCATAGCACTTACATCGACCCCATCCCCAAACGATGGAGAACCCAGTGCTAACTCCACAAGGAGTCAAATTCCTATGGCTAACAGCTTGTGACCTAATAGTGAAAGCTAAACTTAGGTAAACTTAGGTTAAGCTCCTGCAAACTTGAGATTGATATAGAGCAAGGCACTTATAACCAGATCAACTTCCACATACAGAGAACTTGGTGTATGGATTTAAGTAAAATAAAGAGTAAATAATTGTTCCAGAGGTGTTCATAATGGTGTGTTAAGAGATCCCTTACTTCACCAGTGTCTTAATGAATGTCTCGGCGTCATCCGGTGAATTAAACTGCCTCTCGTTACCGCCATGGGTAATGCGGAGTCGCGCTGGGTAAAGCAGACCAAAACGTATCCCCGGTATCTCACGGAGCTGACGGCGGACGTCATTGAAGGCAGCACGGGCACGGGCTGTCCTCGAGGTGTGGTCAGGGAATATGGAGACGACAAAGTCACCGATCTTGATCCGTTGTTGGACTCTGGCTCTCCGCAAGATATCAGCACAGTCCGCATGGTAGTGAAGTCGGGCAATTATGGTGCGGGGGCGCTCGCCAGGTCTCGGCTTCGGCTGGAGGGTGCGGTGGGCGCGGTCCAGAAGTGGCTCTTTCTCCAGCTTAAAAGCCTCTTTAAGCAGAGTGGAAATAGCAGCAGTTGTGTTAGTGATGGTTATTTCTTCCGGTACACCCACGATCCTTACGTTGTTACGTCGTGATCTGGCCTCGAGATCTTCGCACTTATTATCCACTCTCTCCAGTTCAGCGGACAGGTGCTCCACTTTAGCCTGCATTGTAGAGATATCATCCGTGCAGGTCGAGAGCGAAGTTTCCATTTCCGCTACGGTAGATTTCAGGGCACTCACATCAGTCTTGATATTCGTAATACTGACACTTAAATCCGCCATCACTGTTTGTAGCTCTGCCTTGATGGATGATAAGTTGTCCTTTAGGGCCTCATGGAGCTCAGTTTTGAAAACAGCCGCCATCTCAATACGGAGTGAAGCGAGCATCTCCTCCTTGAAATCGGGGGAGACAGCGGGCCCCGCAGCTCTGCTGCGAAGGGAGGAGGGATCACTCGGAGGCGAGGATGCAGCATGGGGAGCAGGCCTCTGAGACGGGGCGGACGAATTATTCGTACTTTTGCCTTTAAAAGGCATTTTGGTCATCAAAAAGTCGAGAATAAACTGTTAAATACTCTTACACCAAGAACTATCTCATAAATAATGTGCCTGTAATCACATTAAGTCATCGGGTACTTCTACTTTTACTCAAGTACAAGATATATACTTATACCACCTCCGTTTATAGCCTATGAAAAACACTATTAGAAAACGAAGGCTAAAGCTAACGTTAGCAGATAGTGATGCTAGTTTGCTAGTTACCTTTAGCTAGCGGCTAAGCTAGTGGGACGCTACGGAGCCCAGCTATCCGCCCTCTGAAGCTTTTAGGGCCGACAGGGGGAGGAGAATGTGTGTGTGTGTGTGTGTGTGTGTTTCACATTAGCGGGACGCTATGGAGCTCAGTGTCGGTCGCGAACGAGCCGGCTCAAAGAGCTCAAAGAGCCGGCTCTTTTAAGTGAACGATCGGAGCCGGCTCTCGTTTTTTGTTTTGTTTTTGCGGAGGGATCAAGATCGGCATGAAGGCACATTATGCAATGTGCAATGTACACATTATCCCGCTTATTACACGTCGCCACATTCTCAACAAAGTAACGACATGACTCCCAATATTAATTGAAATGCTTTTATGGATTTAGAAAATGATTTTATTGATTTAAAAAATAGTTTTATGTATTGATTTAAATTGACATGCATCCGCTAAGAAAAGTAGTCCGTTGTTACCGTGTGAACCAAGCGGCAAACTCTGGGGAAGAGCCGGGACGCCAATACGGAAGTGCCACACACTGCAGTTCATCTAGTGGCCAGTAGGAGCAGGCTGCAGAAGGGAGAAATTTCCATAGACCCCCATGTTAAAATGCCCAACTTTACAGCAGAAATAAACATGTTTACATCGTGGTTCAAAAAACCATATTCTCTGTATAGTTAGATTTCCCCTTCATGACTACTGTGTGGGGGGTGAATTGTTTTTCAACTCATCTGTTTAATTAATATTAAGCCTTAAAGCTTTTGCATAAATTAGGGCGTGGTCACGTTGATGGACACGTACATGTCTCACTGTCAGCTAACAGCAACTTGTCCACTCTGCTAGGCTACAACCTTAGAGGCTATAACGTTAGTTAGTTGTAGTTACTGTACTTGACCCTTTAGCCGTGTTCGTGGTGATTGTGCCTTTTAGGGAATATTGTTACAAATACCAGACAATTAAAATGTTGTGCTGTGCGCTTGAATGTACTAACAGAACTTCCAAGAAGTCTAAAATTATAATATTATACATGTTAACCCCGTTCGCAGGTGTTTGTGTGCTTGGTAGCTTAGCTTGCTAGGTCCGGGCGGTGGAGTCCGTCTTTTCTCAACGTGTGAATGACAAGCATTAAGAATAACAAAATATAGCTAATTCTCTTGCAGATTGTCTCATTTGATTATGAATGTAACGTTTATATAGGGGAACTACACTGTTAGCAGTAACTTGGTATGCATGTATTTCATGTTAGCTTAGCTTCTTAGCCTGAGCTAGCTCTGTTTACTTCCAGTTCGGAGGCAGCAGGTCCTGCCTCGACTCCGCCTCGGCTCCGCCTCTTTGCCCTTATTTGGAGCAGGCGGGATTAGACTCTGACGTCACAGTCGAGCCGTTAGTGGCCGACTACGCCTACTAAGGGCTTCACGGCAACTCTGCAGAATCCTATGGGTGACGTCACGGACACTACGTCCATTTATATATACAGTCTATGGTTTGAACTAACGTAACAACGGCAGGAACTGCTTCAATAGTGTTTTTGAGGAGCTTTTTGATTACAGATTTGAAAACATCGTTGCTTGCTTTAAAAGTAGCACAATTCATTTTGTCAAACCTTGGAAAGTATCTAGATATCCCTGCCCTAATGCCAAAGTAACTGGCAACTGAATATGTGTCGCCGTTTGATGTCTATGTCTGGACCGCTGCGTAAAAAGGAGGGTTTCTGCCCCGTTACTTCTCTTCTTACTTCTATAAGAATAAAACATGGAGGACGGAGATCTCTTTTTCTCCCCCTCTTCTCCCCGCTGCAGCCTAGCAGCAGCTGCTCTCAAAGCACGCTCCCCTCTCCTGCAGGGGGGCGTGGTCAGCTGCAGCTCACAGAATCAGCCCCCTGCAAAAACAGCGCTGGAAAGAGCAAATAGAGCGAAATGAGGCATGGCTAAAATGCAGGATCTTTTTGGTATTTTGAAAAAAAAACTATATTTATATACTTTATAGAGGTCGATACAGTAGCCCCCTGTTTTAAATAGTTTTTAAAGGTGTTGCTATCTGTTTTGTGTAGCGTGGTTCTTCAAGCAAGTCAATGCATTCATTGGATGGTATCAGATAGTTACACGGGTCTGTAAATGCAATGAAACCAATTGGCCACAGCAAATCATTTATATTAAACATGTAATTTTTACTTTTGAATACTTCAGTACAAAGGATGTATTGAATAATGTAAGTGATATATGTGTGTACACATATAAATCATGAGTCAAAAAGGGCAACATTTGATTTAATTAAAAGGTATAATATGTGGTAAACTGAAGAGCCGTTTGGGAGCCGAAAGAGCCGGCTCTTCTTGGTGAGCCGAGCCAAATGATCCGGCTCACCAAGAAGAGCCGGAATTCCCATCACTAGAGCTCAGGTATCCGCCCTCTGAAGCTTTTAGAGCCGACAGGGGGAGGAGAATACAACGCTGTGTGTATTTATCGCTAAGCTAACGGCTAAGCTAGCTGGACACTACGGTTCAGGTATCCGTCCTCTGCAGGTTTCTGGGAGTTTGTTCCAGATGGAGTATAATAACTGAACGCTGCTTTACCATGTTTAGTTCTGACTCTGGGGACAGAAAGCTGACCAGTCCCTGAAGACCTGAGAGATCTGGATGGTTCATAATTTAGCAGTAGGTCAGAAATGTATTTTGGGCCTAAACCATTCAAAGCTTTATAAACCAGCAGCAGTATTTAGAAATCTATTCTTTGACACACAGGAAGCCAGTGTTAAGACTTCAGAACAGGAGTGATGTGATCCACTTTCTTAGTGTTAGTGAGGACTCGAGCAGCAGCGTTCTGAATCAGCTGCAGCTTCCTAATAGATTTTTTAGTGAGACCTGTGAAGACACCATTGCAGTAGTCCAGTCTACTGAAGATAAAAGCATGGACAAGTTTTTCCAAATCCTGCTGCGACATTAGTCTTTTAATCCTAGATATGTTCTTTAGGTGATAGTAGGCTGATTTAGTAACTGTTTTAATGTGACTGTTGAAACTCAGGTCAGAGTTCATGACTACACCTAGATTTCTGGCTTTATCTGTTGTTTTGAACATTGCAGACTGAAGCTCAGCGCTAACTTTTATACGTTCTGCCTTGGCTCCAAAAACCATTACCTCAGTTTTGACTTTGTTTAATTGGAGAAAGTTCTGACACATCCAGTCATTGATTTGTTCAATGCACTTACTCAGTGTTTGAATTAGAGCATAGTCTCCTGGTGAAATGGTTACGTAAATGTGTGTGTCATCCGCATAGCTATGGTAACTTATTTTGTTGTTCTTCATTATCTGAGCCAGTGGTAGCATGTAGATGTTAAAGAGAAGGGGCCCCAAGATTACAAATATTACACACCAGA
Organism: Harpagifer antarcticus; assembly: GCA_902827135.1. Classification (NCBI taxonomy): domain Eukaryota; kingdom Metazoa; phylum Chordata; class Actinopteri; order Perciformes; family Harpagiferidae; genus Harpagifer; species Harpagifer antarcticus. The sequence continues at coordinate 2,399,039 of CADEHL010001352.1, forward strand.
AAACACAGAAATATCCATGAAATAAACATACAGTAGGCTATAAACCATTAAAGGGATAATTGGGAAGGCATTACAAATGTAAATATATTTTAAATAATAAAACAATCCCACCACCACAGGTATCTACAGGAGAAGAGGGAATTCTCCACAAAATGTGAATGCCCACGTGGAGAATGGAAATGCAGTCATGCGGCTGCATTAGCCATCTTTGCCATCCACAGTTTCAGCTGCACTGACACCCCCTGTCAGTGGAAGAAGCCAAGGGCAGCTAAACGTACGCATTCAGTGGAGGAGCTATTTCCTTCAACCAATAAGTCATTCAACCCGCTGACAAGAGAGCCCACCTCCGAAGATCGTGACTGGCTGAGGGACAGACTCGGGGGCAGGTTCTCAGGAATTTCTTGGCTTCTCTCCCCCGAGCCAGAAGAGGAACACTACAGCTTGGAAACACTTACTTACTTAATTCTCAAATCTGTTAGGCATCAGGGACCTGAGGCAATTGTGGCAAGCATGGCATTGTCTGAGGAGCAACAGAGGGCAATTCAGGTGGCTACCACTGGTCAGCGAACCAACCTGGCATTTGTTCAGGAAAGGAAGGTTGACTGCAGGCCCTCGATGGTGTTTTGTCTGTACAGTGGGGGACTATGAATGAATGTGAGGGTGTCAGGGCATTCACCACTGCAACCCAGAGTCAGGTTTGTGGCTCTCCCACCAGGAGTGTTGGGGGCATCTCCAGATGGTCTGGTAGGGTCTTCAGCTGTGCTGGAGGTACAGTGTCCCTACGGAGCCAGGGAAATGACAATTAGTGAAGCATTGCAAATCAAGGGCTTCTGTGTCAGTAAGGAGGGAGAAACATTCAGCCTGCGTGAGGAACATCCTTACTGGCACCAAGTGCAAGGTCAGCTTCACCTCACTGCAAGAAAGAAGAAGAAATTAAAAAATTGTGAATCGCTTTTAATTTACATTTACTCGCCTTTGCAATGTTGTGGTTGTTAGAGTCAGTGTTAGGCTTCCTGTCAGCTCGTCTGTTGGGCAGATATAAAATATTAGTTTCATGGAAGTCACACCGTCACATATAAGAGCATTAAGACATACAGCACATAGGCTAAAACAAAACATCTAAAGATATAACCTTGCACTTTGTCTCGTGAACATTTTCACTATTTTGACATTTTTATAGATGAAAATGGAACTAAAGAAATAAATGGTAGATTAATCCATATTGAAAATAGGTGTCAGCTGCTACACTAATTATAATAGTTATATTTCTTAATTAAGATAAGATATTACTGTATTGATCCCAATTTGGGAAATGTTTGTGTTGCAGCAGCATAACAAGAAAAACAAAATATAAGTTATGTTGCAGAAGGAGGGGGGTTTTTAGAACCCACCTTGTCTCTGTGTGTCTTTTGGCGAAAGGAGCAGAATCATAACAACGAGGGAAATCATAAAAACACACCAAGATGCCAGGTTAAACAATAATCTGTTTTAATTAAACAAGGTAATAATAGAATACACTTTCAAAGGGGTGGGGCGGGCCCCCACTCCCTGCTCTTGTTCTGATGCCGGGAGATCTTCTCATCTTGTCGGCAGGAGGAAAAGAGACCGGACACACAAACACAAACAGGAGATGTAGAGGAACCACGGGGAGGAGTCGGGTGAGATTCTCCTCCCCCAGGGCCCATCTTACAGCATTCCAGAGATTTGTTCACAAAGATATACTTATTAATACTCTCATATTTCCAGCTTTTGTTTACACACTGCTATTACTAATACAAAGTAATTAAACACATATATACCATTCAAGATATGTAGACTTCCCTGAAACATGACATACTGAAGACCTTAAGCAGAAGAATTCTCATCCACCCAGCCTGCTTAACTTCCCCTCCCCCAAAGTAATAAAACCTAGCACCCAGGAATGTTTGAAGAAAGTTTAGTCCTCACATTTATGAAAGGATAAAACAGAGAAATCAATACAAAACACAAACACAGGTATTGTTTGAACAGTATTCACTTAACTGCTGCTATTGATAATTACCAGAGAAACTCCAGGGCCTCTTTCAATATCTGGAAATTGCAACAAGACTTTCTGCCATTTCTACTGTAACACTCTTCCCAAATATCAGATGATATAATCATTAATCCCCCTTTTTATCTCTCAAGAGATAAACTTACACAAGACATTTTGAAACATATCTACTATCATTCTGTTCTACTGTGTCTGTCCCCCAATATTGTATAAATCTATCAGAAACTGAGACCCAAAGTACTTGAAAGTTGGGAACAGAACACCATCTTCCATGGCAGTAAAGGAACCATTAGGGGGCGATCTGAGTACTAGGAAGCAGTCTCCTTGTGTGGTGAAATCATCAGCCCCCCCCCCCCCTCCGAGGAATACGCCAACAAGGGCAGCTGATAGGGAGGGGGAGATGCGGCTTTCCCTTCACTGGTGGAACTGATCAGAGAGAAGTAGACTCCTCTGCTGCCTCGACAAGTCCCCCTTTGTCCGCTGACAGCCGCTTCCGAGTCGTCTGCTGTAGAGATGTCCTCCGGATCCTGCTCCTCCCGTCCACTGATGACAGCTTCCGAGTCGACCTCCTCTGCGAGGATCACGTCCATCCTGATGTCATCCCCGGTCCTAGCAGGTGGTTTCCTCGCCGCACACTGGCTCCCGTGGTACGAGCTGTCCCCCTTTCCTCCCACGCGGACGGCATGAGAGATCCGCTGGGTCACTCGGTCGGGGCCGGAGAGCCTGGGGTTGAGCCACTTTGTCCTGATGACCTTCAGCCAGACGAACTCTGCTGTGTCCTCCTCCTGCATCTCGAGTCCCCCTTTTTGCATCACCAACCTGTGTGGAGAAATCTGATACAAATCCCTCAAGCTCAGGGCTCCGGGGCCCTCCGCTGTTTGACCCACCATTGCGTAAGCAGCTTGGAGCCTGTTGGTGGGGTCTCTTAAAAATAACAGATGTCTGTGAACAGGTTTTCTAAATTAATTGTAGACCTCCTATCTGCCAGTGCAGCTTCAGAATCTTAATACTTGGTGTGTGGCCACAAAACAAAACTCCAACATCTCTAGGTGAACCAAATAACATATTTCAATAGCTCTGAGTTTCTGACAAGCGTCTGTGTTATTCTTAATGAAATCCCTGAGATCCCATTTAAAATCTAAATATAATATGAACTGCTAATGTTTCTGGTAAAGAAACACACTAATGTTATGGATTCAAAAAATAACCAAAATCATGATACTGACAAAGTGAATGATTTCCTGGTGATACTGTTTATACCTGTCAGTGCTTAGATATTATCAAGCTGAAAAAATGAATACAGAATTCCAACAAACTGTCATCAAATGTCTTTCCATTATGAATTTAGATGAAATGTATATCCCCATAATGACCTAAACAATAAAGTCTATGGCTTTTACTTCTTTACCAGGCTAATTACATGATGTTGTCTAAATTACATTTGGTCTCATTACATTACAATGTTTTAGCTTTAACTGTAATATGTTCTTTCTACATTTCAAACCTCAGTTACTTTAATACCTGTTGAAACATTACTCACCGGTCAACTTCCTCAGTATTCCATTCTGAAATTACCTCTCTCACAGTAGCCCCTTGGCCACTGATTCTGCATCTATGTTATCTGTTATAACTCAATCAATATTAGAAACATGTCAACATTCATCAAACAGTATCTTATCCCCAGATATGGAGCAGGTCCATTCTAAAACTGTCAATCAATGGTCAGATTGAACATCCGAGTTGGGGCAGAAGGTTCCTTTCAGTCCCTAAATGAAAAATGTACCTTGTAAAGTTTACACTCCCCCTTTTTACACATAACTCATGTGTAACCAAAATCCTGTATGGGAAGAAAACCTTCAGGTAATAAGGGATTATAAAAAATACCCAACATTTTTCCCAAATATACATCCATCATTTCCACAGTAAACACTTCAGTGAAATTAAGTGTTTCTCTCCATCCTTCAGTCCTAAAAGAAACAGAATCTTCATGTTTTAGTTTGAGTTTCACATTCTGCAAACTGCCACCTGTGGGAGTGAAATATCAAGTAGATTAGAAACGGGTCACCTGTACGGTTTTCCAATTTTTGTGGACTTGTAGGAAAACCTCTCATTTCCCACGGAGCCCCAGAATAATGTGTTAGTCCAAAAGCATGCTTGATTAGTCATTGTTTTAAATCATGTAGTTGCACTGATCACATGCAGACATACACTCACACTCACACTCACACTGTCAGGTTGTAAAGTCAAGTTTGGTCAGAGTCACCCCAGAGTCAGTCCTTGACAGTGTCTTCTCAAGTTACACTGTCAGTCAGGGTCAAAGGTCAGTTGGTCTCAGTCTTTTTGGCCATGTGTGTGCTCTGCAGAGACTTTGATATGTCAGCATAGGCCAGTATCCTTTGTCTACAAAAATCTGTCATATATGGAGCGCCATCATTAATTAATTCACGATTACAACTATAATGTTCAAGATACATCTAACTTTTCATCGGAACAGCTGTTCCCCACATTCCCTGAAAAGTGTTAGCCAAAAAATGTCGCTTCCTTATAGTATTACTACAGTTTATTAACACCTAATCTATATTAAAATGTCTAATAGATCTACTTCAGAAACTTGTGTACTTAATTATTATCTTGTGTCAAAACATTACTAGGATCTGTGTAGCTCTGCATTTCATAGCTCATTAAACCCATTTATCTTCAATTCTGGTCTACTTAAAAACAATGTTAAATTCTTTAGCAGTGTGTGGAACCCAGGGCGTCCGAACACGAAACAACTCATGGATCCAAAAACAGAAGTCCATCCTAAACCCTCCTATGGTAGAAAATGGATGTCCCTTTGAAGGTGGAGAAGCATGTCTTTAAAACTCATAAGATGATGCCTTGCGCTCCCTGTGAAGCTGCAAGTAAGACCTAAGAATCACAGTAGGATGGGTTCAGTGACCCCACATTCCTTCCAATTATATGGCTTCTACTAAATCAAATGTGCTGTTTCTACTTTTACTCTATTTTTAATTTACCAATTGATTAATTCATGGGTAATACAACTTTTTATCTTTACTTATTTATCAAGTCAATTAAATTTCTTTAAATTTGTTTCTTTAAAATACATTAGTAGATACCTTGTGGAGTATTCACAAAAACTAATCCTGTCTAGGATATGAAATCCATTCGTCTTTAACAAGATACTATTTCCCTATTTATTTTTAGTTCATGATAACAATGGTATAAAACCACTCGTTTTACTCATAGCTAGTTTCTATGTCAAGATTATTATGTGTGACATAATAATCAGATGTCTTGTTTGCTAAACAAGAATAATAAACTTTAATATTTTCAGCATTCCAGACCATCCTTTAAACAAGCAGCCTCCCATCTAAAACACTAAACCTAATGTTGTACACCACCCTCTGGAAAACTCTTGCACAGTTATGCTTGTCAAATCATTGCATAGTTTCTTCAGAGTGTGACCAGTCTGAGACAAGCCTATCTCAAGATCTTGTCATAATGAGAACAGTCAGTGATGCAGCTGTAGTCAGTGGCAGGGTCCCCAAAAAAGCTAGGACCGGCCCTGGTCAGTGGGCTCCAAGGAAACTCTCCCTGGCATTGGGATGAGGGAAGGAATCACTTGGCAGACACACGTTGTCCTCTGTACAGCAGAAATCCCCCCAAAACCGCAGTACCTCTTCACACCACTGTTGCCTTGTCAACGAGGCACAAGCAAAATGTCAATACCTCCTCAGAGATGCGTTCTTTGTACACTTCTTCTGTTTCTGTAGTGAGCAACCTTTCACTTAACACACTGATTCAGAGTACAACCCAAAGGTGGCGCACAACTATCCAGTGCTGCTGTAATCACAGCAAATCAGCAACTGGAGAAAAACTCAATTTAAATCTCTCCCCCAAAGGGTTACAAAATGTCTATAGTGTCTATATGGTCAGGAATGCTGAAACATGTGAATGTTAAAACAAACTAATGGTAGTAGTGTACCAAGATTCTTTTACTTTATTAAAAGTGGTAAAACTACATTGTAAAATCTCTTTTGTCTAGTTGGTGTTCTGCTTCTAAAATTCTAGTCAGCAAAATAAAATATACTTCATCTTTAAAATCTTCTTTAATCTAAGTTAAATCTATCTATGTTGTGTTACAAGCATGGTTAGATTTGTAACAGAATACAAAACTAACTGTATTTAGCGCTATATTTGAAAAACAAGTAATCTGATTACAGTTATGTAATTTGACCCAAGTGTCGGTCTATGTCGTTCCTAAAAATGTTAGCAAACACCAACTACAAATTAAAGATAAATTGATTTAGCAAAATGAACTCTTATGTGATTCAAAATGTGACAAAAGAACAATGATTTGTCTTACACAAGATTGTAGTCTAACAGAATTGACCTCATGGGGTCAAATAACTTGGATGACCGGGGGAAGGGGGAATAATCCACTATTATATTTAATTTGAATGTACTTCATATACTCAGTAAACCTCTTTTTACTTTCCCTCAACGTTACTGTATGCAATGAAGTTCCTCTGAAATCTAATTAAGTACAATTCTCAGTTAATGAATATATTTTTTAACCCTTAAAGGAAGTATTGGTGGAAAAGTTTCCTCACATAATGTAATCTTCATTACTAAAGCTAAAACCTAAAGAAATCATCACGGAACAGTTTTCTGTCCATACCACTTAATTGTCTCAATAAAAACCAAAAAGCATCGTGAAAACTCCCACTCTTGAGAACATTTCAACACTTTACTCCATCTAAGCGCTAATGTTTATGACAGACACGCCCTATTAATCCAATAAGCATGTAGGTGTTATATCTAGTAATATATTTTATTTCATGTTTTTACTCATAAAACAATAAGACATTGTCCAGAATAGTAGTTAATTTTATATAACTTTTACTCTTTCTAATCTTTTCAAACATCTTAATTCTCTTGTCTCTCTCTCTTTCCTCACTGTGCCCTGGAGTTGCCTGCACACAAGCTTCTCTCATAAATCACCTCTGTGTTTATCCAACCGTGTGAGATGGCATTCCAGGAGAAGGTGGGGGCTTTCTTGAAACAAGAATGACTTCGTATTTCTTTATCTGACTAAGGCTTTCCTGTGTTCAGTGGTATTTATTAATATAATGGACAATACTTGTCGTTAATCCTAACGTAGTTAAGGTATTTATTTAACTGCCCTGCCCTTAATCCAAATGTGTACTAACAATGGAGCTGCTTATCAAAAGGCAGTTGAGTAGTACTTGAAATATTTTGGCTCTATTAACACAGATATATTTTAATAATCTTGTTTTGTTTTTGATTGTATATGCCTGGTGGAGGAGACTTATTGTGAGTCGTTCTGGATAAAAGCGCCAGTGAGCTGTAATAATGCAAGAAATTACTACCAAATAAGTCCAGCAGATGGCGGCACCTCCCCAGGAATGAAATTCCCCCTCTTGTGAGAGGAGAAATATACTTGCTTAGAACCACAATCTTCAACTTCGCGTCTTTTATCTGACCTATATATTAATAATTATTCACAGAAAATTATTCCCCGTACAGTCTATCCAGCTTTTATAGTGCGATGTTTATTTCAACAGATAACGTGACCTTTGGACGCGCTTCAACACGGCTTTTCAGCTATGTGGCGTCCACATGGAGTCGGAACCCAGGTCAACAGAACCACTTTATCGTCACGTTTAGCCTTCTAGATTAACCCCACATAACAAGAGAACGAGATTCCGGTCGTTTCAAAATGTTTTTTTTGAAATTTGCGTATCTCCCCTTGGATTTAATCATATAACACAACTGCAGGTCCTATGACGCTGGAAAGTATTATTCTGTTTTGTTCTGGATGGAATCTTTTTCTTTTAAGAACCACTGAACTTCCCCGGCGAGTTTAACCGTCTGAATATCTAGAATTCACGGGGCCTTTCACCTTTTCTTTACACCGCTTCACGTGCAGCAAACGAGTCAGCCGTGTGATTCTGAAAAATCCACGAGACTACTCACTCTTGCTTTATCAATTTTATGTTTATTTATTTATGCTAAAACTATGCATTGCATCCTACCATCTACTATGACTACGGCACTGAGAAAATATTCTGACAACTCTAAGAATTTGAATATAGCCAAATCACAGATTTTGAGTGTAACGGGTATCTGCTTACCTTATTTTTTTGTATAGAGCTCTGTATTTAGTTGTCAGAAATTATTTCGAGGTGCCTTCCCTGGACACTTCGTCCGCTGGCTGGCTGCTGATGCGATCTCCTCCCGTGCTCCTTTCCGCCCTACGTCGGGGTCGCCACTTGTTGCAGAAGGAGGGGGGTTTTTAGAACCCACCTTGTCTCTGTGTGTCTTTTGGCGAAAGGAGCAGAATCATAACAACGAGGGAAATCATAAAAACACACCAAGATGCCAGGTTAAACAATAATCTGTTTTAATTAAACAAGGTAATAATAGAATACACTTTCAAAGGGGTGGGGCGGGCCCCCACTCCCTGCTCTTGTTCTGATGCCGGGAGATCTTCTCATCTTGTCGGCAGGAGGAAAAGAGACCGGACACACAAACACAAACAGGAGATGTAGAGGAACCACGGGGAGGAGTCGGGTGAGATTCTCCTCCCCCAGGGCCCATCTTACAGCATTCCAGAGATTTGTTCACAAAGATATACTTATTAATACTCTCATATTTCCAGCTTTTGTTTACACACTGCTATTACTAATACAAAGTAATTAAACACATATATACCATTCAAGATATGTAGACTTCCCTGAAACATGACATACTGAAGACCTTAAGCAGAAGAATTCTCATCCACCCAGCCTGCTTAACTTCCCCTCCCCCAAAGTAATAAAACCTAGCACCCAGGAATGTTTGAAGAAAGTTTAGTCCTCACATTTATGAAAGGATAAAACAGAGAAATCAATACAAAACACAAACACAGGTATTGTTTGAACAGTATTCACTTAACTGCTGCTATTGATAATTACCAGAGAAACTCCAGGGCCTCTTTCAATATCTGGAAATTGCAACAAGACTTTCTGCCATTTCTACTGTAACACTCTTCCCAAATATCAGATGATATAATCATTAGTTATTATATATATACAAAAGTATGTGAGGGATGGAATATTAAATTTAATATAAATGTAAAATGTGATTTTACGTCCAAGAGAAGCTATGGAGCAGAGAGTTCTCTGACAGCCAGAGGTGATTTGTTATTAGTTCAATATGTCAAACTGATTTCTCTGACTACAATCTTTAGTTACATGGTGAAACGTTATGCTGCTTGTACTAAGACTTATCATATAAGCCACACAGGTTTTAATAGGATGTATTCATTATCTTTACTTATGTTGCGGTCTTTTCAGCAGCACCATCTCTAAAACGGCGATACAGTCAGTACCCATCATTTACATTTCACCGTGACATGGACAAAAATGGAACGTCAGCTTACCTCATAACACGAATCCAGACTCTCCTTTGGAAAGCATCGGCCGGGAAACGATAGAACGAGCACGTTTCATGCAAAGACCTGTGGCTGCAACCCGGAGCAAAGCAACAAACGCGTAGCTAACTAGTAGCACTAGCTTTAGCTAACGTTAGCTAACGATACGAACTGCCGAGTAAAATTGGAAAACACTGGTAATTAATTATTCTATAATTTATAAAACTACGGTGTTAAAAACGACAATTTCAAAAATACAGATTCTAATGGTCAGATATACAGATACTAAAGATAGGCAGGTACTTGCTTTCAAGCAGAACACAGGGGAAAACAAATTTAGAGGAGTGTTTACGTGTTCGGCGTAATGACGTACAACGGCCTCGACAATTTCTGTAGTCCTATTCAGCCACTCGGTAACAACCATCGTTTTTCATACACGTAAACTCTTCAAAAATCACCAGTGGGGTCACTGCTGATGTATTTAATGTCGTAGAACAAAACGTGATTTATCTCTTAAATTTGTGTCAACCACAGACCTTATTTGGAGCTATTTTCCAAAACCCTATGGAGAAAATGCATTGCTTTTTGACGAAGGAACCGGAAGTGCTAAAAATGCTAACTTACTTCCGGGTTTTACGACGCGTCACTGCGGTTCTCTATAGGGGGAATAATCGGGCCGTTCGATGTGTGTGTGTGAAATGTAGCAGCCTGCATTGGGAAACACAGTGAAGGCGGTGTGTGTACACGCGCTGGTGCTGCACTTCTCAGAGGCTGATGCTGCAGCCATTTCATGAAGTGAAGGAGGTTTTACAGATAAAAAAAATAGCTCTACACCCCTGGCTGCAATGTCCTTAACATGAAGTCCGAGTTGGAAATATATCTCAAATAATGTATGCATCGCCATTTCCCCACATACACATAACAGTCCGCGATTAAACGGTTGTCTCCTGCGCTCCACTTCCTATTGGCCACCGGTAACTTTCTCTGTGCACGAGAGGCTGAGACCTTATGCTAACCAATTTTGTTTTATTTTGTATGTTTTGGATGAAATAATATGACTGGTATAGGTGCGAAAATAAAATAAAAAAATAATTATTTTTTTATAAAATATTTTTAAATATGTATAATTCTGGAAATATTATGATAAACTCACAGCTATTTCGCGGCCCGGTATTAACACCTCCGCGGCCCGGTACCGGTCCGCAGACCGGGGGTTGGGAACCCCTGAACTAGACCACTGTTTTTTTTAACCCGCACCGCCTTGTGGTTAAAGCACGTTATTGAATGTAGTTGTTGAATAAGTTATATTTGATGAAAATATTTAAATATTAAGAGTAGCCTACAGTACATACACAATAGGGGGAAAGTAGAAGGTCAATGATAGAAATATATAGAATAGAAAATATCAAGAAGATACTGTAGTGATCTCTACAATCAAACAGTTTAGTGCAGGATGTCCAAAGATATTAACAGGAGGATGTGCAAAACAGACAAACTAATAAGGCTTTATTTAAACATTAAACTTAAAGAATACTTTAAGTCAAGGTCTTCTTTTGAATAACAAAAACGCGTTGGGGGTTTCAACAGATAAATATTAAGTCTAACAAAGTACTTAACGTCTAATATATTGCATAGTTTATTTTGGCGCTTGACAATCACCTTCCCTGAATTTGACTCAGGTGTAACTAAAGTCTGATTTAAGGGTTGTTTATATTTCACGTCATTAATCAGAATCTGCAAAGTAACAAAAATAAATGTAGTGGAGTAAAAATACCAGGTTAACCTCTGAATTGTAGTGGAGTAGAACAAAGTAGTACATGCTGCTGTAACAAAAACATTTCCCTACTTGGGATCAATAACGTATATCTTATCTTATCTTAAGATGATCGATGGCTACTGCCATATTTGCAAAATTTGCCTCTGAACCTATACAAGTGTCATGTTTCAGGCTTATCAATTAACAACAGGAGGGGTCACAGCAGGGTCGGCTCTAGAACAAATCGAATGGGGGGGCAATTATTTACCAAGGGGGGGGCACACACTGCCATCAACAACCAACACACAAACACCAACGCAACTTCAGCTGTAAAGTCTATTGTTTTTCACACACATTGCAGGGGTGTAGCGCTATTTTATAGCGCACCTATGACTTGTGCATACATGCACGGTTGTGGCCCGACCACCAAAACAGAAACATATGGACATAGGCCACCATATAAAAAGTGTGCAAATGTATTTAGTATCCTATTCATGTGAACATATTTTAGGTGTGGGTGGACCTAACCTCCTCTAGGAGGGTCTGGGGGCAAGCTCCCCCTGGAAGATTTTTTTTTAAATATTGAAGTTAAATGCATCAATCTGGTGCACTTTGAGAGCAAAATGAAGAGATCTATGGATAGCCTACATCTCTCAATACCCATATGAAACAGAACTGTACACAGATTTACTTTTTCTTTATGGATATTTTACTAATTACTCCCCTTTTAAACTGTATTCTTGTGTTACTGTCCTATAGTATTTCATACCCGTTTTTCATTTAGTCTCTTATTTTTTAATAACTATAATGATCATATAAAGGTGTTCCTCGCAAATGCTTGTTTACATAAATGGTGACCAAACCGTTTGAGACCCACTGAGATAACTTACACTAAAGTTAACTATCTAAACACTGAGAGAGTCCTTACCTCACTGAGCTGACGTTATAAGATCCTCTCAGTCTGACAGGAGAGGACTCTCCTCCACCTTCGTGTAGAAACAGCTCTTTATATCCGTTAGCATAGCCAGCTAACCAGATGCTAACAACAACATTCCACGTTACCGCTCGCGCACTTACAAAATGCGCTCGAGCAACACACACACACACACACACACACACACACACACACACACACACACACACACACACGCACACACACACACACACACACACACACACACACACACACACACACACACACACACCACACACACACACACACACACACACACACACACACACAGAGCCGAGCTTGAATGAAACACAGAGACCCAGAAGTAGGCTACTTGTACTGTACTGTATATCATTATTTTCGATGGCTTTACTGTATAATCAGTTTAACAGATCGCCACTGGGCTTTCATCTAAACACACAGCCACGTAATGATAACAAAACAAAGGTCGAGGGTCATTGGCCAAGCAACACACCAATCAGAGAGCAGCAGTGCGCACACCTCAGGCTGTGTTTTATATTTGTATTCTTTATTTCTGATGTATTTCACACAAAAAACCTTTAGTGGAAACGTTTTCACTTATGATTTTAAAAAAAACGGCAAAGTGGCAAGGATTGCCCACCCTGTGTTGGGGGGGCACAGTGACTCATTTGGGGGGGCATGGCCCGCGAATGACCCCCAATGACGCCGACCCTGGGTCACAGACATAAGGCCACAGACATAAGGCAAACCAGAGGGGGCAGTGCCCGTAGTTACAGCCGTAACTATCGTTCTATTTCGTCCCTACTGACCGAGGCGGTGCTTCAGCACTGGATGACTTATACCAACCATGTCATGAAGAATCCGAACACTTGCTTACCTAGCTGAAAGCAGCAGAGCTCGGCAACAGGACCATGCCCAAAGGATGGGGAGTGCCAGACGATGCCCACGACGCTGCGGCACAGATGGTCTCCAGGGGCACCCCTCTCAGGGCAGCCCAAGACGTTGAGATGCTCCTTGTAGATTGACATCTCACCCCTGATGGCGGGGGGCGACCACTGGCCCCATAGGCATGTGAGATGGTATCCACAACCCAGTGGGACAGCTGCTGCTTGGAGAGAGCACAACCCTTTCTCGTGCCGCCATGGCAAATGAAGAGCTGCTCCGACCGTCGTATACCGTACATACCGTAGCACCCATATACGCCTCTAGGGCACGCACAGGGCACAGCAACTCAGGCGCGTCAGCTGGATAGGCCGATTGGAGTGGGCTAGTGGGAGCACCTTGGGCAGGAACGCCACGTTCGGCCAGAGGGCAACACCCGAGCCATCGGAGTTCCACCTCAGACATGTATCGCTCACGGAGAGGGCATGTAGCTCTCCAACTCGTTTCCCTGAGGTTATGGATAGCAGAAATGCTGCCTTCAAGGACAGCCACTTAAGCCCTACCTGGGCCAGGGGCTCGAAGGGAGGAGATGACAGGGCATTCAGCACTAGGGGCAGGTCCCAAGCCGGAGCCCTTGGGGTGCTAGGGTGACGCTTCCGTAAAGCCCCTCTCAGGAAGAGGGACATCAACCTGTGGCGCCCCACTGTGGCGCTGTCAACTTCCACATGTTGGGCAGATATAGCAGCCATATAGACCTTCAAAGTGGAGTGAGAACGACCACTATCCAGAAGGGACTGCAGAAACTCTAAAATGGTGGCCACAGAGCAATGCTCCGGATTCTCGGCCTTACCAGAACACCAGTGGGAGAAGAGCTTCCATTTGCACTCGTACTGTGCTCGAGTGGATGGTACTCTGGCATTCAGGATAGTTTCCCTGACAGATGCTGTGAAATCACTCAACAGTGCGTTTGGCCCCTCAGAGGCCAGGCCCAGAGCTGAAGGCGGTGAGGGTCGGGATGCCAGATCTGACCCCCGAGCTGTGACAGAAGGTCCTTCCTGTCGGGGAGATGCCATGGTGGGCTGCAGCAGAGACTGCGCAGCAGTGGGAACCAAACTCTCCCCGGCCAGCGGGGGGCGACCAGAAGGAGCCTGTGCCCCTGAGTAAGAACCCTGTGAAGCGTCTACAATATCAGAGGCAGTGGTGGGAAGGCATACAGGAGACTGTCTGGCCAGTCGTGCGCCAGAGCATCCTTCCCCATCGGGCTGGTCACCTCCGTCCAGGAGAACCAGAGGGGGCAGTGCCTCGATTCTTCCGAGGCAAAGAGCTCCATCTTCTGCCCTGCCAAAAAGGCTCCAAATTGACTCCACCACGTCTGGATGAAGTCTCCATTCCCCCGGTGGAGGTTTGTGCCGAGAGAGGAAATCTGCAACCTGATTTCGGTCTCCTGGTAAAAAGGCTGCCCGTAGACTGTGTTCAGGCGGGGAGACGCCCAAGACAAGAGGGTCTGTGAAAGCCGGAGCAGCTGAACGGATCTGGTGCCCCCTTGGTGGATGATATGGGCAACGGCGGACATGCTGTCCGAACGAACAAGCACATACCTGCCCGCCAGTTGGGGTAAAAAGTGCTTGAGTGCAAGCAGCACAGCCCGAAGCTCTAGCACATTGATATGGTGCGCACCATCCTGGGCGGACCACCGACCCTGAGCAGTTCTGCCCTGCCACACTGCACCCCACCCAGAGAGACATGCGTCCACAGTGACAGTCTCCCGGCGGTAGTCTCCCATCAGAAGATAGGCCCTGTCCCCCCAGCGTGACAGAGAGTGGAGGCACCGCTGTGACACCCTGACTCTCCAGTGCCTGTGCCACTTGGCGTCCAAGTGGAGGCTGTTCAGCCACATCTGCATGGGGCGCAAAGACAGCAGGCCTAAGGGCACAACGGCTGAGGCAGCCAACAGTGTGCCCAGTAGCCGGAGGAACTGGGTGTAAGGCACCATCTTGCCCAGCCTGAAGATGGGAAGAAGGTGGGAAATGTCGTGCACACGACGAGGTGTCTCCCCAGCATGCATGGAGCTCCCTCAGGTACTCCTCTGAAGGAGGAACAGTGAGGGGGACAGGGGCAGGTTTACGCCTGAAGAAGGCGCTATCCTGAGCCGGGTCGGCCTGCGAAACCGGGAGCTGTGCCAAGGCCGCACGAATAATGGCCGCCATGGAGGCGTCCTCCGCGCCCTGCAGAGAACCCTGAGCAGAGGAGTGGGAAGCCCCCTCGGGAGTGAGCGGGGCCTCGTCCTCCACCTCTTCGTCATGTGGATGTGCGGCAACCGAAGGAGGGGCGGGCGGCAAGCTAGTAGCCCCTATACCGGCCCCTGGCTGAAAGGCCAAGAGGAGCGTCTTCATCATGCTCATATCGGCAGCTAACTGATCCACCTTAGAGGACAGCCTGTTTCTAGACCTCCTATTGGGGGGTTACCCCATAGCCATCATTCCCTCGCGTCGCCGGTAACGGCTAAACTGCTCTGTGGTGCCATTTTCCTGGATTTATTTGTCAATATTTACAGCATTGCTGCCCATAGTGATAGCCCTAAACTTTAAATCTACTACCCCAGAATAAACATATGGACATGGGTTACTTTTTAAAAGAGTGCAAATCTCTTTAGGAACCTATCCATGTGAACATATTTTAAGTGGAGGTGGACCTCGAATCCTCTAGGGGGGTCCAGGGGCATGCTCCCCCGGTAAGATTGTTTTTTTTAAATGTAGGATTAAATAATAAATTATTATGTATTATTATTCCATTTTAATGGCCAAACTTTTCCACAATATAGGATTTTCCAGAGAGGTTTATTTGTGAATAAACGACCCTCCGGAGCGTTTGCAATCAACGGGAGCATGTTGTTTCTTACACGACCACTAGAGGTGCTACACTTTAAAACGTGATAGCCCGTCCACACCATACTTGCTAACCCTCCCGATTTTCGCGGGAGACTCCCGATTTCATAGCCCTCTCCCGGTTTCCTCCCGGGGTCATATTTCTCTCGCATTTCTCCCAATTTCTGACAAAATCAGATTTACTCAGGACTGTTTCCACTCGGACTTTAATACAGCTACACCATTGTTTGGTTTCCATGGTAGCTCGTTTCATTAGTAGCGCATGCAACTGAAAGTCTGAGAGGGTGAGGAGTCACAGAAAACAGAACAAGAATCGACAACTCGACCCTCTGCTCACTCCTTTCCTGTAAAATACAGGTCCAGCCCACACATATGCTCCATCAAGGATGGTGCATATGTGTGGGCTGGACCTGTATTTTACTTTTCGCCGAACTGCATTGTGAGAAGCGGAGAGTTGCTGGCGTGGCTCGCTGCAAAAGTTGAACAATGTTCAACTTTTGAAGCCTCTGCTGAAGCGTCAGCCAGTCTAATCATATGCCAGTACAAGCTCTAGCCAATCAAACCGCTGCTTGTGTGTCAGGGGCGGGAGATTCATGTGATTGGTTGTTGGTCGAGTTTCAGACACGCCCGCCGGCAAGCTTCAACGCACGCGCTGTGTGGACGGGCCGTGACTCTGGGTCATATTAAGCTGCTGAACAATCAACCTATATTTTCGTTTTCTGTAGGAGGACAGGCTGATTACAAAGCAAGCTTACTATCACCTTGTGAATATTTAAAGGATTAAAGATCTTACAGTATGTCTCAGGAGGAGGTTGAAAAATGTAACGTGCATTCATGTTCACCAATGTAACATTGTCTTTGCAGATTTTACAAAAGAAAATCGGGAATCTATCACTCTAGTTTTACACTGGCATCCTGTCAGTCACATAATTGACTTAGAAATACTGTTGGCAAAAAACACTAAATAGCTATACGCGCTAAAATAAACATGTAGAATTCTTCCAGGAAGGATCCTCTTTATAAACCTAGATTTTGTCAGTGGTGATATCATTGCCACTGGGAAAGATGCAGTCAGAGAACTTAACAGATGGGTATTTCAAATCTAAATTAAGGCTGAGTTCGAAGATGGGTGTGGTCCAAGCAAGACCATCTGAAGTAGAGGCATGGGGGAATAATCCATTGGCCCCAGATGCCTCAATGAAGTTGTGTCGTAGATTTTGGTACAGAAATGTCCCTGCCCTAGATAAACGGCAAGCTCTGTGCTAAACTTAAAGAACAGGCTATCCCGCTATTTGCACATCACACAGCTCTTTAAAGCACACTCCTAAGTGTGACAGTTAGCTGAGGGACATGGATGTACTCCCATCATCACAGTGGCAGGATGGCTGCTGAGCGTCAGGATAAGGGCCTTCAGCTGCAGGCAGCGATGTCTCTGTTCTGAGTGAGATGCTAACATGCTGGGGCGTGACATGTCAAGCTCCTGGCTGTTTTTGAAGAAGAGTCGACAGGAGAAGCTGAGGTTTAACAGACTTTATGAGACGTGGCAGGTGGAGCATCAAAGTAAAGATAGTAGTATAGTTGGCCAATCACAGTAGTGGCATCAAAGCCCATTAAGGCGGGACATGGAGCAAAGCAGTTGAAAAAAATGAATGCCTCTAGCGACGAAAGACACGTTATTCAAGTGCTCAATTAATGCATTGGAAACAGATATTTATTCTATCCAGAGAATAAATGTGATGATGAGCAACTGTCCAACTAAATAAACCAACCACTTGATTCACAATATTGATTAAAAATTATTTTATTGACTTAAAACAAGTTATTTTGCTTCTGCTAATTTAAAATTAGAGATTTGTTTTGTTGTGAACTTTTGTGTTACGGCCCAAGTCATTTTATCAATCAATCAATCAATCAATCAATGTTTATTTATATAGCCCAATATCACAAATGTTACATTTGTCTCAGTGGACTTCACAGTTTGTACAAAATATCAGTATGACAATACGACACCCTCTGTCCTTAGACCCTCTGTCCTCAGACCCTCTGTCCTTAGACCCTCTGTCCTCAGACCCTCTGTCCTTAGACCCTCTGTCCTTAGACCCTCTGTCCTTAGACCCTCACATCGTACAAGGAAAAACTTCCGAAGAAAACCCACAGTTTAAAGGGAAAATGGGAGAAACCTCAGACACCCTAGTCATGAACCAGTCTAGAAACTGAGTCCAGACTGTGATGCTGTTAGTTTTTACTTCCTGTCCTGTCTTCTTCTGTTGATTTCTCTGACGTCCACCGCTCTTTGAACCTCTTTCCTTGTCTTTCCTTCTCTTGAGCTGTTTCTTTTCTTTTCTGGGGACAGCCTTCATGAATCCGTGCACTCCACAAATATAAAAGTGAATATTAAAAAAGTGTATGTTTGTTGTCAACAGCTGAAGTTAAGTCGACCGGACTTCTTTCAGCGGATTGATATGACTAATCATGGTCCCTTGATCCTCCTTAGCAACAGTCATGTTATCCTTAGCAGCGGTGTGTTAGCGAGTATTATTATATGTCTTAGTTGAATACTCGATTCTGATTGTTCAATTCGGACATTTCAGAGGTTAACATGACAGTAGTACAGACCGCTGTTAAGCACTATAATGACCGTTGTTAAGGAGGATGAAGAGAGAGAAAGAAAAATACGTTAAAGGACGGAGCGCTGGATGTCAGATAAATCACCAGAAGTGTTTAAGGACTTGTTAGTGGATCAGAAACTGTAAACAGACTTGGACAGTCACAAAAAACATCAATCAGAGCTGCCTTCATTCAAAATAAGTTATTGTTGTTGGATATCCAGCTTTTGGTGTGCTTTGGAACAGAGTTGTAGTTTATTAGCGGAAGCAATACGATCCTTTTCAAGTCAATAAATAAGGTAATAATTTGTCGAACAATGACCGCCTCGCTGCACATTATCCATTACCAAACAACCTCTGAAATGTCCACGTTGAGCATTGAGAATGGAGTATTCAAGTAAGTTCCATAATGTAAAAATGGTTTGGTTGAATTCTTGATTTATTTACGACATTCTGTGCTAATCTATTTCTTTATAGAAGACTGATGACAAGGATGTTCTGATAATAGGACCATGTCCCCGATGTGAGTAAATAATAGTTTTTGTATCCGCCCTTTGATTCGTTCCTAAGTGGAATAAGGTTTTTTCTTGGACCATGATATTCCCTTCCACCAAGACTAAGAAACCACTGTAAACGAAAAACATAACCTCCTTTGCGGCGGTAGTGTAATACAGTATTGTATATATATTTGATAAGATAAAATGGATCTTTATTAATCCCCATGGGGAAATTCAGTAGTTTAACAGCAACAGGGTAAGAGTGAAAAACAGGACAGCACAGATTCACACAGATTAATACAATTAAGGATCAATCAAAGATACAAATAAAAATTGTAAATAACTATAAAATAAGAAATTAATTTAAATGAACATATATACATATTTAGTCATGTGTACATATTATTTACATGTGTGTGTGAAAACCATGTGTATTTCATGTCCAGTTTGTGTCACATTGTTGACCCCTTGTTGTGCAGCCTGATGGCTACAGGCACAAATGACTGCCCGAGGCGCTTGGTGCTGTGTCGTGGAGGGATGAGTCTGTGGCTGAACGTGCTCCTCATCTTCACTAGCTCTGCATGGAGGGATGAGTCTGAGGGTGAACGTGCTCCTCATCTTCACTAGCTCTGCATGGAGGGATGAGTCTGTGGCTGAACGTGCTCCTCATCTTCACTAGCTCTGCATGGAGGGATGAGTCTGAGGGTGAACGTGCTCCTCATCTTCACTAGCTCTGCATGGAGGGATGAGTCTGTGGCTGAACGTGCTCCTCATCTTCACTAGCTCTGCATGGAGGGATGAGTCTGTGGCTGAACGTGCTCCTCATCTTCACTAGCTCTGCATGGAGGGATGAGTCTGAGGGTGAACGTGCTCCTCATCTTCACTAGCTCTGCATGGAGGGATGAGTCTGAGGGTGAACGTGCTCCTCATCTTCACTAGCTCTGCATGGAGGGGGGTGGACGGGTACTCTAGGATAAAGTCCAGCTTCCTCCTCGTCTTTTTGGGCTCCGGGACAATGCAGGAGGTCTTCCAGATGTTAGGCACCTTCATCAGCTTCCAAGAGAGACTGAAGAAGTGCTGAAAAGTTCCTGCTAACTGTCCGGCACACGCCTTGAGCACCCGGGGGTTGGTGTTGTCTGGCCCCCTTCCCTTCCTCACGTAGATCTTAGAGAGTTGATTCCTGACTTGTTCGGTGGTGATTATCAGAGGTGTTATAGACATATAATACATTATTTTGCATACATTTATGTACTTTTTGAGACACATTTCTACAATAATTCAGAAGGTGTAAAGTGCAAACTCAGACACAGCAATACAAATAAAAAAAGTTGTACATTATTTGATTGTTTACACTCTACAGGAGGGATAAGGGAGGAGTCACAAAGAAATATAAAGCACATTTAAGTCCAGTTCTGATGGCACTCTAATGCAGCCCTCCTTTATAACAGTGAGTGTGTGGATGGCAGAGATGTGGTGATGCACAGCCTGGAGGATTCCTCTCCTCTAATTGCGCAGGATGATACCGCAGCTCAGCTACAGCTTCTCACTACAACCCACCTTAAAACAGTCCCTCTAGTGCTGCATTCATTCCATCCTTGAAAAACAGGAAGATACCACAAATCTTTTTCGACCAAAGTCAGAAACTTGACGACTTGTCAATAGATAGAATAGAATAGAATTGGAGGATGAAACCCTCTTTATTGGTCCCTCGTCTTCATGCACACAGCACACAGTGAAATGTAGTCTCTACTTTTTACCCATCCTAGTGCTAGGAGCAGTGGGCAGCTATTGCACAGCGCCCGGGGTCAGATCCTGACACCTTTGATTTATTTAAATGTTAATCTGTAAATATAGATTAATGTCTTGTTGATGTGTGTACATACAATGTACGGTAGATATATTAAATGGATATATAAATAAATAAATAAATAGATATCCGCCATAATAAGTCATCTCTTGTCTGTTATTCATGTATTTTAGGCATGGTCCTTGTTTGATAAATACTAATAATACAAACACTAATTTATCCGAACTGTTTTCAAACCATCACAACGTTTTTCATTGGTGGGGATTGTAATATATTCAACTGTGAAGTATATTGTGAAGGCTTACTATAAATGATAACACATTTTGCCTTCTGTTTTATGATGAGCCTACATATTTTTGTCAAGCTTTTAGTCAATGGTTAGTTAGTATTTTTGTAGTTACTTTTACTGCTTTTAATTATGTTTTGGTTACTATCCTAATATCTTTTTTGTAGTTTTGCTACTTTGTATAGCACTATAAAAGTATTTACTCGTAACAATTTAAGATATTATAATCATAATTATTATTGTTATTCATATTATTATTATTACAGCAGGGTTTCTTTCCAGCTGCCATGAGCACACTGAATTCGTTTCTTTAAAAGGAATTTAGAAACTTCCGAGTATTACCACATTCAATGAACGCAACCCTCCAGCTTTGAAACAGACAGCACTGTTGATCAATCAGCGCTTGGAACTATTCCTACACCCATCAATGAAACTGATGCGGAGGCGGGGCCTCGGTTAAAGGGGCTCGCTTGGTTACACTGCGGCTTCGTCAGCTCTCGTCACATTGGCGCAGGTGATCCGTCTCAGGATGCGAGAGGAGAGCGGAGGAGAGGGGCAGAGAGAGGGGAAAGCACCGATGGGAAAGTGTCCGGGGCTCGGTTAACAAGAAGACAGCATCCGGTCCTCTTCAGTTCGTCCTGGGACACTTGGAGATGAGAGATTCACCGAAAGGGGCACTTTGAGATATGATGAGGTTTACTTCTGGTCGGCAATAGTACTATGATTTGGTATGTGGCCACTTTGATAGCAAGTGTATTCAGCACCCGAGGAACGGCCCGCTCAAGGTGAGTCGAAGTGCAGAATTTGCATCCACACCGCTACTGTGCAACTTTTAACTCAGCCTTTTTCTTATAAACCTGCTTTCCCACACCTGTCTGTTTGCTAACTTTGAATATATCGCTGTTAAAAATGACATACTTTACGTCGTGAAGTTCATGCGTGTTCATCACCTGTGTGGAAGCCGGGCCGGTGATGAGGGAGCCACCGCTGATGAGGCAAGCACCGTTAACGGTTCAAAGATTTTACAACAGCTTAGCAGGGACGATATTTCAAAATGTTGGAGTTAAGACAGCCGTTTTACCCAACATAATATTGTATGGACATGTGTGCTTTGTGTCATCTTTTTGGCTCATGGTTTTTGCAGTGTGTTAGGGTTGACATATTCCACCAAATGTTCAGTTTGCTCTCCGGAGCTTCAGGACGTGTTGCCGGTGTGCGGCTGTAACAGCAGCCGGGCTCACTGAGCTGCACACCGGCTGCCAGCGCTCCATTAAACGTGAAGGCCAATGTGATTAGCATGATGCGCGTGTGTGGATGACATTAAAATGCTATGAGTGGATGGACTTCTTCATGGGGAGCTGTTCCTGTAAAGACAGCCTGTGTCCGTTAGAGGGAGCACTTCCTGAGGCACCACGTTAAAATGAATTATAATAAATGAATTATAAACCATGTCAGTCATGTGTGATGCAACTTTGAACACATATATGATGACTTCATGATAGTTTTTTATTTATTATTATTTTAGAAATATAAATATGCTTTCTTGTGGAAAAGAAAAGACTCTTGTTTGACAGTGGCTTTACCCTAATCCTTCAACCATCCACCTGCAGTTGATCTCTGACTGTAAGACCCTATACAGGGCCGGTCCGAGACATTTTGGTTGCCTAGGCGAGATTATGATTTGGTGCCCCCCCCCCCAAAGCAATACACAAAGAATATATAAAGAATAAATGGAAAATGTCTACAAAAGACCAATACACTACAACAACTGAAACGTATTGACATGTTGGTTATATACATAAAGAAGGTTTCAAATATATTCATTATTGTATGAACATGTTTTTAATTGGGGGGTGGACGTCACATCCTCTAGGGGGGTCCGGGGTATGCCCCCCGCAAATATTTGTTTTTAACATTTTAAAGTAAAATGCTTCAATCTGGTGCACTTTGAGCAGAATTACTGGAGGACTATAGATCTAGGGCAGGGGTCGGCAACAGGCGGACCCAGACGCCGACCTATACGGACCCGGGAGCCATAATCAATACATTAATAGGGGATTTTTTCGGCGCCTCCCGCTTTTTAACGCTGAGTTGGGTGACTTGTGTAATTTGTGGAGAACCGAAGAGTTTTCGTTTTTGGGGGGGGGGGAGTCCAACTCCGTCCAACTTCTCACTTCAAAAAAGAAGAAGAAATCTAGACCGCAAAAATAATTTAAACAAGCGAGGTTCCATGTTTTTCCTGGCCAAGGACAGGTTCCTTGAACACAAGACGAGCGTTAACGTGTCTTCACGTGGTATATGTCTCGTCTGAAGGAGTTCTGACGGCGAGCACCGGAACGCCGCTCAGCCCTTAAAATAATTGCAATACCCATAAGGAGCCGTACACATGCCGCAGTGTTTGCGTGGCTGTGTCTTTAGTGTAAGCACAGTGGCGATCTGTTGTTATTAGCATCTGGTTAGCTAGCTATGCTAACAATTTAAAGAGCTTTTCTACAACCAGGTGGAAGAGAGCTCTCTCCTGAGAGGCTCAAATAACCTCAGCTCAGTGAGGTAAGGCCACCTTGATATTATCAATATAGTTATTAATGAGACTAAATGAAAAACAGGTATAAAATACTATATGGCAGTAAACAAAAAAGTTGTAAAATAACAAGAATAGAGTTTAAAAGGGACGTGATTTGTAAAATATCAAAAGAAAAATATGCTTACAGTTCTGTTTCATATGGGTGTTTAGAGATGTATCCATAGATCTTCTTAATGTGCTCTCAAAATGTACCAGATTGATGCTTTAACTTCAATATTTAAAAAAAATCTTCCCGAGGGAGCATGCCCCGGACCCCTCTAGAGGAGGTTAGGTCCCCCCCCCCCACTTAAATCATGTTCTCATGGATAGGATACTAAATACATTTGCACACATCTTGTGTCCATATCTTTCTGTTTGGTGGTCACGCCACACCGTGCACATGCATGCATACGTGAGTCATGGTGAGATATCTGGATTAAGAGGTTGCTTTTTCTTTGCACAGCATGAAAGAAGGCAAAATGAATGGGCTTTGATTTGAGTTTTTTTAAGCGGAGGTTGAGTTCAATAATTTGTACGGCCCTCGGAGGATGTTTGTAAAAATGAAGGAAAAGGTTCCCACCCCTGCTGTAATAATAATAAAAACCCTTGATTTTTAACTTGCCTCTCTGGTCTCCCTATTGATCTGAGTATATTATAAGAATAGCAGTTAATTGAAGCATTATAGCACAGGCCTTTGTCAGATGGTATATTACGCTGTTTTTTTCTGCTTCGAATAGTTCTCTCTTTTTTTCATCATACCTGTGTTTGCATCACTGTAACCAATGAGCACTGCATGTGTATGAGCATGGCCCTGACACCATTTAAGCCAGATTTTAACTCCTGGCAGGACAAGCTCCAAGCTCATTTCTCGCACTGAATTTAAAAAAAGTGAGTGAGGGACTGCAATATAAGAGGAAATAAAGAGAAACTTTAAAACGGTTCAATTGTTTATGATGTGTAAAGACTGATATTGTTCTATAATCGTCTGAAAACTGTTAAGTCATGATGTGAAACGGTTGCAAAGAAAAGGGAAACTCAAGCTGCTGCTACACTTTATTTATTTATCTAAAATTAAGCACTTTGAAGCAGATGCACATATTTTCAAAAGCTATTCATCTATTTTCTCTATTTTATTTGTAAATGCAGCCCCGAGAGGAACATTACACATATCCACAGTATTTAAGTAATGTTAATGACAATAAATAGTTGTTTTTGAATTGTACTTTCTTTATTTGATTGGCAGTCAGTTGTTGATGACATGCAGACGTTGATAAAGCTACAGGCTACTTCAATATATATCACACTAATTCATAAAGCAAGTTTAGACATTTTGATGTTCCGGACCTTTGCATGGGGAGATTTTCTCTAACTGGACTCGTTAAATTTTAGTTGAAGACCCCTGATCTAGGGGGTACAACTCTAAAACACCCATATGAAAAAGATCAGTTTACATTTTAATAACCAAATAAGTATGTGAACATAACCAATAACCTACCATAGCCAATAACAAATAAATGTAACGTATTTTTATTTTGTTGTTCATTTATATCTATTTACCTAGTTAACATTTATTTATTCATGCATTTTTTTTAATATCAGTTTTGAAACGATATTTTTCATTTACTGTCCTATAGTATACATTGGAATGATTTCAAACCTGTTTTTATTTATGCTAATAATTATAAAGGAGTGCCTTGGAAATAGTTTGTTTACACAATTGTGACCAAACCGTTTGAGACCCACTGAGATAACTTAGACTAAAGTGAACCATCTAAACACTCAGAGTCCTTTACCCTCACTGAGCTGTAGTTATCAGCCTCAATCCAACAACATCTGCGGTAACGATGCACACGCCCTCTCTCTCTCTCTCTTGCTCGCTCGGAGGCTCGCTCGCACTTTGGCTGTGAGCTGCGGGCGCCTGATAAGTCAACATCCCCGCTTTCATCACTTACAGCACCCATCGTACAGGGCAAATGAAAAGTGTAACCGGGGGGGAAAGGTTGAGACTTAATTATGAATGTTGTTACATCAAGGCTGAAAATTAGGATGAGCCAAACAGTCAAAAAATGGTTTTTTTTCCCTCCCAGAACTACCAGCAAAGCTCCCCCCCCACAGCTGGGCGCCTATGCCAAAGACCGGCCTGCCCCTATACTATAGAATCTGTTTTCAGCATTCACAATATTATTGATAGGGATGCAACTCGTAATATTCTCATTATCATTAAATAATCTGCTGATCATTTTCAGTTTTTCTTTTTTTATACTTTAAAATGCAGAGTAAATGTAAATCTTCCAAAGCCCCCGAAATTATTTTGCTTCTTGGTCGGCAAACATTCCAAGCCGAAAAGCTTCATATTACTATCATAGGTTCTAAGGAAAGACGGAGATATTCTGAACCCAGTGAATTTTATGAGTGATTCCAAAAATAACTTGGATTTAAAATTAAATCTCATTTTATGATCCATTAATCAACTGATTATAGCTCTAATCATAAATGACATCACTTGTAGTTGGTAGACCCACGTGGTACTGTGTGGACTGATAGTGTGCAATGTGTGCACGTAGCTTTTCTCATTGGTGAGAACCTGAATGTGTGGTGAGAAAGGAAAGCCTTAAAAAAATAGGAATCCCTCATGTTCATAGAGAGGGGAGATGCAGGGAAATCAGAACAGCTGATTAGAGACACAGAAAGATGCGTTGATGGTTTGAAAAAGCTTTCCATCACTGTTTTAAATGTTGGCAAATACAGGTTCTAATATGTTTATTCTCTCTGGGTTGCCACTTGGCTCGGCTGGCTCCACAGTTATGTAATGCTCTGCCTAAGAGGGTACACTTAAGCATCGTCTGGGAAAAGAGGGTAGACTTAGGGAGATGTGTTTAAGCGGCTTCCCTCTCTCCTCCACGGTTGGGAGAGCAGGCAACTTGGCAGAAACACTTACTTCTGTGGAGGAGCGACTGAGACTGGCCCAGCCTTAAGACTCTCCTCAGTCAGTAACTGGTCATACATCTGGCCCCTGTCAGAGCTTTAACACACCCACAGTGCTCTAAAGCATCCACGCTGTGCACACACACACACACCACACACACAACACACACACACACACACACACACACACACACACACACCAATTTGTGTAGCTGTGTAGCCACATTTAATGATTGATAATTGCGCAACATCTTCACTGCAAGAGCATTTGAGGGTGGAAAAAGTGGCCCGGGGATTAATTGACAGACAAGCCCACTTAATGCGCGGCATGTATCGGCCGGCCGGCAAAGACAGTATTTTACTTAAACAAAAAATCCTATGCATTTTATGTTATTTGGAACCATTATTCATATAGTAATCACATTACCTGAGCCCTTGAGTCGCCTAGCAAAATAGTTACAGCATATATTTAGTGATTTTACAGATCATTGATGCAATAACATTGGACCCAAATTTGCCTGACTTGGACGCATGGAATAAAACATGGGCGTAGGAAGCATCCTCAATGTGAGTGAGACAATTTAACAGCTGGTGGACCTCACCTCCTCTAGGGGGGTCCGGGGGCAATGCTCCCCCGAAGAAGAGCATTTTTTTAAATGTTGAAGTTAAATGCATCAATCTGGTGCACTTTGAGAGCAAAATTAGGGACTAAATCTATGGCAGTCAGTAGGGGCTTGGACTGTGAGCCGTAGGGTCGACGGTTCAAGTCCCCGACCAGACCTACATTTGTGTCACAACGAGCTGAGACCAAAATGCAGAACACGGGAAACCAGAGATAGTCGTAACCAGCTTTATTGGAGGCATAGGCTGGTAGAAGACAACACAGCAGATAGTAGGCAAAGGGCTGGTCGGGGAACAGGCGAGGGTTCCAGGAGGACAGCAGGACGGGAGTCGTAGCACAGAACGGGTCAGGAGCAGGCGAGGCAGGCTGGTTCAGGAACAGGCAGGGTCGAAAACCGGGAGAGCAATCTGGAGGGTAATGCGGGAGGAAAGACTGGCATGCTGCAAAGTACGATCTGGCACTGAGGTGAAGGTGAAGTGGGCCTAAATACTAACGGAGGCTGATGGGTGTAACAGAGTGAGAGAGAGACAGGGTGTGGCTACCAGGTGACTAAGGAATGTTAATCAGAAATAGGTGAGTGAGAAAGCAGATTGTGACAGTAACCCCCCCTTAATGGACGGCTCCAGACGTCTAAGAAATATCTATCAAGAAGAAAAAAAAAGAGAAGAATCAAGAAAAAAAACCCTACAGACAAAAACACCGGTTGGGAAGGTGGAGGTTATGGGAAAGGTCAGTACTCATCTGAGAATGCTCTCTCGGCCTCTCCTCCCTGGAAATCCTCGTCTCCTCCTGCCTGATGATGCTTCCCCCTCCTCCTCGATGAAGCCTCTGATCCGTCGCGGGACGAGTATACCCCCCCCCGCTTAACGCCTGGGTTGAGCGTGGGTCCCTGGAAGGCTGCTCCGGGTAACGCAGGTGGAAGTCTCGGATGAGTTGAGGGTTGAGGATATGCCTAGCAGGAAATCCACTGCCTTTCAGTCAGGGACCATACCCTCCAGTCCACCAAATATTGAACCCCTCTTCCTCTGAGACGGGAACGGAGTAGACCGACGAAGGGTGTAGGTAGGGCCCCCATCGATCATCCTAGGGGGTGGTGGTGGAGGGGCGGCGGAAATCATAGTACTTCCCTGACAGGCTTAATCCTAGAAACCGTGGAAGGTGGGATGGATCTTCATGTTCCTGGGCAAACTCAGTCGAACTGCTGCAGGATTAATGACCTTGACAATCTTGAAGGGTCCAATAAACCTGGGCGCTAACTTCTTAGACTCCATCCGAAGGGGAATGTTCTGAGTGGAAAGCCAAACCCTCTGGCCTACCTGGTACACAGGTGCCTTGGTTCGTCGGCGGTTCGCTGATGTGGCGTACCGGTTAGCAGACTGAAGCAGAGTTGTTCGAGCCTGCCTCCAAGTCCTCCGACAACGTCGGATGAAAGCCTGGACCGACGGACAGGTAACCTCCTTCTCCAATGCAGAGAACAATGGGGGTTGAAAACCGTATGCACACTGAAAAGGGGAAAGACGAGTAGCGGAACTGATGAGGGTGTTGTGGGCATACTCCACCCACAGGAGTTGTTTTGACCAGGTCGTGGGATGATCGGAAGCCATGCAGCGGAGGAGTGGTCTCCATCTCCTGATTCTTCCGTTCGGTCTGGCCATTGGCCTGTGGGTGGAAACCGGAGGTGAGACTAACCGTCGCCCCCGATCAGTTCACAAAACTCCCTCCAAAACACAGAGGTGAATTGGGGCCCCCGGTCGGAAACCACATCAGTCGCCAGTCCGTGAATGCGAAACACGTGGAGAAGAATCAGTTCTGCCGTCTCCTTAGCTGACGGGATCTTAGGCAGGGGTATGAAATGAGCCATCTTACTAAACCGATCTACCACCGTCAAGATGGCAGTATGTCCGTGGGACGGTGGTAGACCAGTCACAAAGTCCAATGAAATATGTGACCAAGGGCGACGTGGGACCGGTAATGGATGAAGGAGGCCAGCTGGCGCTTGGTGAGATGGTTTGTGCCGATTGCACACAGGACAGGGCGTTCACAAACTCCCGGGTGTCAGCCTCCAGCGTGGCCCACCAGAACCGTTGTAGGACCATCCCCTTGTACGTTGAATTCCAGGGTGGGCAAGGAAAAGTCTGGAGCTATGAGCCACTGAAGCACATCAGCCCTCAAAACCTGAGGCACAAACAGCGGGTTAAGAGACAAGAACTAGGACCGGTTGGTCCACCAAAGCGGTCTTAACCCTCTCCTCAATTTCCCAAGCGAGGACGCCGATCACCCGAGGAGCAGGAAGAATAGTGTCCGGAATACCCCGGGTGTCTCCCTCCCTCCCGAACTGCCGGACAAAGCGTCGGCCTTCACGTTGCGGGAGCCCGGCGGTAGAGAGAAAAAAAATTAACCGGGTGAAAAATAACGACCACCTGGCTTGCCGAGAATTCAGTCTCTGTGCCGACCTGATGTATTCCAGGTTCTTATGGTCGGTCCATACCTGAAATGGTTGTTCGTCCCCTCAAGCCAGTGTCGCACTCCTCCAACGCCACTTGACTGCTAGAAGCTCTCGATTCCCCACGTCATAGGTTCTCTCCGCCGGACTCAATCTCCTCGAAAAAGAAAGCACAGGGGTGGAGCTTCGGTTCTCACCAGAATGTTGCGACAGGATGGCCCCCACCCCTACATCAGAAGCATCCACCTCCACCACCAACTGACCAGCGGGGTCTGGTACTTGCAGGATAGGAGCTGACGTAAACCGGCCCTTGAGGTCCTGAAAGCCTCCTCGGCTGCCAGGGGACCATCGGAAACGTCACCTGGATGAGGTCAGGGCGGTGAGCGGGGCGGCCACGGTGCTGTAGCCACGGATGAACCGTCTGTAAAAGTGTGGCGAATCCCAGGGAAACGCTGCAGCTCCTTCCGGGAATCAGGGACCCGCCACGAGGTAACTGCAGAAACCTTAGGAAGGATCCATCTCCACACTTCCTTGACCCCGATGTAGCCAAGAAAGGCGACCGAAGAAGTGTGAACTCCACTTCTCCGTCTTGACGAACAGCGATTCTCCAGAAGTCTCTGGAGGACTGTCTGGACATGATGGACGTGTTCCTTGAGGTTCTTAGAAAAAATCAAAATGTCGTCCAGATAAACAAAAAACATACCGATCCAACATGTCCGGAGTACGTCGTTCACCAACGCTTGGAAAACTGCAGGGGCGTTGGTAAGTCCAAATGGCATCACCAGGTACTCGTAATGTCCCGAAGATGTGTTGAAGGCGGTCTTTCCATTCGTCCCCCCTCCGGATTCGTACCAGGTGATAAGCGTTCTTAGATCCAGCTTAGTGAAGATTGTAGCCCCCTGTAATAACTCGAATGCTGACGAGATGAGTGGCAAGGGGTAACGATTCTTCCACCGTGATGTCGTTCAGACCTCGATAGTCAATGCAGGGTCTCAGGGTCTTGTCCTGCTTTCGCACAAAAAAAAAACCTGCTCCTGCGGGTGATGTGGAAGGACGAATAATTCCCGCAGCCAGAGAGTCATTGACGTAAGTCTCCATGGACTTCCTCTCCGGTGCCGAAAGCGAGTACAACCGGGCCTTGGGTGGGACTGCGCCTGGATGTAGCTCAATGGCGCAGTCATAGGGCCGATGAGGTGGGAGAGATGTCGCCTTAGCCTTGCTAAAAACCTCCTTAAAGTCCAAATATTCAGCCGGAACCCCTGTGACACTCCGGAACCAGGTTCATATCCACAGATAGTTGAGGTGCGGCGGCCTGCTTGAGGCAAACCTGATGACAGGAGGAAACTCCAACCTAGGATGGACCCAGTTGCCCAGTCAATGTTCGGGTTGTGGCGGCGGAGCCACGGATAACCCAAAATCAGAGGGATTTGGGGGGACCGTAGCACATGAAACTGGATTGTCCTCATGGTGGTTCCCCGACATGATCATCTGGACCGGTGTCGTCTGGTGTGTCACTGTTCCCAGCAGGTGACCATCCAAAGCATTAGCCGGTACCGGCTGGAAGCAGCCGAACCTGTTGGATGCCCAGCTTGTAGTGCGAGCTCCTCGTCAATGAGCTAAACATCTGATCCGGAGTCGATAAAAACAGCCAGAGCCTGAGATTTGCCTGTCAGGGAGGAGTCGAGCATGGCACAAGGGTCTTAGATTGGGAATCAGCTCAGAGGTTTGACCCACCAGTATACTCCCCATTACTGATGAGCTCTGTCCTTTTACCGGACAACGGGAAACCATATGTTCCAGCCTGAACCACAGTAAAGGCAAAGCTACCTCTCCGACGTAATTCCCTCTCCTCAGAGGTAAGACTGGTACGACCCACGTGCATGGGCTCGACCTCGTACCGTGAGTCAGAGTAGGAATGGAATTCTCCGCCGAACCCGGAAGTCGAAATCTCCCGGAAACCGGAACGAAGTTGTTGTCGCGAGCGGCGGGCCGCTGCTCGCGTCTGTTGCTCTCCTCTCCGGGTCTGGATTCGTCCGTCAATCCGAGAGGTGAGCTCTATCAACCCTCCAAGGAAGCAGGGAGATCATAGGAAACCAGCTCATCTCTCATATAATCCGCTAATCCTCTCAGATATGCGTCACACTGCGCCGGCTCATTCCAGCTACTGCGGCGGCTGCTGGTGCGGCAAGTCAATAGCGTAATCCAACCACCGTGCCGGAACCTGGCTCAAACTTAGCAGGCCTCAGCAGCGTCGGGACCCAGACGAACGGACCGAACACCTTCCGCATTCTCGCGGAAAAAGGCAGCAAACGAGGCGCAGGCTGGTGTCTGCTGCTCCCACTCAGCAGTTCCCCATAACCGTGCTCTCCCCGTCAGATGATTAATGGTGAAAGCTACACGAGCCGCCTCGGAGGCGAAGGTGTGTGGCTGCAGTGAAAACAATATGAACAGTTTGTGAGAAAAGAGGCCTGCATCCCTCCGGCTCACCAGCGTAGCTCCGGTTCCGGCGTTCCCAAGCCACGAGGCTCCGGAGCGTATCCCGTCGACCCAGGGGCTGGAGCGAGCATCGGAGCTGCGGGGCGGAGGGACGGTAGCAGCCATGGTAGCGGCTAGCGTTGTACGGTGGCGGCCATCTGTTGCATCTGGGGAGGTAAGGTAAGCCAGCGTTTGTTCCCTGGGTTGAGGTTGCCTGGTGGGTCTCGGTAGCTAAGGTAGCTATCGTGACCTCCTGTCTTTGGATGGCATCCTTAACCCTCTCAAAGCGGTCTCTAGAGAACCCGGTGTTTGCTTTGGTCCATTTCTGGGCCAGATCGTCTGTCACAAACGAGCTGAGGACCAAAATGCAGAACACGGGAAACCAGAGATAGTCGGTAACCAGCTTTATTGGAGGCAATAGGCTGGTAGAAGACAACACAGCAGATAGTAGGCAAAGGGCTGGTCGGGGGACAGGCGAGGTTTCCAGGAGACAGCAGGACGGGAGTCGTAGGCACAGAACGGGTCAGGGAGCAGGCGAGGCAGGCTGGTTCAGGAACAGGGCAGGGTCGAACACCGGGAGAGCAATCTGGAGGGTAATGCGGGAAAGACTGGCATGCTGCAAAGTACGATCTGGCAACTGAGGTGAAGGTGAAGTGGGCCTACATACTAACGAGCGTGATGGGTTGTAAACAGAGTGAGAGAGAGACAGGGTGTGGCTACCAGGTGACTAAGGAATGTTTAATGCAGAAAATAGGTGAGTGAGAAAGCAGATTGTGACAATTGGAGTGTGGACTTCTACTTGGAGAGGTCCCTCAGTTCACCTCCTGCCCTGCTGTGGTGCCTTGAGCAAGGCACCGGACATCCCCCCTTCCCCCCTCACTCCCATTGCTCCCCCGGGCGCTGACAATAGCTGCCCACTGCTCCTAGTACTAGACTCTGGTACTAGACTCCTGGTACTAGGATGGGTTAAAAGCAGATACACATTTCACTGTGTGTGCTGTGTGCTCTGCATGTGTGACTATTAAAGAGGGTTCTTCCCTCCCAATTCTTCTTTCTTCTTCTTCTTCTTCTTCTTCTTCTTCTTCTTCTTCCTTCTTCTTCTTCCTCCTTCCCTTCTTCTTCCTCTTCTTCTCAACACCCATATGAACAGAACTGTAAACAGATTTTACTTTTTCTTTAACATGTATTAGAACAGCAAGTGGAGGCAAAAGTGACTGCACCCAAAACAATAAACCTGCTAGCTAACTAGCCTAACTCAGTAACAGAATGTGGGCAACACGTTCTTCTCCACAGCCGCGTAACCTCTGAGTCAGACGTCACTTCCCCCTTTCTATGCTACGGATACAGCCGTACAGCCACTCCCCCTGAACCCCGTTTCCCTTATGACACAAAGAAGGCTTCAGACATTCACTAGGGGGGTTTTACTGACATAGTTTATGTCTTCCAACAAAAACAAAACATCTCTTCAGCTTGTGTTAACCACAGACTTTATTTTTGGCTTTTTAACACAACACGTAAAAAAAACCTTGATTTTGGACGTGGGAACCGAAAGTGGTAAAATGTGATGTCATTTTCTGTTTTTTAGGACTTCATGGCATCTCTTGCAATGTGTTAGGCACTTGCTTGATCTTTGTAGTGTTCTGTTGGGCTCTTTTGTGTGTCCTGTTCATGGAAGTGTGGGCTGGTCTGTGCTCAAAAGTAGCATTTCTGTTTTGTTTGGACTGACTGACACACACACACACACACACACACCACACACACACACACACACACACACACACACACACACACACACACACACCACACACCACACACCACACACACACACACCACACACACACACACACCACACACACACACACCACACACACACAGAGCCGAGCTTGAATGAAACACAGAGACCCAGAAGTAGGCTACTTGTACTGTACTGTATATCATTATTTTCGATGGCTTTACTGTATAATCAGTTTAACAGATCGCCACTGGGCTTTCATCTAAACACACAGCCACGTAATGATAACAAAACAAAGGTCGAGGGTCATTGGCCAAGCAACACACCAATCAGAGAGCAGCAGTGCGCACACCTCAGGCTGTGTTTTATATTTGTATTCTTTATTTCTGATGTATTTCACAACAAAAAAACCTTTAGTGGAAACGTTTTCACTTATGATTTAAAAAAAAACGGCAAAGTGGCAAGGATTGCCCACCCTGTGTTGGGGGGGCACAGTGACTCATTTGGGGGGGCATGGCCCGCGAATGACCCCCAATGACGCCGACCCTGGGTCACAGACATAAGGCCCACAGACATAAGGCAAACCAGAGGGGGCAGTGCCCGTTCATCCCTCCCCCTCTCACTTTTTCCCGTCAGGGAGAGGTGGGAAGTAACTAAGTACATTACTCAATACTGTAGTACACATTTGAGGCACTTGTACTTTACTTGAGTATTTCCATTGAATGGTATGTATACTTCTACTCCACTACATTTAAGATAATATAAGATAAACTTTATTATGTCAACAGTTTTTCCGTAACTGTATGAGGTTAGTTAAAGCAATAATATTAAGTTTAAATAACAAATATTAGGCTCAAACTCAATATTATTGCTTTCAACTACCTAATACAGTAATGTGACATTTCTTGACATTATACATTTAATTAAAGTCAAACTTCAGTGTTTTCAGTGTGGACTCAGGCCCTCGCCGCCACTCCCCACTCGCTTTCCGTCTCTCTCCCGTCCTCTTCCCGTCCCTCTTCCTGTCCCTCCTCTTATCCCTCCTCTCGTCCCTCCTCTCGTCCCTCCTCTCATCCCTCCTCTCGTCCCTCCTCCCGTCCCTCCTCTCGTCCCTCCTATCCCTCCTCTCGTCCCTCCTCTCATCCCTCCTCTCATCCCTCCTCTCGTCCCTCCTCGTCCCTCCTCTCGTCCCTCCTCTCATCCCTCCTCTCGTCCCTCCTCTCGTCCTCCTCTCGTCCCTCTTCCTGTCCCTCCTCTCATCCCTCCTCCCGTCCCTCTTCCTGTCCCTCCTCTCATCCCTCCTCTCGTCCCTCCTCTCGTCCCTCCTCTCGTCCCTCCTCTCGTCTCTCCTCCTGTCCATCCTCTCGTCCCTCCTCTCGTCCCTCCTCTCGTCCCTCTTCCCGTCCCTCCTCTCGTCCCTCCTCCCGTCCCTCTTCCTGTCCCTCCTCTCGTCCCTCCTCTCGTCTCTCTTCTCGTCCCTTCTCCTGTCCCTCCTCTCGTCCATCCTCTCGTCCCTCCTCTCGTCTCTCCTCCTGTCCATCCTCTCATCCCTCCTCTCGTCCCTCCTCTCGTCCCTCTTCCCGTCCCTCCTCTCGTCCCTCCTCCCGTCCCTCTTCCCGTCCCTCCTCTCATCCCTCCTCTTGTACCTCCTCTCGTCTCTCCTCCTGTCCATCCTCTCGTCCCTCCTCTCGTCCCTCCTCTCGTCCCTCTTCCCATCCCTCCTCCCGTCCCTCTTCCTGTCCCTCCTCTCGTCCCTCTTCTCGTCCCTCCTCTCGTCTCTCCTCTCGTCCCTCCTCCTGTCCCTCCTCTCGTCCATCCTCTCGTCCCTCCTCTCGTCTCTCCTCCTGTCCATCCTCTCGTCCCTCCTCTCGTCCCTCCTCTCGTCCCTCTTCCCGTCCCTCCTCTCGTCCCTCCTCTCATCCCTCCTCTCGTCCCTCCTCTCGTCCCTCCTCTCGTCCCTCCTCTCGTCCCTCCTCTCGTCTCTCCTCCTGTCCATCCTCTCGTCCCTCCTCTCGTCCCTCCTCTCATCCCTCCTCTCGTCCCTCCTCTCGTCCCTCCTCTCATCCCTCCTCTCGTCCTCTCGTCCCTCCTCTCGTCCCTCCTCTCGTCTCTCCTCCTGTCCATCCTCTCGTCCCTCCTCTCGTCCCTCCTCTCGTCCCTCTTCCCGTCCCTCCTCTCGTCCCTCCTCCCGTCGCTCTTCCTGTCCCTCCTCTCGTCCCTCCTCTCGTCTCTCCTCTCGTCCCTCCTCCTGTCCCTCCTCTCGTCCCTCCTCTCGTCCCTCCTCCTGTCCCTCCTCTCGTCCCTCCTCTCGTCCCTCTTCTCGTCCCTCCTCTCGTCCCTCCTCTCGTCCCTCCTCCCGTCCCTCTTCCTGTCCCTCCTCTCGTCCCTCCTCTCGTCTCTCCTCTCGTCTCTCCTCTCGTCCTCCTCTCGTCTCTCCTCTCGTCTCTCCTCTCGTCCCTCCTCTCGTCCATCCTCTCGTTCAACAGATGGGTATTTCAAATCTAAATTAAGGCTGAGTTCGAAGATGGGTGTGGTCCAAGCAAGACCATCTGAAGTAGAGGCATGGGGGAATAATCCATTGGCCCCAGATGCCTCAATGAAGTTGTGTCGTAGATTTTGGTACAGAAATGTCCCTGCCCTAGATAAACGGCAAGCTCTGTGCTAAACTTAAAGAACAGGCTATCCCGCTATTTGCACATCACACAGCTCTTTAAAGCACACTCCTAAGTGTGACAGTTAGCTGAGGGACATGGATGTACTCCCATCATCACAGTGGCAGGATGGCTGCTGAGCGTCAGGATAAGGGCCTTCAGCTGCAGGCAGCGATGTCTCTGTTCTGAGTGAGATGCTAACATGCTGGGGCGTGACATGTCAAGCTCCTGGCTGTTTTTGAAGAAGAGTCGACAGGAGAAGCTGAGGTTTAACAGACTTTATGAGACGTGGCAGGTGGAGCATCAAAGTAAAGATAGTAGTATAGTTGGCCAATCACAGTAGTGGCATCAAAGCCCATTAAGGCGGGACATGGAGCAAAGCAGTTGAAAAAAATGAATGCCTCTAGCGACGAAAGACACGTTATTCAAGTGCTCAATTAATGCATTGGAAACAGATATTTATTCTATCCAGAGAATAAATGTGATGATGAGCAACTGTCCAACTAAATAAACCAACCACTTGATTCACAATATTGATTCAAAATTATTTTATTGACTTAAAACAAGTTATTTTGCTTCTGCTAATTTAAAATTAGAGATTTGTTTTGTTGTGAACTTTTGTGTTACGGCCCAAGT
The DNA here is from genome assembly GCA_902827135.1 of Harpagifer antarcticus. Taxonomy (NCBI): domain Eukaryota; kingdom Metazoa; phylum Chordata; class Actinopteri; order Perciformes; family Harpagiferidae; genus Harpagifer; species Harpagifer antarcticus. The sequence goes on from CADEHL010001352.1 coordinate 2,436,212, forward strand.
CATTTTATCAATCAATCAATCAATCAATGTTTATTTATAGCCCAATATCACAAATGTTACATTTGTCTCAGTGGACTTCACAGTTTGTACAAAATATCAGTATGACAATACGACACCCTCTGTCCTTAGACCCTCTGTCCTCAGACCCTCTGTCCTTAGACCCTCTGTCCTTAGACCCTCTGTCCTTAGACCCTCTGTCCTTAGACCCTCTGTCCTTAGACCCTCTGTCCTTAGACCCTCACATCGTACAAGGAAAAACTTCCGAAGAAAACCCACAGTTTAAAGGGAAAATGGGAGAAACCTCAGACACCCTAGTCATGAACCAGTCTAGAAACTGAGTCCAGACTGTGATGCTGTTAGTTTTTTACTTCCTGTCCTGTCTTCTTCTGTTGATTTCTCTGACGTCCACCGCTCTTTGAACCTCTTTCCTTGTCTTTCCTTCTCTTGAGCTGTTTCTTTTCTTTTCTGGGGACAGCCTTCATGAATCCGTGCACTCCACAAATATAAAAGTGAATATTAAAAAAGTTTTCTGATGGAGAAAATGTATGTTTGTTGTCAACAGCTGAAGTTAAGTCGACCGGACTTCTTTCAGCGGATTGATATGACTAATCATGGTCCCTTGATCCTCCTTAGCAACAGTCATGTTATCCTTAGCAGCGGTGTGTTAGCGAGTATTATTATATGTCTTAGTTGAATACTCGATTCTGATTGTTCAATTCGGACATTTCAGAGGTTAACATGACAGTAGTACAGACCGCTGTTAAGCACTATAATGACCGTTGTTAAGGAGGATGAAGAGAGAGAAAGAAAAATACGTTAAAGGACGGAGCGCTGGATGTCAGATAAATCACCAGAAGTGTTTAAGGACTTGTTAGTGGATCAGAAACTGTAAACAGACTTGGACAGTCACAAAAAACATCAATCAGAGCTGCCTTCATTCAAAATAAGTTATTGTTGTTGGATATCCAGCTTTTGGTGTGCTTTGGAACAGAGTTGTAGTTTATTAGCGGAAGCAATACGATCCTTTTCAAGTCAATAAATAAGGTAATAATTTGTCGAACAATGACCGCCTCGCTGCACATTATCCATTACCAAACAACCTCTGAAATGTCCACGTTGAGCATTGAGAATGGAGTATTCAAGTAAGTTCCATAATGTAAAAATGGTTTGGTTGAATTCTTGATTTATTTACGACATTCTGTGCTAATCTATTTCTTTATAGAAGACTGATGACAAGGATGTTCTGATAATAGGACCATGTCCCCGATGTGAGTAAATAATAGTTTTTGTATCCGCCCTTTGATTCGTTCCTAAGTGGAATAAGGTTTTTTCTTGGACCATGATATTCCCTTCCACCAAGACTAAGAAACCACTGTAAACGAAAAACATAACCTCCTTTGCGGCGGTAGTGTAATACAGTATTGTATATATATTTGATAAGATAAAATGGATCTTTATTAATCCCCATGGGGAAATTCAGTAGTTTAACAGCAACAGGGTAAGAGTGAAAAACAGGACAGCACAGATTCACACAGATTAATACAATTAAGGATCAAATCAAAGATACAAATAAAAAATTGTAAATAACTATAAAATAAGAAATTAATTTAAATGAACATATATACATATTTAGTCATGTGTATATATTATTTACATGTGTGTGTGAAAACCATGTGTATTTCATGTCCAGTTTGTGTCACATTGTTGACCCCTTGTTGTGCAGCCTGATGGCTACAGGCACAAATGACTGCCCGAGGCGCTTGGTGCTGTGTCGTGGAGGGATGAGTCTGTGGCTGAACGTGCTCCTCATCTTCACTAGCTCTGCATGGAGGGATGAGTCTGAGGGTGAACGTGCTCCTCATCTTCACTAGCTCTGCATGGAGGGATGAGTCTGTGGCTGAACGTGCTCCTCATCTTCACTAGCTCTGCATGGAGGGATGAGTCTGAGGGTGAACGTTGCTCCTCATCTTCACTAGCTCTGCATGGAGGGATGAGTCTGTGGCTGAACGTGCTCCTCATCTTCACTAGCTCTGCATGGAGGGATGAGTTCTGTGGCTGACGTGCTCCTCATCTTTCACTAGCTCTGCATGGAGAGGATGAGTCTGAGGGTGAACGTGCTCCTCATCTTCACTAGCTCTGCATGGAGGGATGAGTCTGAGGTGGTGAACGTGCTCCTCATCTTCACTAGCTCTGCATGGAGGGGGGTGGACGGGTACTCTAGGATAAAGTCCAGCTTCCTCCTCGTCTTTTTGGGCTCCGGGACAATGCAGGAGGTCTTCCAGATGTTAGGCACCTTCATCAGCTTCCAAGAGAGACTGAAGAAGTGCTGAAAAGTTCCTGCTAACTGTCCGGCACACGCCTTGAGCACCCGGGGGTTGGTGTTGTCTGGCCCCCTTCCCTTCCTCACGTAGATCTTAGAGAGTTGATTCCCTGACTTGTTCGGTGGTGGTGATTATCAGAGGTGTTATAGACATATAATACATTATTTTGCATACATTTATGTACTTTTTGAGACACATTTCCTACAATAATTCAGAAGGTGTAAAGTGCCAAACTCAGACACAGCAATACAAATAAAAAAAGTTGTACATTATTTGATTGTTTACACTCTACAGGAGGGATAAGGGAGGAGTCACAAAGAAATATAAAGCACATTTAAGTCCAGTTCTGATGGCACTCTAATGCAGCCCTCCTTTTATAACAGTGAGTGTGTGGATGGCAGAGAGTGGGTGATGCACAGCCTGGAGGATTCCTCTCCTCTAATTGCGCAGGATGATACCGGCAGCTCAGCTACAGCTTCTCACTACAACACCCACCTTAAAACAGTCCCTTCTAGTGCTGCATTCATTCCATCCTTGGAAAAACAGGAAGATACCACAAATCTTTTTCGACCAAAGTCAGAAACTTGACGACTTGTCAATAGATTAGAATAGAATAGAATTGGAGGGATGAAACCCTCTTTATTGGTCCCTCGTCTTCATGCACACAGCACACAGTGAAATGTAGTCTCTACTTTTTACCCATCCTAGTGCTAGGAGCAGTGGGCAGCTATTGCCACAGCGCCCGGGGTCAGATCCTTGACACCCTTTGATTTATTTAAATGTTAATCTGTAAATATAGATTAATGTCTTGTTGATGTGTTGTACATACAATGTACGTGTAGATAATATTAAATGGATATATAAATAAATAAATAAATAGATATCCGCCATAATAAGTCATCTCTTGTCTGTTATTCATGTATTTTAGGCATGTCCTTGTTTGATAAATACTAATAATACAAACACTAATTTATCCGAACTGTTTTCAAACCATCACAACGTTTTTTCATTGGTGGGGATTGTAATATATTCAACTGTGAAGTATATTGTGAAGGCTTACTATAAATGATAACACATTTTGCCTTCTGTTTTATGATGAGCCTACATATTTTGTCAAGCTTTTAGTCAATGGTTAGTTAGTATTTTTTGTAGTTACTTTTAACTGCTTTTAATTATGTTTTGGTTACTATCCTAATATCTTTTTTGTAGTTTTGCTACTTTGTATAGCACTATAAAAGTATTTACTCGTAACAATTTAAGATATTATAATCATAATTATTATTGTTATTCATATTATTATTATTACAGCAGGGTTTCTTTCCAGCTGCCATGAGCACACTGAATTCGTTTCTTTAAAAGGAATTTAGAAACTTCGAGTATTACCACATTCAATGAACGCAACCCTCCCAGCTTTGAAACAGACAGCACTGTTGATCAATCAGCGCTTGGAACTATTCCTACACCCATCAATGAAACTGATGCGGAGGCGGGGCCTCGGTTAAAGGGGCTCGCTTGGTTACACTGCGGCTTCGTCAGCTCTCGTCACATTGGCGCAGGTGATCCGTCTCAGGATGCGAGAGGAGAGCGGAGGAGAGGGGCAGAGAGAGGGGAAAGCACCGATGGGAAAGTGTCCGGGGCTCGGTTAACAAGAAGACAGCATCCGGTCCTCTTCAGTTCGTCCTGGGACACTTGGAGATGAGAGATTCACCGAAAGGGGCACTTTGAGATATGATGAGGTTTACTTCTGGTCGGCAATAGTACTATGATTTGGTATGTGGCCACTTTGATAGCAAGTGTATTCAGCACCCGAGGAACGGCCGCTCAAGGTGAGTCGAAGTGCAGAATTTGCATCCACACCGCTTACTGTGCAACTTTTAACTCAGCCTTTTTTCTTATAAACCTGCTTTCCCACACCTGTCTGTTTGCTAACTTTGAATATATCGCTGTTAAAAATGACATACTTTACGTCGTGAAGTTCATGCGTGTTCATCACCTGTGTGGAGCCGGGCCGGTGATGAGGGAGCACCGCTGATGAGGAAGCACCGTTAACGGTTCAAAGATTTTACACAGCTTAGCAGGGACGATATTTCAAAAATGTTGGAGTTAAGACAGCCGTTTTACCCAACATAATATTGTATGGACATGTGTGCTTTGTGTCATCTTTTTGGCTTCATGGTTTTGCAGTGTGTTAGGGTTGACATATTCCACCAAATGTTCAGTTTGCTCTCCGGAGCTTCAGGACGTGTTGCCGGTGTGCGGCTGTAACAGCAGCCGGGCTCACTGAGCTGCACACCGGCTGCCAGCGCTCCATTAAACGTGAAGGCCAATGTGATTAGCATGATGCGCGTGTGTGGATGACATTAAAATGCTATGAGTGGATGGACTTCTTCATGGGGAGCTGTTCCTGTAAAGACAGCCTGTGTCCGTTAGAGGGAGCACTTCCTGAGGCACCACGTTAAAATGAATTATAATAAATGAATTATAAACCATGTCAGTCATGTGTGATGCAACTTTGAACACATATATGATGACTTCATGATAGTTTTTTATTTATTATTATTTTTAGAAATATAAATATGCTTTCTTGTGGAAAAGAAAAGACTCTTGTTTGACAGTGGCTTTACCCTAATCCTTCAACCATCCACCTGCAGTTGATCTCTGACTGTAAGACCCTATACAGGGCCGGTCCGAGACATTTTGGTGCCCTAGGCGAGATTATGATTTGGTGCCCCCCCCCCAAAGCAATACACAAAGAATATATAAAGAATAAATGGAAAATGTCTACAAAAGACCAATACACTACAACAACTGAAACGTATTGACATGTTGGTTATATACATAAAGAAGGTTTCAAATATATTCATTATTGTATGAACATGTTTTAATTGGGGGGTGGACGTCACATCCTCTAGGGGGGTCCGGGGGTATGCCCCCCGCAAATATTTGTTTTAACATTTTAAAGTAAAATGCTTCAATCTGGTGCACTTTGAGCAGAATTACTGGAGACTATAGATCTAGGGCAGGGGTCGGCAACAGGCGGACCCAGACGCCGACCTATACGGACCCGGAGCCATAATCAATACATTAATAGGGGATTTTTCGGCGCCTCCCGCTTTTTTAACGCTGAGTTGGGTGACTTGTGTAATTTGTGGAGAACCGAAGAGTTTTCGTTTTTGGGGGGGGGGGAGTCCAACTCCGTCCAACTTCTCACTTCAAAAAAGAAGAAGAAATCTAGACCGCAAAAATAATTAAACAAGCGAGTTCCATGTTTTTCCTGGCCAAGGACAGGTTCCTTGAACACAAGACGAGCGTAACGTGTCTTCACGTGGTATATGTCTCGTCTGAAAGGAGTTCTGACGGAGAGCACCGGAACGCCGCTCCAGCCCTTAAAATATTGCAATACCCATAAGGAGCCGTACACATGCCGCAGTGTTTGCGTGGCTGTGTCTTTAGTTGTAAGCACAGTGGCGATCTGTTGTTATTAGCATCTGGTTAGCTAGCTATGCTAACAAATTTAAAGAGCTTTTCTACAACCAGGTGGAAGAGAGCTCTCTCCTGAGAGGCTCAAATAACCTCAGCTCAGTGAGGTTAAGGCACACCTTGATATTATCAATATAGTTATTAATGAGACTAAATGAAAAACAGGTATAAAATACTATATGGCAGTAACAAAAAAGTTGTTAAAAATAACAAGAATAGAGTTTAAAAGGGGAGTGATTTGTAAAATATCCAAAAAGAAAAATATGCTTACAGTTCTGTTTCATATGGGTGTTGAGAGATGTATCCATAGATCTCTTAATGTTGCTCTCAAAATGTACCAGATTGATGCTTTTAACTTCAATATTTAAAAAAAAATCTTCCCGAGGGAGCATGCCCCCGGACCCCTCTAGAGGAGGTTAGGTCCCCCCCCCCCACTTAAATCATGTTCTCATGGATAGGATACTAAATACATTTGCACACATCTTGTGTCCATATCTTTCTGTTTTGGTGGTCACGCCACACCGTGCACATGCATGCATACGTGAGTCATGGTGAGATATCTGGATTAAGAGGTTGCTTTTTCTTTGCACAGCATGAAAGAAAGGCAAAATGAATGGGCTTTGATTTGAGTTTTTTTAAGCGGAGGTTGAGTTCAATAATTTGTACGGCCCTCGGAGGATGTTGTAAAAATTGAAAGGAAAAAGGTTCCCCACCCCTGCTGTAAATAATAATAAAAACCCTTGATTTTTAACTTGACATCTCTGTCTCCTATTGATCTGAGTATATTATAAAGAATAGCAGTTAATTGAAGCATTATAGCACAGGCCTTTGTCAGATGGTATATTACGCTGTTTTTTTCTGCTTCGAATAGTTCTCTCTTTTTTCATCATACCTGTGTTTGCATCACTGTAACCAATGAGCACCTGCATGTGTATGAGCATGGCCCTGACACCATTTCAGCCCAGATTTTAACTCCTGGCAGGACAAGCTCCAGCTCATTTCTCGCACTGAATTTAAAAAAAGTGAGTGAGGGACTGCAATATAAGAGGGAAATAAAGAGAAACTTTAAAACGGTTCAATTGTTATGATGTGTAAAGACTGATATTGTTCTATAATCGTCTGAAACTGTTAAGTCATGATGTGAAACGGTTGACAAAGAAAAAGGGAAACTCAAGCTGCTGCTACACTTTATTTTATTTATCTAAAATTAAGCACTTTGAAGATGCACATATTTTCAAAAGCTATTTCATCTATTTTCTCTATTTTATTTGTAAATGCAGCCCGAGAGGAACATTACACATATCCACAGTATTTAAGTAATGTTAATTGACAATAAATAGTTGTTTTTGAATTGTACTTTCTTTATTTGATTGGCAGTCAGTTGTTGATGACATGCAGACGTTGATAAAGCTACAGGCTACTTCAATATATATCACACTAATTCATAAAGCAAGTTAGACATTTTGATGTTCCGGACCTTTGCATGGGGAGATTTTCTCTAACTGGACCTCGTTAAATTTTAGTTGAAGACCCCTGATCTAGGGGGTACAACTCTAAACACCCATATGAAAAAGATCAGTTTACATTTTAATAACCAAATAAGTATGTGAACATAACCAATAACCTACCATAGCCAATAACAAATAAATGTAACGTATTTTATTTTTGTTGTTCATTTATATCTTATTTTACCTAGTTAACATTTATTTATTCATGCATTTTTTTTAATATCCAGTTTGAAACGATATTTTTCATTTACTGTCCTATAGTATACATTGGAATGATTTCAAACCTGTTTTTATTTATGCTAATAATTATAAAGGAGTGCCTTGGAAATATTTGTTTACACAAATTGTGACCAAACCGTTTGAGACCCACTGAGATAACTTAGACTAAAGTGAACCATCTAAACACTCAGAGTCCTTTACCTCACTGAGCTGTAGTTATCAGCCTCAATCCAACAACAATCTGCGGTAACGATGCACGCCCTCTCTCTCTCTCTCTTGCTCGCTCGGAGGCTCGCTCGCACTTTGGCTGTGAGCTGCGGGCGCCTGATAAGTCAACATCCCCCGCTTTCATCACTTACAGCACCCATCGTACAGGGCAAATGAAAAGTGTAACCGGGGGGGAAAAGGTTGAGACTTAATTATGAATGTTGTTACATCAAGGCTGAAAATTAGGATGAGCCAAACAGTCAAAAATGTTTTTTTCCCTCCCAGAACTACCAGCAAAGCGCCCCCCCCACAGCTGGCGCCCTATGCCAAAGACCGGCCCTGCCCCTATACTATAGAATCTGTTTCAGCATTCACAATATTATTGATAGGGATGCAACTCGTAAATATTCTCATTATCATTAAATAATCTGCTGATCATTTTCAGTTTTTCTTTTTTTTATACTTTAAAATGTCAGATAAATGTAAATCTTCCCAAAGCCCCGAAATTATTTTGCTTCTTTGGTCCGGCAAACATTCCAAAGCCGAAAAGCTTCATATTACTATCATAGGTTACTAAGGAAAGACGGAGATATTCTGAACCCAGTGAATTTTATGAGTGATTCCAAAAATAACTTGGATTTAAAATTAAAACCTCATTTTATGATCCATTAATCAACTGATTATAGCTCTAATCATAAATGACATCACTTGTAGTTGGTAGACCCACGTGGTACTGTGTGGACTGATAGTGTGCAATGTGTGCACGTGAGCTTTTCTCATTGGTGAGAACTGCAATGTGTGGTGAGAAAGGAAAGCCTTAAAAAAATAAGGAATCCCCTCATGTTCATAGAGAGGGGAGATGCAGGAAATCAGAACAGCTGATTAGATGACACAGAAAGATGCGTTTGATGGTTTGAAATAGCTTTCCATCACTGTTTTAAATGTTGGCAAATACAGGTTCTAATATGTTTATTCTCTCTGGGTTGCCACTTGGCTCGGCTGGCTCCACAGTTATGTAATGCTCTGCCTAAAGAGGGTACACTTAAGCATCGTCTGGGAAAAGAGGGAGACTTAGGGAGATGTGTTTAAGCGGCTTCCCTCCTCTCCTCCACGGTTGGGAGAGCAGGCAACTTGGCAGAAACACTTACTTCTGTGGAGGAGCGACTGAGACTGGCCCAGCCTTAAGACTCTCCCTCAGTCAGTAACTGGTCATACATCTGGCCCCTGTCGGAGCTTTAACACACCCACAGTGCTCTAAAGCATCCACGCTGTGCACACACACACACACACACACACACACACACACACACACACACACACACACACACACACACACACACACCAATTTGTGTAGCTTGTGTAGCCACATTTAATGATTGATAATTTCGCAACATCTTCACTGCAAGAGCATTTGAGGGTGGAAAAAGTGGCCCGGGGATTAATTGACAGACAAGCCCACTTAATGCGCGGCATGTATCGGCCGGCCGGCAAAGACAGTATGTTACTTAACAAAAAATCCTATGCATTTTATGTTATTTTGGACCATTATTCATATAGTAATCACATTACCTGAGCCCTTGAGTCGCCTAAGCAAAATAGTTACAGCATATATTTAGTGATTTTACAGATCATTGATGCAATAACATTTGGACCCAATTTGCCTGACTTGACGCATGGAATAAAACATGGGCGTAGGAAGCATCCTCAATGTGAGTGAGACAATTTAACAGCTGGTGGACCTCACCTCCTCTAGGGGGGTCCGGGGGCATGCTCCCCCGAGAAGAGATTTTTTTAAATGTTGAAGTTAAATGCATCAATCTGGTGCACTTTGAGAGCAAAATTAGGGACTAAATCTATGGCAGTCAGTAGGGGCTTGGACTGTGAGCCGTAAGGTCGACGGTTCAAGTCCCCGACCAGACCTACATTTGTGTCACAAACGAGCTGAGGACCAAAATGCAGAACACGGGAAACCAGAGATAGTCGGTAACCAGCTTTATTGGAGGCAATAGGCTGGTAGAAGACAACACAGCAGATAGTAGGCAAAGGGCTGGTCGGGGACAGGCGAGGGTTCCAGGAGACAGCAGGACGGGAGTCGTAGGCACAGAACGGGTCAGGGAGCAGGCGAGGCAGGCTGGTCAGGAACAGGCAGGGTCGAAACCGGGAGAGCAATCTGGAGGGTAATGCGGGAAAGACTGGCATGCTGCAAAGTACGATCTGGCACTGAGGTGAAGGTGAAGTGGGCCTAAATACTAACGGAGCTGATGGGTGTAACAGAGTGAGAGAGAGACAGGGTGTGGCTACCAGGTGACTAAGGAATGTTAATGCAGAAAATAGGTGAGTGAGAAAGCAGATTGTGACAGAACCCCCCCCTTAATGGACGGCTCCAGACGTCTAAGAAATATCTATCAAGAAGAAAAAAAAAGAGAAGAATCAAGAAAAAACCCTACAGACACCGGGTGGAAGGTGGAGGTATGGGAAAGGTCAGTACTCATCTGAGAATGCTCTCTCGGCCTCTCCCTCCTGGAAATCCTCGTCCTCCTCGCCTGATGATGCTTCCCCCTCCTCCTCGATGAAGCCTCTGATCCGTCGCGGACGAGTACCCCCCCGCTTAACGCCTGGTTGAGCGTGGGTCCTGGAAGGCTGCTCCGGGTAACGCAGGTGGAAGTCTCGGATGAGTTGAGGGTTGAGGATATGCCGAGCAGGAATCCACTGCCTTTCTTCAGGACCATAGCCCTCCCAGTCCACCAAATATTGAACCCCTCTTCCTCTGAGACGGGAACGGAGTAGACGACGAAGGGTGTAGGTAGGGCCCCCATCGATCATCCTAGGGGGTGGTGGTGGAGGGGCGGCGGAAATCATAGTACTCTCCCGGACAGGCTTAATCCTAGAAACGTGGAAGGTGGGATGGATCTTCATGTTCCGGGGCAAACTCAGTCGAACTGCTGCAGGATTAATGACCTTGACAATCTTGAAGGGTCCAATAAACCTGGGCGCTAACTTCTTAGACTCCATCCGAAGGGGAATGTTCTGAGTGGAAAGCCAAACCCTCTGGCCTACCTGGTACACAGGTGCCTTGGTTCGTCGGCGGTTCGCTGATGTGGCGTACCGGTTAGCAGACTGAAGCAGAGTTGTTCGAGCCTGCCTCCAAGTCCTCCGACAACGTCGGATGAAAGCCTGGACCGACGGACAGGTAACCTCCTTCTCCAATGCAGAGAACAATGGGGGTTGAAAACCGTATGCACACTGAAAAGGGGAAAGACGAGTAGCGGAACTGATGAGGGTGTTGTGGGCATACTCCACCCACAGGAGTTGTTTTGACCAGGTCGTGGGATGATCGGAAGCCATGCAGCGGAGAGTGGTCTCCATCTCCTGATTCTTCCGTTCGGTCTGGCCATTGGCCTGTGGGTGGAAACCGGAGGTGAGACTAACCGTCGCCCCGATCAGTTCACAAAACTCCCTCCAAAACACAGAGGTGAATTGGGGCCCCCGGTCGGAAACCACATCAGTCGCCAGTCCGTGAATGCGAAACACGTGGAGAAGAATCAGTTCTGCCGTCTCCTTAGCTGACGGGATCTTAGGCAGGGGTATGAAATGAGCCATCTTACTAAACCGATCTACCACCGTCAAGATGGCAGTATGTCCGTGGGACGGTGGTAGACCAGTCACAAAGTCCAATGAAATATGTGACCAAGGGCGACGTGGGACCGGTAATGGATGAAGGAGGCCAGCTGGCGCTTGGTGAGATGGTTTGTGCCGATTGCACACAGGACAGGCGTTCACAAACTCCCGGGTGTCAGCCTCCAGCGTGGCCCACCAGAACCGTTGTAGGACCATCCCCTTGGTACGTTGAATTCCAGGGTGGCAGGAAAGTCTGGAGCTATGAGCCCACTGAAGCACATCAGCCCTCAAAACCTGAGGCACAAACAAGCGGTTAAGAGGACAAGAACTAGGACCGGGTTGGTCCACCAAAGCGGTCTTAACCCTCTCCTCAATTTCCCAAGCGAGGACGCCGATCACCCGAGGAGCAGGAAGAATAGTGTCCGGAATACCCCGGGTGTCTCCCTCCCTCCCGAACTGCCGGGACAAAGCGTCGGCCTTCACGTTGCGGGAGCCCGGGCGGTAGGAGAGAAAAAAATTAAACCGGGTGAAAAATAACGACCACCTGGCTTGCCGAGAATTCAGTCTCTGTGCCGACCTGATGTATTCCAGGTTCTTATGGTCGGTCCATACCTGAAATGGTTGTTCTGTCCCCTCAAGCCAGTGTCGCCACTCCTCCAACGCCAACTTGACTGCTAGAAGCTCTCGATTCCCCACGTCATAGTTTCTCTCCGCCGGACTCAATCTCCTCGAAAAGAAAGCACAGGGGTGGAGCTTCTGGTTCTCACCAGAATGTTGCGACAGGATGGCCCCCACCCCTACATCAGAAGCATCCACCTCCACCACCAACTGACCAGCGGGGTCTGGTACTTGCAGGATAGGAGCTGACGTAAACCGGCCCTTGAGGTCCTGAAAAGCCTCCTCGGCTGCAGGGGACCATCGGAACGTCACCTTGGATGAGGTCAGGGCGGTGAGCGGGGCGGCCACGGTGCTGTAGCCACGGATGAACCGTCTGTAAAAGTTGGCGAATCCCAGGAAACGCTGCAGCTCCTTCCGGGAATCAGGGACCCGCCACGAGGTAACTGCAGAAACCTTAGAAGGATCCATCTCCACACTTCCTTGACCCACGATGTAGCCAAGAAAGGCGACCGAAGAAGTGTGAAACTCGCACTTCTCCGTCTTGACGAACAGCGAGTTCTCCAGAAGTCTCTGGAGGACTGTCTGGACATGATGGACGTGTTCCTTGAGGTTCTTAGAAAAAATCAAAATGTCGTCCAGATAAACAAAAACATACCGATCCAACATGTCCCGGAGTACGTCGTTCACCAACGCTTGGAAAACTGCAGGGGCGTTGGTAAGTCCAAATGGCATCACCAGGTACTCGTAATGTCCCGAAGAGGTGTTGAAGGCGGTCTTCCATTCGTCCCCCTCCCGGATTCGTACCAGGTGATAAGCGTTTCTTAGATCCAGCTTAGTGAAGATTGTAGCCCCCTGTAATAACTCGAATGCTGACGAGATGAGTGGCAAGGGGTAACGATTCTTCACCGTGATGTCGTTCAGACCTCGATAGTCAATGCAGGGTCTCAGGGTCTTGTCCTTCTTCGCCACAAAAAAAAACCCTGCTCCTGCGGGTGATGTGGAAGGACGAATAATTCCCGCAGCCAGAGAGTCATTGACGTAAGTCTCCATGGACTTCCTCTCCGGTGCCGAAAGCGAGTACAACCGGGCCTTGGGTGGGACTGCGCCTGGATGTAGCTCAATGGCGCAGTCATAGGGCCGATGAGGTGGGAGAGATGTCGCCTTAGCCTTGCTAAAAACCTCCTTAAAGTCCAAATATTCAGCCGGAACCCCTGTGACATCCGGAACCAGGTTCATATCCACAGATAGTTGAGGTGCGGCGGCCTGCTTGAGGCAAACCTGATGACAGGAGGAACTCCAACCTAGGATGGACCCAGTTGCCCAGTCAATGTTCGGGTTGTGGCGGCGGAGCCACGGATAACCCAAAATCAGAGGGATTTGGGGGGACCGTAGCACATGAAACTGGATTGTCTCATGGTGGTTCCCCGACATGAGCATCTGGACCGGTGTCGTCTGGTGTGTCACTGTTCCCAGCAGGTGACCATCCAAAGCATTAGCCGGTACCGGCTGGAGCAGCCGAACCTGTTGGATGCCCAGCTGTAGTGCGAGCTCCTCGTCAATGATGCTAACATCTGATCCGGAGTCGATAAAAACAGCCAGAGCCTGAGATTTGCCTGTCAGGAGGAGTCGAGCATGGCACAAGGGTCTTAGATTGGGAATCAGCTCAGAGGTTTGACCCACCAGTATACTCCCCATTACTGATGAGCTCTGTCCTTTTACCGGACAACGGGAAACCATATGTCCAGCCTGACCACAGTAAAGGCAAAGCTTACCTCTCCGACGTAATTCCCTCTCCTCAGAGGTAAGACTGGTACGACCCACTTGCATGGGCTCGACCTCGTACCGTGAGTCAGAGTAGGAATGGGAATTCTCCGCCGAACCCGGAAGTCGAAATCTCCCGGAAACTGAAAGTTGTTGTCGCGAGCGGCGGGCCGCTGCTCGCGTCTGTTGCTCTCCTCTCCGGGTCTGGATTCGTCCGTCAATCCGAGAGGTGAGCTCTATCAACCCATCCAAGGAAGCAGGGAGATCATAGGAAACCAGCTCATCTCTCATATAATCCGCTAATCCTCTCAGATATGCGTCACACTGCGCCGGCTCATTCCAGCTACTGCGGCGGCTGCTGGTGCGGAAGTCAATAGCGTAATCCACCACCGTGCCGGAACCCTGGCTCAAACTTAGCAGGCCTCCAGCAGCGTCGGGACCCAGACGAACGGGACCGAACACCTTCCGCATCTCCGCGGAAAAGGCAGCAAACGAGGCGCAGGCTGGTGTCTGCTGCTCCCACTCAGCAGTTCCCCATAACCGTGCTCTCCCCGTCAGATGATTAATGGTGAAAGCTACACGAGCCGCCTCGGAGGCGAAGGTGTGTGGCTGCAGTGAAAACAATATGGAACAGTTTGTGAGAAAAGGCCTGCATCCCTCCGGCTCACCAGCGTAGCGTTCCGGCGTTCCCACACGAGGCTCCGGAGCGTATCCCGTCGACCCAGGGGCTGGAGCGAGCATCGGAGCTGCGGGCGGAGGGACGGTAGCAGCCATGGTAGCGGCTAGCTGTTGTACGGTGGCGGCCATCTGTTGCATCTGGGAGGTAAGGTAAGCCAGCGTTTGTCCCTGGGTTGAGGTTGCCTGGTGGGTCTCGGTAGCTAAGGTAGCTATCGTGACCTCCTGTCTTTGGATGGCATCCTTAACCCTCTCAAAGCGGTCTCTAGGAGACCCGGTGTTTGCTTGGTCCATTTCTGGCCAGATCGTTCTGTCACAAACGAGCTGAGGACCAAAATGCAGAACACGGGAAACCAGAGATAGTCGGTAACCAGCTTTATTGGAGGCAATAGGCTGGTAGAAGACAACACAGCAGATAGTAGGCAAAGGGCTGGTCGGGGACAGGCGAGGGTTCCAGGAGACAGCAGGACGGGAGTCGTAGGCACAGAACGGGTCAGGGAGCAGGCGAGGCAGGCTGGTCAGGAACAGGCAGGGTCGAAACCGGGAGAGCAATCTGGAGGGTAATGCGGGAAAGACTGGCATGCTGCAAAGTACGATCTGGCACTGAGGTGAAGGTGAAGTGGGCCTAAATACTAACGGAGCTGATGGGTGTAACAGAGTGAGAGAGAGACAGGGTGTGGCTACCAGGTGACTAAGGAATGTTAATGCAGAAAATAGGTGAGTGAGAAAGCAGATTGTGACAATTTGGAGTGTGGACTTCTACTTGGAGAGGTCCCAGTTCACCTCCTGCCCTGCTGTGGTGCCCTTGAGCAAGGCACCGGACATCCCCCTTCCCCCCTCACTCCCATTGCTCCCCGGGCGCTGTACAATAGCTGCCCACTGCTCCTAGTACTAGACTCCTGGTACTAGACTCCTGGTACTAGGATGGGTTAAAAGCAGATAACACATTTCACTGTGTGTGCTGTGTGCTCTGCATGTGTGACTATTAAAGAGGGTTTCTTCCCTCCCAATTCTTCTTCTTCTTCTTCTTCTTCTTCTTCTTCTTCTTCTTCTTCTTCTTCTTCTTCTTCTTCTTCTTCTTCTTCTTCAACACCCATATGAAACAGAACTGTAAACAGATTTACTTTTTCTTTCAACATGTATTAGAACAGCAAGTGGAGGCAAAAGTGACTGCACCCAAAACAATAAACCTGCTAGCTAACTAGCCTAAACTCAGTAACAGAATGTGGGCAACACGTTCTTCTCCACAGCCGCGTAACCTCTGAGTCAGACGTCACTTCCCCCTTTTCTATGCTACGGATACAGCCGTACAGCCACTCCCCCTGAACCCCGTTTCCCTTATGACACAAAGAAGCTTCAGACATTCACTAGGGGGGTTTTTACTGACATATTTTATGTCTTCCAACAAAACAAAACATCTCTTCAGCTTGTGTTAACCACAGACTTTATTTTGGCTTTTTAACACAAACACGTAAAAAAAACCTTGATTTTGGACGTGGGAACCGAAAGTGGTAAAATGTGATGTCATTTCTGTTTTTTAGGACTTCATGGCATCTCTTGCAAATGTGTTAGGCACTTGCTTGATCTTTGTAGTGTCTGTTGGGCTCTTTTGTGTGTCCTGTTCATGGAAGTGTGGGCTGGTCTGTGCTCAAAAGTAGCATTTCTGTTTGTTTGGACTGACTGACACACACACACACACACACACACACACACACACACACACACACACACACACACACACACACACACACACACACACACACACACACACACACACACACACACACACACACACACACACACACACACACACACACACAGAGCCGAGCTTGAATGAAACACAGAGACCCAGAAGTAGGCTACTTGTACTGTACTGTATATCATTATTTTCGATGGCTTTACTGTATAATCAGTTTAACAGATCGCCACTGGGCTTTCATCTAAACACACAGCCACGTAATGATAACAAAACAAAGGTCGAGGGTCATTGGCCAAGCAACACACCAATCAGAGAGCAGCAGTGCGCACACCTCAGGCTGTGTTTTATATTTGTATTCTTTATTTCTGATGTATTTCACACAAAAAACCTTTAGTGGAAACGTTTTCACTTATGATTTAAAAAAAAACGGCAAAGTGGCAAGGATTGCCCACCCTGTGTTGGGGGGGCACAGTGACTCATTTGGGGGGGCATGGCCCGCGAATGACCCCCAATGACGCCGACCCTGGGTCACAGACATAAGGCCACAGACATAAGGCAAACCAGAGGGGGCAGTGCCCGTTCATCCCTCCCCCCTCTCACTTTTTCCCGTCAGGGAGAGGTGGGAAGTAACTAAGTACATTTACTCAATACTGTAGTACACATTTGAGGCACTTGTACTTTACTTGAGTATTTCCATTGAATGGTATGTTATACTTCTACTCCACTACATTTAAGATAATATAAGATAAACTTTATTATGTCAACAGTTTTCCCGTAACTGTATGAGGTTAGTTAAAGCAATAATATTAAGTTTAAATAACAAATATTAGGCTCAACTCAATATTATTGCTTTCAACTAACCTAATACAGTAATGTGACATTTCTTGACATTATACATTTAATTAAAGTCAAACTTTCAGTGTTTTCAGTGTGGACTCAGGCCCTCGCCGCCCTCCCACTCTCTTTCCGTCTCTCCTCCCGTCCCTCTTCCCGTCCCTCTTCCTGTCCCTCCTCTTATCCCTCCTCTCGTCCCTCCTCTCGTCCCTCCTCTCATCCCTCCTCTCGTCCCTCCTCTCGTCCCTCCTCCCGTCCCTCCTCTCGTCCCTCCTCTCATCCCTCCTCTCGTCCCTCCTCTCATCCCTCCTCTCATCCCTCCTCTCGTCCCTCCTCTCGTCCCTCCTCTCGTCCCTCCTCTCATCCCTCCTCTCGTCCCTCCTCTCGTCCCTCCTCTCGTCCCTCTTCCTGTCCCTCCTCTCATCCCTCCTCCCGTCCCTCTTCCTGTCCCTCCTCTCATCCCTCCTCTCGTCCCTCCTCTCATCCCTCCTCTCGTCCCTCCTCTCGTCTCTCCTCCTGTCCATCCTCTCGTCCCTCCTCTCGTCCCTCCTCTCGTCCCTCTTCCCGTCCCTCCTCTCGTCCCTCCTCCCGTCCCTCTTCCTGTCCCTCCTCTCGTCCCTCCTCTCGTCTCTCTTCTCGTCCCTTCTCCTGTCCCTCCTCTCGTCCATCCTCTCGTCCCTCCTCTCGTCTCTCCTCCTGTCCATCCTCTCATCCCTCCTCTCGTCCCTCCTCTCGTCCCTCTTCCCGTCCCTCCTCTCGTCCCTCCTCCCGTCCCTCTTCCCGTCCCTCCTCTCATCCCTCCTCTTGTACCTCCTCTCGTCTCTCCTCCTGTCCATCCTCTCGTCCCTCCTCTCGTCCCTCCTCTCGTCCCTCTTCCCATCCCTCCTCCCGTCCCTCTTCCTGTCCCTCCTCTCGTCCCTCTTCTCGTCCCTCCTCTCGTCTCTCCTCTCGTCCCTCCTCCTGTCCCTCCTCTCGTCCATCCTCTCGTCCCTCCTCTCGTCTCTCCTCCTGTCCATCCTCTCGTCCCTCCTCTCGTCCCTCCTCTCGTCCCTCTTCCCGTCCCTCCTCTCATCCCTCCTCTCATCCCTCCTCTCGTCCCTCCTCTCGTCCCTCCTCTCGTCCCTCCTCTCGTCCCTCCTCTCGTCTCTCCTCCTGTCCATCCTCTCGTCCCTCCTCTCGTCCCTCCTCTCATCCCTCCTCTCGTCCCTCCTCTCGTCCCTCCTCTCATCCCTCCTCTCGTCCCTCCTCTCGTCCCTCCTCTCGTCCCTCCTCTCGTCTCTCCTCCTGTCCATCCTCTCGTCCCTCCTCTCGTCCCTCCTCTCGTCCCTCTTCCCGTCCCTCCTCTCGTCCCTCCTCCCGTCGCTCTTCCTGTCCCTCCTCTCGTCCCTCCTCTCGTCTCTCCTCTCGTCCCTCCTCCTGTCCCTCCTCTCGTCCATCCTCTCGTTCCTCCTCTCGTCCCTCCTCCTGTCCCTCCTCTCGTCCCTCCTCTCGTCCCTCTTCTCGTCCCTCCTCTCGTCCCTCCTCTCGTCCCTCCTCCCGTCCCTCTTCCTGTCCCTCCTCTCGTCCCTCCTCTCGTCTCTCCTCTCGTCTCTCCTCTCGTCCCTCCTCTCGTCTCTCCTCTCGTCTCTCCTCTCGTCCCTCCTCTCGTCCATCCTCTCGTTCCTCCTCTCGTCCCTCCTCCTGTCCCTCCTCTCGTCCCTCCTCTCGTCCCTCTTCTCGTCCCTCCTCTCGTCCCTCCTCTCGTCCCTCCTCCCGTCCCTCTTCCTGTCCCTCCTCTCGTCCCTCCTCTCGTCTCTCCTCTCGTCTCTCCTCTCGTCCCTCCTCCTGTCCCTCCTCTCGTCCATCCTCTCGTTCCTCCTCTCGTCCCTCCTCCTGTCCCTCCTCTCGTCCCTCCTCTCGTCCCTCTTCTCGTCCCTCCTCTCGTCCCTCCTCTCGTCCCTCCTCCCGTCCCTCTTCCTGTCCCTCCTCTCGTCCCTCCTCTCGTCTCTCCTCTCGTCTCTCCTCTCGTCCCTCCTCCTGTCCCTCCTCTCGTCCATCCTCTCGTTCCTCCTCTCGTCCCTCCTCCTGTCCCTCCTCTCGTCCCTCCTCTAGTCCCTCTTCTCGTCCCTCCTCTCTCCCGCTCCGTCCTGTCACTTTCCTGTTCCACACACTCTGGTGGACACACTCGTGTCCCTGGAGGTTTCCCGTGGCTCGCTCCTCATGGCTGGGTAGCCGAGGGAGGGGAACATGGTGGGTTGTGTTAATGGAGGCTCAGGGTGCTCCACAGCAACCGTCTGCTGCCTCACGCACACACGCACACACACACACACACACACACACACACACACACACACACACACACACACACACACACACACACACACACACACACACACACACACACACACACACACACACACACACACACACACACACACACACACACACACACACACACACACACACTTGTTACCCCTACCCATGCACACACTCACACAACGCATACACACACATGTCGACATGCCCCTGGGGAGCTGTGTGTCTTTTAACCAGGATCTGAACATATGCCCACTAACTGGCTTGCCTAAGTTGGGCTAATTATGATTAAGCTGTGAGATAAATGCCACTCTGTTGCTCAATAAGTGCATATGCCAGAAAAACGGCAAGAGGAGGAGGGGTGATGTTTTATTGTTTGGATCATAGAAGAAAAAAACAATGGGAAAATTGCTTTTTCATTTTTGAAAGATATTTACCATATATCGTTTGCATTGTATCAATTTAGCACAACACTGACAGCGTCACTAACCGGCAGCTCAAAGAACACACAGAGCTTACTTTTCGCCTACAGATGCACTTTCCGCTTATTTTTTCTTGAAGATCTTCTTGAGATTGTGAAAATGATATTCTGATTTGGTCAAGTGTGTTACAGACTATAGGGGTAAGTAACTGGGTTAAGAAGTATGTAAATAATCATAACACTTTAAACTCATTTCAGGTGATGACTTCTTAAAGCTTTAGAAAGGAAAGTGACCTCTCCTTGTTGTTAGCATGAGTGGGAGGATGTGTGTGTGTGTCGTCGTGAAAGCACATATGTGAATAATTTGCTCTCGCTATCTGTAGAACATAACTGTTGCAAAACAGTTGGGTAACCATATTAGCATCATCATGTGTGTCAGCGGGTGTTCATTGATCTTCCCTGAGACACACTGATTCACCTTGGGGTGTGTAGAACCCAGCTGACCTAGAACTGACCTCATTTTCAGTGGAAAAGGGTGCAAGTCACACCAAATAGGATAAGTAATAATAATATTTAATTAATTTAATTGATATAGCGCTTCTCATCTGCCAAGACAAATTTCAAAGCGTTTAAGTAAAGCCGTAATGCAAAGTAAAGTGCTGCAAGACCTGCCATCAGTCTTTAGAATTTGATGTGGCCCCACGTAGAGCTGATGATGCAGGAAGACAAATACAAACTGTCCAATCATTGACTTATCTGTCCTTATGAGAGCACGCCCCATGGGCCTTTGAGAATATTACTGCCTTCTCCTTTCTCAGCAGCAATACTATAAGAAGTTCACTTAAAGAAGCGCTATTGTGCTTTTCTTAGTTGTCCCCTTCCTGTAGTGTTATATAGCTTGTTGTGCATGTAAATGGTCTGCAAAGGCTAAAATCCCAAAGGTTCCTCCAGAGGAAGTTTCTCTCCCACACACTCCCTTGGCTTAAACTCCACCATTGGACTCCTCTGTTTACCTGTGTAACATAGTGACATCACTATGTAACACTTGCACTGCTATTGGCTAGAGCTCCAACAAATTGTACGTGATGTGCTAAGGAGCGGGAAATCTTTGACACATCTCTAAGCGATTGACCAATCACAACAGAGCAGGCCAGCTAAGCAATCAGAGCAGACTGGGCTCTGGTTTCAGACAGAGGGTGAAAAGAGGTGCTGCAGCACAGGCAGCATGAGAACAATAAAGAGCTGTTGATCATTAAAGCATGGAGACATGTCCCAGTAGAGACACAACCTGAACATGTGAATATTATCACATTTGAAACTGAATTTGTTCACATTACCAAATTAGTCAGCTTACAAAACCACAAAAAACCTAAAAAATACAATTATTAAAATGTTGAAGAGGTGATTCATTCTTAATTATAAGCAGATACATTTAGGTATGTATTGTTTATTTCTGTGGTGTGGTTTCTGTTGTTGCCATGGTAACATGGTCGCATGCAGTGGCAAGCTAAACATGTCTCCCCCCCCCCTTCTCCATGCTGCTGCTGAAGTTGTGCTTATTTTGGAAACAGTGTAAGTGGTGCTAACCCCCCGCTGTGTGAACACACCTTCACATCTCTCTGTGTCTCTCTGGATTGAATTGTATTACAGTTAAACGTGACTGTGGAACACATCTCCGTTCCACACGTTACACTGAGAATCTGCAGAGCTGTAACACTACTCAGTTGATTAGTTGATGGATGGAAGATTAATTGGCAACTATAAGTTATTTTCTAAGAATAATAGCAAAGTGTCTGCTTCCAGCATACCTTTAAAGCTCTGTTTGTGCTTGAGTGAAATGAGATTCATCCAGAAGCTCCAAGGAAACTTTGGAATTGGGTTTGTGATTCAGGGGTGTACATTTGGTGAATTTTGAGATGAACTGTGTGGTGCCTAATTAATGTAATCATCAGAAACCTCTCTGATATCCCTGCTTTTTAACGAACCCCGCATTGTGATGACCTGATGCCACTTCCTTTGAGTGGGTGGCTGCATGGTGAAAACAAAGCTGCTGACCAAGAAAAAGAGAGTTTGATTTAAATCCTGGGGATGTTCAGCATTTTCTCACTGATGCAGTCGTGTGTTGAATGATTTGTGTGGCTTCGATCTGGCCTTTTATCGATCTGATACCTATCACTGCACTTAATGACTCAGTGACTCGACATATTTCAACGTAAATCTTGTCTGCATCTCACTCCTGCACTATATTTTTGCCAACGTTCCCCTGGACTTTGCGAGTAGCTGCCTTTTTATGGAAAGCACTTTCTCCATGTCAATTTTTTTGCTACTGGACTTCAAAAGGCTAATTTCCTTTCTGGAGTGTACATGCACTTTAAAGTTCAGTCTCTTACAGTTGAAGTTAGAGTGAGATGGCCAACACAGCTTCAGATAAAATGATTCTCCAATTCCAACCTTGGACTCTGAGGATTGAGGCCACAGATCCTGTTAAAATCAGAGGAAGCATCTAAGCTTAGCCTCTTGCTTTGCAAAAAAAATAAATGCAAAAACCCAACCTTTACACTATTTAAGATGGCAGTTTTCATTCTGATTGTAAAAGTTGTCCTCTGGGATTCTGGAGAAAGATCCACTTGGTCGGTGTTCCCTTTACAAAGCGAGGGCCTTGCATGATCATGGATTTTTTTTTCAAGCACAAACTGAATATTCACAACATTTTACAAAAAGTATGTAATTTTCCAACATTCTTCATTGAAGTTTGAATGTGTCCACACTAGTTTATAGGCTACACATGGAACACAATTCATCTTTTATTTATTTTGTCGGCAATAAGAACGATTGGACATAATAATAGGATACATCTACTGTACAATGTAACCCTTAGCGCTGCATTCACATGATAGGTGGTAACGCTCTGCACTCTGCACTCTGCTGATGTTGCCGTTGTGTTTCTATGGTGAGAGCGATGGCCCCCCTTCTTGGTGGAAGCGCTACCCTCAGCATCGCACACTGTTCAGAATTGTCGCTGAGCCCTGCGCTCAAAGTTAAAATGATTTCAACTTCAAAACTTGATGTAGTGGCCCAAGCTAGCAGGGAAGGTAACCATAGAAACAAAACATAACTGGCTGTTTTCACCGCAATACTCATCGCCCAACGTCGCAGTGAGCAAAGAGCTAATTGCGTATCATGTGAATGCAGCTTTAAGGTGCTCCTTTCTGCAGGTGAACTTACCATTACAAAGGAAACACTCCCTACTCATGTAATGACTAACAGACCACAATTATTTACTTTATTCAAATATAATGCAAAAAGAAGAAATGGTCACATTGGAGAAGCTGCACATTTCTTCTCCATGGTTCACGTGTGTGTGCAGTGTAATCTCTTGCTGGTCCATGTACAGAAGCCTCCACTCCCATTGATCTGAACTGAAAGCAGCCCCCTGTTGTTAAGGGCAAATGGTGCACTTCATAAAAGTCACCAACCTTGAGATGGCAATCATTCTGCTGTTTGGGCCAGGGAGCAGTGAGTAGGGGCTGCTGCCAGGCCCCGGGCTCCCAGCAGCCCCTGTTCAGGTTCACTGAAGCAGGCTGTGAGCTTGTTTGGCTCGATGAACCGATTTGAAACAGATTGGCAGCCAAAGAGGCTCCATGTGTGGTTTGAGATTGTTACCGGTTATTTTTTCAATTATAAATGGGCAGTCCGGAGAGTGTCGGTGTTGAACTCGGGTCAATGTGTTTGTATTTCAGTCCAGTTAACCCAGAAACACTCGACTCATGTTAACAGCATGATTATTATGCGGCCATGTTTAAGACTGTTTTACAGATGTATCACTGAGAATGCTGTTTCCATCTGATATGCTTGTAGAGGTGTTGGGATAACAGATACGATTATATACAGTATTATGACTCAACTGTATGTCCCTGACACCTTTTAACAGAATAATGTAATAATTATGGAACTTAAATGGACTGAATGGGTTTAGTTTTGATTAGTGTATTTAAATCAAGCTATACAATATTATATACCTGAAGAGAAACATAAGTAACGTTACATTTCATTATGTTTTAATTGGTGGTCTTTAATAGTGACATCATTGTTGTTGTTGGTTGCCAGAAGTTGCCATAACTTTGACTTTTTATACAGTTTCAAACCACATTTTTGCAATAAATACTCTACTGAAAGGTGCTGGCAGAGCATATTGTTACTATGACAATGATATAGTAACAATATCAACATCATATCACCACAGTTGTAAGTCCCGCTGGCAGATCTGCTACAACGGGCTAGTCTTTGCTATGATAGTTTCCATCAGACAGAAACGGCCAAAGACAAGCCTTACATTCAATTTCTACAGTGACGTCACCGGCGCTTTTGTGAGATGTTGAAATATTTTAAACATTCATTGTTCGGTGTGGGCACACAAAAAAGGCGCTGGACGTGACTCTTTTTCTCGAAGCGGCCACAAGGCATGAGCTCTGTTCTCATTGGAATCTAATGAAAAAAGACGCTGGCATTCAAAGAAAGGTTCTCTCGCTGCGAAAATACGATTTTCTTATCAGGACATTTATTTGTTTAGCTCAAGCTTCACTTACTGGGTCCCCTAGTGGAGGGCTCTTAATCAAAACTATACGTTATTAAACCAATCTGTATTAATAGATGAAATAATGCGTACAACACTGGACTACTAAAATAATGGATACCTGCAGTCCTGTCAAAAACAATGGCAGAGTCAGGTGTTTGGGGTGTAGTTCAATATAGATAACAACCCAGTTTCTAGTTGTGTTCTTAATAGCCTCTTGGCTCACATAAAGACAGCTGCTTTCTTTAATATAACACATATTCCTTACTTCACACCTTACAGCTACTCCTTCCATCTGTGAGGGACTTAAATACATTCTGTGGTACTAAAACATAAGTCTGTATGATATACTGATCACGAAAAAATATATGATTTGATCAGACCTTTCAGCTCAGCACTTGAGAAGGTATTGCTCTGTGGTATTTGTTCTGAATAAATTGTACCAGTGTCCT
The DNA here is from genome assembly GCA_902827135.1 of Harpagifer antarcticus. NCBI lineage: Eukaryota > Metazoa > Chordata > Actinopteri > Perciformes > Harpagiferidae > Harpagifer > Harpagifer antarcticus. The sequence goes on from CADEHL010001352.1 coordinate 2,460,893, forward strand.
TTAGCTGACTCATCTTAAGCTAGTAATTGCTATATCTCTTCTGCTGCAGTCAGGATAAAGTGTGTGCACATCATCAAAACTATTGGCAACTTGTAGTGCTCCTGTGGCGTTTCCATTGATTGATCTATCTTAGTTTGGTTCTGCTGTAGCACTGGACTTAAAGCAAGTGATATTTCACTTTAGCTGCACATATAAAGGTGTGTATCTTTTCAAATGTTCACTGTTCAACTGCATTCTTTTTCATGCTTGAGGCTCTAAACTTTGAGCATGATGCTGACCATGCTACTGTAACATGCTCACAATAAAAACATAATGAGGATATAATGGTTATAACTCCACTTCTTAGTTGCGATGTTGATAAGTAATTGTGCGGTGTCCCTGACATATTACAAGCCAAAAGAAAGACTTACCTCACCATCCTCTGGGCTCGACCAATAGCTGATCCTCTCTCAGCAGATCCACCTTCAGACCCTATCTTTGTGGCTCAAAGAGCTTTAGCGAACCGTAGTTGGTTTGTGATCGGCACAGATCCACTTCAGTTCCTTGGGAATCACCACATTGAAAACCAATCAACAGCACTTTGGCCTGATCATGACGCTACACGATAAGGACCACCGGTCATTTCATTCATATCCTAGGAAACATGAACATCTAAACCAAGATGAATGGAAATCCATCCAATTGTTTCAATAACCTTTCACTGAACACCACACAAGTCAGAGGGATTCCTCCTCTGGACACTGTAGGGATCTTTAACAAATGTCATTAGAGCCCGGCCACCAGCATGTGTAATAAAACACATCACTTCTTTTTATTTCACCGAGCACACTTATTAATGTTATGTTGCCAATTGTTAAGCTTTAGAAAAGTGTGGATGACAGACAGAATAGAAACCCTTGATTCAGGATGCTGTGTTATTCCTGGTGGCACAGCAAACTAAGGTGATGGGCAAAACACCCTCAGCTGTTCATTAACCTACCCAGTGGATTGATTATCAGCCTTTCTTCTTCTTATTTGGAGGGTTGTGATCAATGTTTTGTAATTTTACAATTGGGAAAAAGGAATATTACTACTTGTGCACCTTCCAATCAATCTGAATTTTGCTAATGCTAATTAAAGTACAATGCACTTCAAAACATAATCTACTGGCCTTTCCATCCAATTTAAATGAGTGTTGTTCCTTGATATCCCTTTCGAATGACGTATTGTTGTTGCAGGGTTATATTAGTTTACTGGTAACATTTCTCTGTGCAGAATTTTTTATCAACTTTTTCCTTGAATGTCCTGTAGATTAAATGCGTTATTAGGACATTGTTCACAGATCTTTGGGGTTTCCAGTTGGGAAGACAGATGTATCAGATTGGCAGGGGAAGCTTTATTGAAGTATGGAGCAACTGTGAAGGACACCATTCAGGTGCATGAAGAATTGAGATGACAGCTGTTAGTTTCCCAGCTTAACTCCTCACATCACCCCGGGGTTAGGTAAGGCCAGTCTAACGGAGCGTCCACACAGCAGCGTGCGTTGACGCTTGGCGGTGTGCGTGGCTGAAGCTTGGGGATTTTTTGCGAGCACCGCGACCAACAACCAATCACATGAATCTCCCGCCCCCGACATACAAAGCAATAGTAATGTTAAAACGAAGTAAACTGGATATAAAATCCTCAAACAGGCGAAAACCTACCAGTTTCACCCACTGTCTCTGCCACCTCCCTCCATGCCTCCTGTCTCTGCCACCTCCCTCCATGCCTCGCTCCTCCGGTTTGTATCCCGGTAGATGAACAGAGACTGATCAGCAGCGGGTGATTCACTACCGCTATAATGACTTTTCCCTCCATTTTTTGGAATAGGAGGAAATGACCTGCGTAGTCTCTCCCAGCATACACGCGGTTTGATTGGCTAGCGCTTGTACTGGCAGATTTGCATAAACGGGATTTCATTGGCTGACCTTTCTGCGCCGAGGTGCCAAAAGTTGAACATTGCTCAACTTTTGAAGCGAGCAACGCCAGCAACGCTCCACGTCGCTTCCCAAAATGCAGTTCGGCTAAAAGTGACGTCACCCCATTCACTTTGAATGGGCAGAAGCGTTGTAAGCTTCAACGCACGCCGCTGTGTGGACGGGCCGTTACACAATGCTGAGACACCTTATGTGGCCACCTCTCTTTTCAATAAGAATGATGTAAAGTTACGGCATATTGTTGGCTTTTTCACATTTAGTTGTACATCAGATAGAATGATCAACGACCCAATATGTCCGTTTGGATATGCGCCAATGAATAAATAAATTCAACAATAGCTAAGGTATGTTGCCAAGAAAACTTACATTTAAACATTTTTGAGCAAAAGTTTGGTTTTGCCTCCGTGGACACAATGCTGTTTTGTGTGTGTGGGCCGCTCCTCGTAGTATTGGTGATCGTTGGTCGGACAGACACGACATGATTTATTAGACCCGTTTTGTAGCCTGCTTGCTTCTGTGCTTGTAAAGGCTGTTTCTAATCATTTATAAATTCAACTTTTATGTACCACTCTGATTAATTAATGTTAACCCCTCTGTGACCTCTCAGGCTTAGCTGTGTAAACCTGCTGAAGTGTCTGTTTCTCCTAAAATAAGCATGTTTTGGGTGCAGGTTTTGAAAGGAGCATTTCCAAAATGTTTATTCATACCAATACCATCTTCATTCTGAGGGTTGTTAGTGCAGCAGTGTGTCTTTTGGTTTCCTGCTCCCATGTATACATTCTCTGAATACTCCCTCCCCCCCTCCATCCCCAGCTGCCGGCTTCCTGCCTGTCTCATTTTACAGCCCGGCCTACTGATGCAGCACAGTCAGCTTCCTCCACGCCGACATCTCCAGACCCATTAAACATTCATTGGATAGGGCCACAAGATACCTCAGATAGCCTCAGCTCTGCTAATCTAAATTCAGCCCAAGATATGAACTTCACACCCTAACCCTGCGAACCAAGAGGCAGGTTCTATAGGCATGGGTTGTGTATGGGTTCAATAATAATATTTATTCATACAGCAGACAAACTGATGTATGTTGGTGTGGCACAGAAACTGACACATGATCCCCTCACTGCTCTGTAGTACATGGATTGATACAGTTTTTCACACAGAATTGTGGTTGGCAGTAATTAGGCCCAACATCTTAAAAGCAGTTTAGATTACCAGGATGTTCCCTCTTCATCCACTGAAACAACTGAAACGTTGACATTAATTAAATGTATTATGTCAACAAATGTCCCATTAGGACATTAGTATTAGGTTGGTTGAAAGCAATAATATTAAGTTGAACCTGAACTCTTTTTTTATTTAAAGTTAATATTATTAGTTTCAACTAACCGAAACACCAGTGGCGAGCCGTCAGGGCCCTCTAGGTCCTCTGTGAGGGCCTAAGATATTCTAAAAAATAATATTTTAAAACATTAAAACATACATTTTTCATTAGTTTTACCAAAATAACTTGATTTAATTGTATTTAAAATAACATTTCCAAATAAATAAATCCTTCGAATCTGCCTGTTCAGTTTTTGTTGCAATATGAAGGGTTAAATGCCGTCTCTGCGTTACCATGAAGACGGGAGAGCTTGTTGGTCCCTCTGTACATTCACAGAGGGCCAGCTATTGTAACTATATAGAGAGAGTAATGTATATCATATGTATCATATCTTCCCTCTAAATGGGTGGGCTTTATTTTCGACTTTATGACAAGATCCGCCCGCCGTGAAGTTTATGCATGTGTATAAAGTGGTGCAGTGACACGTCCTAAAACCCGGAAGTAAGCTGCGCTCGGGTTCCCTCGACAAAAAAGCAATGAGATTTCTCCATCGAATTTTGGAAAATAAGGTATATATTAATGCTGTCAAAATTATCGCGTTAACGGCGGTAATTAATTTTTTGAATTAATTAAAATATTTAACGCATTTAACGCATGTGCAGAATGGCCCGCCCCATACATCCCACCAGTGGACCAAGTCATTGTTTTGCAAGTCCGAGTCAAGTCTCAAGTCTTTGCGCTCAAGTCCGAGTCAAGTCTCAAGTCTTTGCGCTCAAGTCCGAGTCAAGTCTCAAGTCTTTGCGCTCAAGTCCAAGTCGAGTCTCAAGTCAGAATGGGCAAGTCCAAGTCAAGTCCAAGTCCTAAACTTTGACAAAACGAGTCATAAACAAGTCATTATGTGTTTTTCACCAAATGTAATGACATCGATCAACAGAATAATACTTAATAATCAAACTGCTCTTTATTAGTCACATTAATAATTTAATAATCAATGTTCTCTCTGCTGGGAAAGTAACGTGTTTTTTTAAGAGGGATCAGTAAGGTAAGGCTACCGTGACGGTTTGATTCAGAAGGAGTTTAATGTATAAGATCCCTGATGTTGAGGTGACCAAAATGTTTATTTCCACTGTGTGCAACATGTTGTAAGGGACCCACAATCTATCTTTATGCAAGGGATAATGTGCAGCCAGGCGGTCTCTATGGGGAAGAGAACACCTGCATCTACATCCCTCTGCAGGTAGTACTTTAAGTATATTTTGATGATAATACTTTTGTACTTTTACTTGTAACATTTTGAATGCCGGACTTTTTATTGTAACCGAGTATTCTTACTCTGGTACTTTTGTACTCAAGTACAAGATCTGAACTTCTCTCACCTCTGACAGTAAATCCTGAGTGGTTACCAAAATAAAGGTAACCAAAAAAGGTTATTTTCATTTTACAAATCCTGCACTCAGCTTTGCTTTCTCCAATATCACTGAAAAGCAGCCAGATGCTGCTTCTTTTTTCGGTTTTCGCTAATTTCTTGACTTTTTCCGACGCACTTGCATTTAAATCCGTCTCCCCGTCGCTCTGTGCAGCTGGCCTGTACCACTACACCTGCTGTGCCCCCACCCTTCTTTCACATAATGGTATGATCCTAGTGTGTCCTCGCATATGATTGGCCACATGGTGGCCCAGCTAAATAAAGTCCCGCCCCTGCCTGCAAGGATTCTCAGCAAGAGTAGGAGCGGCTGAAGATTCTGCTCTCCCCGACGGGAGTCTTCTCTTCTAGCGGCAGCTCGCGATCGGCATGTTTGAGACCTCTGAATTAAATTATCAAGTCATCTCAAGTCAGAAGACTCAAGTCCAAATCAAGTCCCGAGTCATTGGTGTTCAAGTCCAAGTCGAGTCGCAAGTGTTTTGTGATTTTGTCAAGTCGAGTCTCAAGTCATCAAATTGGTGACTCGAGTCTGACTCGAGTCCAAGTCATGTGACTCGAGTCCACACCTCTGGCTACACCCATACCAAGAAATGGCTTAGCCCCACCATGAAAAATGATGTTAAAGTAAGCAAAATAAAGTCCGCCAAGTCGCGCCGAGAATTGCACAGACAGCAGTTAGTAAGATTGATTTCAGTCGCCACTTGTCTGGAAATACCGAAGACCAGAAACGGTTTTGAAAACCTTTGTCACGTAGTGATCGTCTTCTCAATAGAACATCTTTGATAATGTCTTCTGGCCAATCAGAATCAAGATAACGGCGTGGTGTTGTTGCAGGAAGTCCCGACGGAGAATACTTTTGCTGTAGTACAGGGGTGCACCAAGCCCCCAGGAAGTGCGCCGGACTCAGATGAAAATATTCGTGCTGGCCAAAGGCGGTACTACACTTCCGTTTGGTTGCCAGGCCCGGAAACACTTTTTCCCATTGACTTACATGGGGAAAGAGTGGTCTGTAAATCGTTGGATAATTTTTTTTAAACTAAATAAACTACCCAGTATGAACACTTGTATAGCCCTTATTAAAAACATTCGTTCCTCAAGTTGTAATAATGTGCTAATAACGTTATTCTGAGAGTTATTTCCCTCTGCATTATGAACGCGCATCTAACCCACGGGACCGCGCCGCCCAGCACGTTCATGTTACGTTTCCCGACTAATCAGAGCACACTGTGCTCACAGGGAGGGTGGGGGCTGGAGCTATTGGAGCTACAACAACGTTGCAGAGAAACTAGTCCATGCATTTGTTACTTCAAGGCTGGATTATTGTAACTCTTTATTATCAGGGTGTACCAAGAAGTCAGTCAAGTCGCTTCAGCTAATTCAAAATGCTGCAGCTCGTGTACTAACCAGAGTTAGGAAAAGGGACCACATTACTCCTGTTCTGGCTGCCTTACACTGGCTCCCTATAGAACACAGGATAGAATTTAAAATTCTTCTTCTCGCCTACAAAGCTCTTAATGGGCAGGCGCCATCTTACCTTAAAGAACTCATTATACCCTACTGTCCTACTAGGGCATTGCGTTCCAAGAATGCAGGGTTGTTGGTTGTTCCTAGAGTCTCTAAAAGTACAATGGGAGCCAGAGCCTTTTCTTATCAAGCTCCACATTTGTGGAATCAGCTTCCAGTTTGTGTTCGGGCGGCAGACACCCTATCCGTTTTTAAGAGTGCGCTTAAGACCTTCCTTTTTGATAAAGCTTATAGTTAGGGCTGATTAGATTCAGCCCTTAGTTTTGCTGATATAGGCTTAGTTTGTCGGGGGACATCTTACTTCTTCCTTCTCTCCGTCTATACCTGTGTACTCCCATGTTCCGATTAACCCAGCTTCCCCAAATTTCTTTCTTTTTGGTGTCTATATACGCTGGGATCCGGAGTCATGGATGATCCTGCGGTCCTGTGTCCTGCATCACGAGCCCTGGATCTTGAGTCGTGGCTGTGGTCCTGGATCATAGGTCCTGGATGGATATCCTCGTGGATCCATCTTCCTATTACACACACATGCATTTCCAAACATTTGGACTACCTATGTTGCAAATGTATTATCTTTTCAATTTACACACGGCATCTATTGCACGACTGTCCGTCCTGGGAGAGGGATCCCTCCTCTGTTGCTCTCCCTGAGGTTTCTCCCATTTTTCCCTTTAAACTGTGGGTTTTCTTCGGAAGTTTTTCCTTGTACGATGTGAGGGTCTAAGGACAGAGGGTGTCGTATTGTCATACTGATATTTTGTACAAACTGTGAAGTCCACTGAGACAAATGTAACATTTGTGATATTGGGCTATATAAATAAACATTGATTGATTGATTGACAACAAGCCGTTACGGCCCGTCCACACTACAGCTTCGACAGCTTCAAAAACGGTTTCCAACGCGTCTGCCCATTCACTTTGAATGGGGTGACGTCACGTTGCCTCGCTTTTCGCCGAACTGAATTATGGATAGCATAGCGGCCGTCTCCGGCGTAGCCAGCGACAGCCATTCAAACCGCTGCTTGTGTGTCAGGGGCGGGAGATTCATGTGATTAGTTGTTGGTCGAGCTTCCGACGCGCCCATCTTCAAGCTTTTTTTGAAGCTGTAGTGTGGACGGGCCGTTAAAGGCAGAGAGTGAAATTCAGTGAATACACGTAGTTTACAGAGATGCTGTTTGAGAAACCAATGTGAGTTGCGTTTATCTTTACCCATGGATGCACAGCGTAATATAAGTACAAAACGATTGATGTCATATTAGTATAATTACTAGCTAGCCGCTAGCTGCTAACTGCCGCCTCGTTAATATCAAATCCATCATAATAACAATCCACTACCATGCTGTCATGAACGTGCGGTGCCGTTACGTGTACACAAATTGACGTGCTTGATGTGAACGAGCATTTTGGTTAATGTTGCGCATGCTCTATGAGCGCACATACGGGTACTTCTCAGGCATGCCGGGTAATCTGTGACGTTTCACTCTCTCAAAAGTTGGGCCATTTTATCATCATGCCAATGAGCAACTCTCATAGGAATGAATGAGGCCCCGCCTCCCACGCTGTATCCAGTTCTTATTATACATCCATGGGGTGCACTAACTGGTACGCAGGTTATGTGCGTAATCTGAAATGCCTGAAATGCGTACTGTCTGTCACTTGTGTCTCAAACCGCATTTGCGTACGTACGTACTTGTGAAGCTTTTCCAGACGGCGGTTAGATCACCGGACGAAAGAGTCGGTCTCCGTGTGCACAGACAGGGCTGCTGTTAACGTCGGTCTGTACAACGGAATTGTGCCAAAACTACGCCAACCGGCTGCGGAGGGAGACTCCCCCACTTCACTGGAGAACTGCGCTAAAACAGCTGATCACAACGTTCACACTCTGTGGTCACGAAGTACTCCACTAGCGCCCCCCCCCCCCCCCCCGTCGACTTTCCTGAAGTACTCCCCCGTTGATAGAAATCAACACGTAATGAATTAAGACCCCACGGTTTGATGATTGATAGGTGTGTGGGCTGTCTCTCATTTTGACACACAGAAAAACGTTATAATTCATACATACTGTTTGTTAAAGGGATATATCCGCCTTTTTTCATTTATCTTTCCATTGCCACAACAATATACATAAAGAAATGGCATATTTTGGACATAGTTCGAATGGTGATTAATCATGATTAATTAATTTTTAAACTGTGATTAATCTGATTAAATATTGTAATCGTTTGACAGCCCTAGTATATATACAGTATAAGGAAATAAGGTCTGTGGAAAACGAACCTGTTAGATAAATGCACGTTTTGTTCAGCCGGATAATATCCACATGTCTACCCTACTTTTATTATTTTCGAATCATAAATCTAATCGATAGATTTATAATTAGCATAAATTAGTTCATGATGGCTCACTTCAGTGATAGTGATGACATCGTTGCGAAATGATTAACCGAGTCATTTTCAAGATTGAGTTACAATGATAAACTGGAGTGGCAAAGGATCATCTGAATGACCCGCCATCAAGTGCTTCATCCAAAAGGACAGGAGGATGGACTTTGTGTTTAAGTGAAGTGTCAGAGGCCCTAGGTACAAAACTCACGGCTCGCCACTGCCAAACACAGTTATGTGAAACTGTTGACGTAATTCATTTATTTAAAGTGAATGTCTCAGTATTTTCAGTGTACATCTGTACTTTCAGTGGAGTTGTAAGAGAACTACGGCTGCCATGAAGGGGAACAGTTCATACCGGTTAATAATCTTGTGACAACACTTGTGTTACCGATTCAACCTGACATTTCATGTGCTTTCCAAGGTGCTACATGTGTTCTCGCTGTGACCGCTGCCGCCTCCACACAGCTTGTGGACTAACTGTAATGCTTCTGAAGTATAGTTGTTATTGCGACTCACAAAGAGCTTACGAAGAAGTAACTACTTATTGACACTTTTTGGTGTTACTGTACTGCAAATTGTCCATATGTTATTAACAATGACTAGCGACAGGACTGTAAACCCTTTGTGTCTCTGTTCGGTTTTGGTTTGGTTCCATTGTCAGCTTTTAAACCAACCCAGACGAACCATACTAATTTGCAAATGGACCAGATTTCCAGTGACCAGTGATAACAGTTTTACGTTAAAGGTCTGCTGTTTGGCTGTTAACATTTGCTCATCTTGTGTCTCTGATATCTGAAGATCCAGAAATCCAGTTATTAAAATCCTTAATCTGGTAAAAAAAAAAAAACTAGTTAAAAACCACCAATAACAATTCGGTCTCATGCTTAATTGATGATGCCGTCGTAGCGAGCAAATGACAAAACCTTGAAAAAAAACGACAGATTTTGTTAATATTCAACTCGACCCAATCTTACATAGCTTTAGACATTTGAATGCGGAAATGTTACATATTGACCTTTTTAAAACAAACTGTATTCTTTGAAACAAACAGCTGTATGTGCAGTAGCTTTATCCCTGTGCACATTTCAGTATCCATGACTCTCAGATAGATCATCCTGCTAGCCTCTGCTTCCAATGTCTCAAGTAACAACTTAATTAGCCAACTGCTGACGTGAACTTGTTGTTATCTTTCCATCGAAAGGTCAGATCTTTACTGTACAGCTAAGGAACAATGCAGACACATGAGGCATCAATGGAAGGCTCTGACAGTTCACTGAAATAAAGTAAGTATCACAGAGCAGCTTGGAGAGGAAACAGTGTGTCTTCATATGTGATGGTTACAGGAAGATTGTAAAAAAAGGAATGACAAATGGTGAGCTTTCTGGAAAGAGGAAATCTGTCTGTGTTCAGAGCAGGGAGAGTGCACTGTGGACATGAAGTGAGGCGGGAATAGCTGTCATGTCTAAATAGAGACGTATTAGGGAGCTGGCATTTTATCTCCTCTAGCACCAGGTAAAATGTGCTTACTGTGGAGATTGGAGAGCAGCATTTCACAAATACAGGATTTGTGTCCAACATATCTGTCATGAATCCTGCTGTTGAACATCTGCTTCAGTTGTAGTGTATGCACATCTTCTCCTTCCTTAAAAAACTAGGTGTCTATTTATATTATTGTGAGTTAAACTGAAGGACTTAATCAAAATAAGACAGAGTAGAATATAATGATCTCTTTAGGCGCATTCACACTGCGGTACTTTTCCCACAAAGGTTCATGCGAACTTAGTTCATGTGAACTCTTTTATCGCGTTCACACCAAAAAGAGCCGGTACTAAAATTAGTACACGTGAACCTTTTTACCCCCTCGAAAGTCCCTGCTAGAGAGCAGGGACTTTCGAGCGGCTCTTTTGTGAGAAAAGAGCTATATTTCTGATTGGCTGGGCAGATTGCAAACCACGCCCCATGAAACTCCCAAAAAGTTTTGTGAAGCCGCCATTTTATTATCCTCGCATTAGCATTATTAGCATTAGCATTAGCCCAGCGCAGAAACGCAGAGAGACTAACGTATGGCAACACAAAATAAAACATGGGAGCGGTGGAGATGAGGAGGTGTCGGCGTTCTGGCGATTTACTCGGAAGGCTTCAGTAGAAGCTGCTGGGAGTCCCAGCAACTTCTACTGAAGTCCTCTTACAACTCCGGGGACTTTGGGCGGCAGTATCCGCCGTGAAGTTGTTTATAGCCTGCCAGTAAACCCAAAGCAGAAGAAGAAGAAGTGACGTCAGCGGCTTCATTTGCCTAATCCACCCCCAGGGACTTTTTCCGGTGTGAACGCGATCTGTACTTAGTTCATGAGAACTAAAGAGTTCGCATGAACTAAGTTCACATGAACCCTTGTGGGAAAAGTACTGCGGTGTGAATGCGCCTCTTGTGGACGATTTCAATGTGTGTCCTTGTTATCCGGTGTGAGCCGATGCCATGACCCTGTCAGAACTATGACATAATGTTACTGACTAATAAGCAGCTGTACACATGTTAGCATCTCTAACAGCCAGAGGCTTATATATGGTGGGTGGCTTCTGAGCTTCTTCCTTTCAAATTAGAATTTGACATGTCTTTAATGGCAAATACAAGTCAGGTCTGTGGAGACAGATGATGACTAATCGCAGAGATAGCATGCCATCATTTAATTCTACCATGTTATACTATAAAAAAGAGTTTTACTCGTGCAGTCCTCTGAGCCAGATCAGTAGACACAGTGTAGACTTCTTAGGATCAAACAGTATCTTTTAAGTCTGTAATAGCAAGTAAACTTACTTTTGATAAGCTTTTATAATGCTAGGGATGGGTATCGAGAACCGGTACTAAGTCAATACCGGTACTTGATTGGACGGTATCGGTATACCGTTAAGCCGCTGGACAAACGGTGCTGCTATCGGTGTGTTACGTCTACTTTCTTAGTTTAACTTTAAACCATTCTGGTTGGTTGGGAACCCCCATCCCGTGTGATGTATCCGGTTTGAGACCCCTCTGATTGACCACTGTAAATACCACTCGTCATCTCTCTCAACAGCGCTCTTATAGAGAACCGCAGTGACGCGTCGTAAAATCCAGTAAACTTCTTCTGGTTCCTTCGTGAAAAACCAATGCAATTTCTCCATAGGATTTTGGAAAATAGCTCGAAATAAGGTCTGTGGTTGAGACACATTTAAGGGAGGGATCACGTTTTGTTCAGCCGGATAATCTCCACATGTCTCCCCTACTTTTATAATTTTTGAATCATAAATCTAGTCGCCAAAAGCGAAATGCTAACGTTATGCTATAAACGAACTACAAGCCAGTACAGCAGCAGGGTCGCACGACTTCAACGTCACGCCAACTTAAGATCGTTTCAACTGACTTGCACTGAAACTGCACTTTGAACACTTTAAATATATTAACATTTTAAACTGTATACCCCGTTTATCTAGGCCCTTTTTGTTTTATGTATACATGTCACACTGTGGGAAACGATATTTCTGGATGTATAACACATGTAGAATTTTTGACAATAAAGCTGACTTTGACTTCCGCGTGTTGCATATTTTAACAAAGCTTTTCATTTTAGCCACACTGAATGTAACTAGAAGTCATGGCTGTGTCAATTACCAGTCTGATATCGTTTTACAAAGATGACAAGAAGAGTGTAGATAGAGGAGAGAACCACTACAAGTCAGGACACATAAAACAGTGCAGCCTAGATGAAGCTGTGCTTACCGGTGTTGTCAGGGCTAGCATGAGGGACAAGGTTTATAGAGTGTCGGTGAGTAGGGATAGCAAGAGTACCGTTAACCTAGAGTTAATTTATTCACATTAATTCCCATCAACAAATCCATTTTATGTGTCACATGAAATCTTTTATTGGACCATAGCATCCTGTTGTCACGGCTTGAACAGTCCGCTGGCATCACAGGCTCTGCCCTTGCATGGTTCAGGTCCTACCTGACAGACCGTAGCTTCGCTGTGCAGCTAGGTGCCTTCTCCTCTGCAAAAGCCCCTCTTACCTGTGGGGTTCCCCAAGGCTCGATTCTGGGCCCCATCCTTTTCCTACTGTACTTACTACCCCTAGGCTCAATTCTCACAAAACATAATATTCCCTTCCACTGCTACGCCGACGATGTACAGATATATCTCCCTCTCGAAGCAAGTGTCACACACTCATTACAACAGTTGATGGACTGCTTAACTGAGATAAAATCCTGGCTGAGCAAAAACTTTCTAAACCTCAACGAAAGCAAGACTGAGGTCATCTTTTTTGGACCCCAACCTCCAGCCTCCCAGGTTGATATTCTGGGCTCCCTCCAACAAAACATCCTCCCCTCAGTCACGAACCTTGGGGTGACCTTCTCCAGTACTTTTAAATTCGACAAGCAGGTCAGCAGCGTAGTCAAATCCTGCTTTTTTAAAATAAGACTTTTGGCCAAAACCAAGTCGTATTTATCTTTTAAAGACCTGGAAAGGGTTATTAACGCCTTTGTGACCTCGAGACTGGACTACTGCAACGCTCTGTATATGGGTATGGACCAGGCATCAATTAAACGCCTGCAGCTAGTCCAGAACGCAGCTGCACGTTTGCTGACTGGCCATAAAAAGCGTGACCACATCACCCCAATTCTGGCCTCACTGCACTGGCTTCCAGTTCGGTACAGAATTGATTTTAAAATCCTTTTATTTGTTTTTAAAGCACTAAATGGGCTGGCTCCGGCCTATATAGCTGAACTCCTCCAGCGCTACACCCCAGCCAGAGCTTTAAGGTCTGCTGACCATCTGCTGCTGGTAGTGCCCAAGACCAGGCTCAAAACCCGAGGGCACCGAGCCTTCGCAGCAGCTGGCCCCAGGCTCTGGAACACTCTGCCCCTCCACGTGAGGTCGGCCCAGACCCTAGGGGTTTTTAAATCCACACTTAAGACTCACTTCTTCTCTCAGGCCTTCTAGTCAGAGCGGAGCACGACTCCTGACTATTCCCTGTGTTTGTTATATATCTGTTGTAAATTATTGTCTTTTATTGTGATTATAAGTGTTTTTAATGCATGTACAGCACTTTGGCTCGACCAAAAATCGCTTTTAAATGTGCTATATAAATAAAATTTGATTTGATTTGATTTGATTTATTAGGCAAGGCAAGTTTATTTATATAGCACTTTTCAACACAAGGCAATTCAAAGTGCTTTACAAAAAATGAAAGACATTAAGAAAATGGCATTTAAAATTAGTAATTAAAAAGAAAAGATAATAAAATAAACATTAAAAGAAAAAATACATGGATAAACATTAAAAGAAAAAATACATGGATAAAAGTTACAGTGCAGTCTAAGATATGAATAGTTCAATTAAAAGCAGCGACAAAAAGAAAAGTCTTCAGCCTGGATTTAAAAGTAGTCAGAGTTGCAGCGGACCTGCAGGTTTCTGGGAGTTTGTTCCAGATATTTGGAGCATAATAACTGAACGCTGCTTTACCATGTTTAGTTCTGACTCTGGGGACAGAAAGCTGACCAGTCCCTGAAGACCTGAGAGATCTGGATGGTTCATCATTTAGCAGGAGGTCAGAGATGTATTTTGGGCCTAAACCATTCAAAGCTTTATAAACCAGCAGCAGTATTTAGAAATCTATTCTTTGACACACAGGAAGCCAGTGTTAAGACTTCAGAACAGGAGTGATGTGATCCACTTTCTTAGTGTTAGTGAGGACTCGAGCAACAGCGTTCTGAATCAGCTGCAGCTTTCTAATAGATTTTTTAGTGAGACCTGTGAAGACACCATTGCAGTAGTCCAGTCGACTGAAGATAAAAGCATGGACAAGTTTTTCCAAATCCTGCTGCGACATTAGTCTTTTAATCCTAGATATGTTCTTTAGGTGATAGTTGGCTGATTTAGTAACTGTTTTAATGTGACTGTTGAAACTCAGGTCAGAGTCCATGACTACACCTAGATTTCTGGCTCTGTTGTTTTGAACATTGCAGACTGAAGCTCGGCGCTAACTTTTATACGTTCTGCCTTGGCTCTAAAAACCATTACCTCAGTTTTATCTTTGTTTAATTGGAGAAAGTTCTGACACATCCAGTCATTGATTTGTTCAATGCACTTACTCAGTGTTTGGATTGGAGCATAGTCTCCTGGTGAAATGGTTACGTAAATGTGTGTGTCATCTGCATAGCTATGGTAACTTATTTTGTTGTTCTTCATTATCTGAGCCAGTGGTAGCATGTAGATGTTAAAGAGAAGAGGCCCCAAGATTACAAATATTACACACCAGAAAACACAGAAATATCCATGAAATAAACATACAGTAGGCTATAAACAATTAAAGGGATAATTGGGAAGGCATTACAAATGTAAATATATTTAAAATAATAAAACAATCCCACCACCACAGGTATCTACAGGAGAAGAGGGAATTCTCTCCACAAAATGTGAATGCCCACGTGGAGAATGGAAATGCAGTCATGCGGCTGCATTAGCCATCTTTGCCATCCACAGTTTCAGCTGCACTGACTCCCCCTGTCAGTGGAAGAAGCCAAAGGCAGCTAAACGTACACATTCAGTGGAGGAGCTATTTCCTTCAACCAATAACTCATTCAACCCACTGACAAGAGAGCCCACCTCCGAAGATCGTGACTGGCTGAGGGACAGACTCGGGGGCAGGTTCTCAGGAATGTCTTGGCTTCTCTCCCCCGAGCCAGAAGAGGAACACTACAGCTTGGAAACACTTACTGTTCCTGAAATTCTCAAATCTGTTGGGCATCAAGGACCTGAGGCAATTGTGGCAAGCATGGCATTGTCTGAAGATCAACAGAGGGCAATTCAGGTGGCTACCACTGGTCAGCGAACCAACCCAAACTGGCATTTGTTCAGGAAAGGAAGGTTGACTGCCAGCAACTTTGGAGCTGTCCTGAGGTCAAAGCGTGTGACTGCTTCCCTTAGTGCCAGGGTGCTAGGGCAACAACAGGCCCTTGATGGTGTTTTGTCTGTACAGTGGGGGACTATGAATGAATGTGAGGGCGTCAGGGCATTCACCAATGCAACCCAGATGCAGGTCCATGAGTCAGGTTTGTGGCTCTCCCAATCAGGAGTGTTGGGGGCATCTCCAGATGGTCTGGTAGGGTCTTCCGCTGTGCTGGAGGTAAAGTGTCCCTACGGAGCCAGGGAAATGACCAGTGGCGGCTGGTGGAAAATATTTTTGGTGGGGCTGTTGATATAGTGAGCTGTTGGGAGAAATGACCCCTTAAATGAGGACTTCTGGTGATGTAATGGCGCGTTTCCAGTGCAGCGCGGAGCTCGCTTTAATGCTGCGTTCAGACCGGACGCGATGCGAATATTCGCTTCGCTCTAAACTCCTATCGCATCGCTCTAGTCGCTCGAGTTTCACCACGGCTGCCAGCTGTGTTTACTCGCATCATTCAAACAAGACGCACTGGCTCGGGAGCTACAACTACAACAAAATGAACATATTTTACCGTTATTAAATTGTAATACACGTTTCTAAATGATGCCGACGTAACAACATACTGATACCGGTTAGTAAAAACCATGTATTAATGCTTTGACAAGTCTGCAGACAGACGGCAAGCGAAACACCTTTTAGAATGCTTGTTTTCTGAATGGAGCTTGGCTAAGCTAACGTTATATATGCTCCGACCGTCCACACTCACAACAACGGCCTATACAGACATAAATAAACCAGCGACTGTGTTCTCCATGACACAGACAGTCTGTGGTTTGTAACTTTTGTCTAGTTTCTGAACAGATCGTATCTGTCCCCGGCTGTTTGAAGAGCAAGCATGGGAAACAAAAGATAGCATTTACCTGTTTGCATCCAGCTAGCCATGCCTTTCTGGTGTACCAGCTACGTGAGAAGCCAAAAAAAAAAAACTTGAATTATGTTTCGGCGGCACAGTTTACTATTGAGACTTTTGCAACGTGCTGGTTGCTGCTGTTTGGCTCGGGGGCTCCGCCCGGTAATGATAAACTAATGCCATGGGTAAGGCCAGGCAGGAAACATCTGACTTATCAGTAACTTTAGACATCGTAACACAATTTTAAACGAGATTTTATTGTAGATTATACATTTTACTGATACCAATTGTATGATATTTACTTTGTTCATTAAAAATAAAAATATAAAATATATATATTTTTTTAATATTTTTTTTTTAATTTAATATTTTTTTTAATATTTTGTTTGTATGTGGGAAGAGGTGGGGCGGCGCCCCTATGGGCCGGCCGCCACTGGAAATGACAATTAGTGAAGCATTGCAAATCAAGGGCTTCTGTGTCAGCAAGGAGGGAGAAACATTCAGCCTGCGTGAGGAACATCCTTGCTGGCACCAAGTGCAAGGTCAGCTTCACCTCACTGCAAGAAAGAAGAAGAAATTAAAAGATTGTGAATCGCTTTTAATTTACATTTTTCTCGCCTTTGCAATGTTGTGGTTGTTAGTGTTAGGCTTCCTGTCAGCTCGTCTGTTGGGAAGATATAAAATATTAGTTTCATGGAAGTCACACCGTCACATATAAGAGCATTAAGACACACAGTACATAGGCTAAAACAAAACATCTAAAGATATAACCTTGCACTTTGTCTCGTGAACATTTTCACTATTTTGACATTTTTATAGATGAAAATGGAACTAAAGAAATAAATGGTAGATTAATCCATATTGAAAATAGGTGTCAGCTGCTACACTAATTATAATAGTTATATTTCTTAATTAATTAAGATAAGATATTACTGTATTGATCCCAATTTGGGAAATGTTTGTGTTGCAGCAGCATAACAAGAAAAACAAAATATAAGTTATTATATATACAAAAGTATGAGGGATGGAATATTAAATTGAATATAAATGTAAAATGTACATGTGATTTTACGTCCAAGAGAAGCTATGGAGCAGAGAGTTCTCTGCCAGCCAGAGGTGATTTGTTATTAGTTCAATATGTCAAACTGATTTCCCTGCGGCTGTGGCTCAGTGGTTAGAGTGCTGGACTTCGAATCAGGGGGTACCAAGTTTGAGTCCCACTGCAGTCAGCATGTCGTTGTGTCCCTGGGCATGACACTTCACACCAAATTGCTCCTGTGGGGATTGTCCACAGTGCTGAATGTATGTAAGTCGCCTTGGATAAAAGTGTCTAACAAATGACATGACATAATTTGTAAAACTAAAATTAAAAACGACAATTTCAAAAAGAGATTCTTATGGTCAGATATAGATATACAGATACTAAAGATAGGCAGGTACTTGCTTTCAAGCAGAACACAGGGGAAAACAAACTTAGCGGGAGTGTTTACGTGTTAGGCGTAATGACCATACTTGCCAACCTTGAGACCTCAGAAATCGGGAGCATTTCAAAACCACCGCGGGGGAGGGGTGCTAGTGGATCACTGGATTAACATTAACATGCTTATTGTAGTTGTAAGGGCACTGCCTTGCGGCCTGTAGCACCATCCTTTATGGAGCATATGTGAAGGACAGGAGTGAGCAGAGTTGTCAATTCTTGTTCTGTTTTCTGTGACTATTTTCCCCACCCTCTCAGACCTTCAGTTCGCGCGCTGCTAAAGAGACGCGCTACCATGGAAACCAAACAATGGTGTAGCTGTATTAAAGTCCGAGTGGAAACAGTCCTGAGTAAATCTGATTTTGTCAGAAATTGGGAGAAATGCGGGAGAAATATGACCCTGGGAGGAAACCGGGAGAGGGCAGTGAAATCGGGAGTCTCCCGCGAAAATCGGGAGGGTTGGCAAGTATGGTAATGAAGTACAACGGCCTCGACAATTTCTGTAGTCCTATTCAGCCACTCGGTAACAACCATCGTTTTTCAGACACGTCAACTCTTCAAAAATCACCAGTGGGGTCACTGCTGATGTATTTAATGTCGTAGAACAAAACGTGAGATTGATTTACAAATGTTAAAAAAAATGCCTCTTTTCATCCTCCGTCTGAGGAAAAATGCCAAAAAGCATGATAGGGCAAGCCAGCCCCCTTTAAGTTATTTTATTTATTTTTAATAATAATAATATATTTATTTTGGGGGGCGCCTTTCATAACACCCAAGGACACCTTACAGGGCATAGGGGCAATATAGGGAACAATTAAAACAGCGGATTTAGTGAAGTATCAGCCAGGTTAAGACAAGACAAACAACAGGAAATTGACTACAAAAGGACACAAAAGGACACAGGGTACAGATTATAAAGAAAATGCCAGTTTGAACAGGTGGGTTTTGAGTTGGGTTTTGAATGTTGTTATGGAATCAGACTGTCGGATGTGTAGTGGCAGGGAGTTCCAGAGTCTGGGAGCCGAGCAGCTGAAAGCTCGAGCACCCATGGTTTTGAGGCGATAGCTTGGGACGGTGAGAAGTCCTATGGACGAAGAGCGGAGGGTGCGGGAGGGGGTGGGAGGGGGTGTACTCCTGAAGGAGGTCGGTGATGTAGATGGGGGCAAGGTTATGGACAGCTTTGTATATGAGTAGAATGTTTTTGTAGTCAATACGGTAGCGTACAGGAAGCCAGTGTAGCTGAGTGAGAATGGGGGTGATGTGGTCGGATGAGTTGGTGCGGGTGATGATCCGGGCAGCAGAGTTCTGGATTATTTGCAGTCTATTGAGGAGCTTGATGGGAAGGCCAGTCAGAAGTGCATTGCAGTAATCAATCCGGGATGTGACGAATGAGTGGACCAGGATTTCAGTTCAGGTTGGGACAGAGATGAGCGGAGTCTGGAGATGTTCCGAAGATGAAAGAAGGCGGTGCAGGTGATGTTTTTTATGTGTGGTGCGAATGAGAGGGAGCCGTCCAGAATGACACCGAGGCTTTTCACTTGGGCAGCGAATGGTATGGGGAAACCGTCGATGATGATGTTTGGTGCTGGGGTGTTATGTGAATTGGTGAGGGTGGATTTGGAGCCGATGAGCAGGGCCTCAGTTTTGCTACCGTTAAGCTTCAGGAGGTTCCTGCTCATCCAGCTCCTGATGTCCTCAAGGCAGGTGGTGAGGGAGGTTGGGGGCAGGGCTGTGGTGGGTTTGGAGGAAATGTAGACCTGTGTGTCGTCGGCGTAGCAGTGAAAATTAACCTCATGGTGACGGAGGATTTTGCCCAGGGGGAGGAGATATATGATGAATAGGAGTGGACCTAGTACTGACACCTGGGGGACACCCAGTGAAATAGCACTTTCTTGTGACTTGTGATTACAGAGTTGTACAAACTGTTGTCTGTCAGTGAGGTATGATGAGAACCAGGAGAGTGCACATTTTTCCAGTGTGTTTTGTCTGCTTCTGAAAAGCTAAGTTATACAGTTATTTCTGCAAGAAAATTACAATAAAATGACTGTTTAATCTTCACATCTTGTATTGATGTCTATAATTTTGAGCACCAAATTATTGAAAAGTATCGATAAGAGTATCGATAAAATCCTAACGACCCATCCCTATGCCTCACATATTCACAACATAGATACAATGTACTGAATGCTGTATGTGTGTGCATAGGTTCAATACAGATAAAGCATCATTCTGACCTTTTGTGTTTTACTCCGTTTCTCATTCGTCGGTGGCGTCTTTGGCTTTAATCCAAAAATAACTTCAGCAAGCTACACAAAGCTGATATTTACACTTTATCGGATGTAATTTAAAACTGTATTTTCTATGGTTTTACAAGAAAGACTTCAAGGATGAGGACTTACTTTTTGGTTAAGCAGATCACATCAGTTGGAGTTGAGAAAAACAGCCTGTTTTCTGAATCTTTCCATTAAGCGGGGCTGAAAGAAAAACGTTGTCCTGAGCCTGACTAGAGTAGATGAGGCTAAACAGTTTTGAGTGTGTTTTCAGGTGGCGATCAGCAAAAGCAGTCATTTTGTCAACAATGACATGAAGCCAGTTCCACGTTTGGACTGTAGATCTAGTCCAATATGATTACACAAGAGAACTAACGTTGTCATGACATGAATAGACATACAGAGCTATGACTGAAGCAATGTAGAAGGGAACTGCTGATTTGTATTCACATCTACAACCAGTTTACTGAAGGATTTTGATCAAAGCTTACATCAAGATTTAAAGTAATCTTTAGAATCAGCCAAAAAGAGCAGCAAGTGGGTTTGGCTGACAAGAGAGGAAACCATCTGGGACTCAGAGTCAGTCAACTCCTTCATAGCTGAGTTGAGTATTTGCAGAGATACATGTACATTATTAAAAGCATGAAGGCGTGTTACTAGAACTGTTATCTGTTCTAAGCCTGTTGTTGCTGACATGCTGTAATATAAGGAAACACACCAATGTAATGTTGCAAGTAATCCAACCAATTTGATTGTTTTCAGAATGCTGTTGTTTGCTTTATTGTCTATGAAGCCGGGCAACGTTTCTTATTTAGAACATTTCTATTGCTGTAAGTAAATCAATTAACAGTTTGAAATGGTAGGGAATCCAACAAGCTTTTTAAGAAAATAGCAATCTTAAACCTTCAATTCAATTTGATAACAGTTTTTCTAGGAAACGTTCTGTATCATTTAGAAAATTCAACTTGGACTGGATTTATTTTGATTTCAGTGAGCTATACTTGTGTCCTCTGAGCCTTGCGATAATTATCTCGTCTTTCTGCTTTAATTAAGATGGATATCAACTGGTTCCCAATCTGGCTATGAGAATGTTCTTTTAAAAGTGTAAGCAGCACTGTCAGAACAATGGATGTCACGATAACATACATTTAGCCCATACATATATACCACTCTTGATACCAATTTGATACAAAATAAATAAGATGAAACAGGTAATATTTGTATTGTTTGTTGTTGTTTATTTGCAGGTCACCCTTGAAAAATAGATCTTTTCATCTCAAGGGGCTTTCACCTGGTTCAAAGGCTACAAACAAACAATTGTATTAGTGGGAAAACTGTATTTATTCATGCTTTTACCAAAGAAAGATGGCCATATTTGTCACTATAATGTTTTTAAACAATATGGAGCATAGCGCTAACAGAGGTGTTAGGGAGTGTATATACTATTTGTATTATTTAAATTTTAGAGTAATCAGGTGTACATGTAAAATAAATTCTGAACTGGAACTGATGGAAATCACAGAACACTACACAAAGCGCAGGTAGACAGGAGACGTTGTAGAGCTTCAGCAACAGACACATTCCAAAAATGCTGCTATAAATAACAGCTGATCCATCCAGAGCGACAAAAACTGTTAACTTTTGAAGACAGTATGTCATTCGTCGATCAGTCCATTACCCTTCACACCCTTGATTTGAATTATTGTAAACTATTTATGTGGCTTATGTCATCCCCATAACCATGACATTGTCATGGCAGAGAGAAGGACCAATACATCTGGAAGGAACAACGGCAGCTCTAACAAGACACTGAATCCAAACTGCTCCAACTGTTGGTCCTTTGTTTGTGTGTGTAAAGAAAGGGGAGGCAAATTACAAAATGAAAATGCCGTCTCTTCCAAGATGTGACACAGAAGGGAATCTTCACATGTCATTTTTAATGAAAAATCTCATTAAATCTGTATATACAATCAATACAAGACAGAGGTCTGCCAATACAAACAAACAAACACTAAAGACAACCTGTACCACTAGCAATGGTGAACATGTGAAGTCAAAACAGGTGATATCATTTGTTGTGTATGTATGTTATTAGTAGTTTCCATTGTTTTAAGTGTTTATTTACAACTTTGTGACCTCTAGTTTAATCATGAAGTAAGCTAAGGTGCATTTTAGTGACACAAGTTGTGTCCAGGTTTTAAAAAAGGACTGCTCATTAGTATTGATTCTTTAAATTGCATACACATATTGACATTGCAATGTATTTATGGTTAGTAACAAAAGAAACATTTTTTTGTGGATTTTTATTCAAGATATGTGTTGACACATCCATCAGTTAACTTGCACATTAGTACTGTGTAATTAAAATGTTGCGTTAAGTGGCTTCGCCTTGGTGGGAAGTTCTGCTATAGGCTACAGTATTGCTGATGTGTTGCTGGGGAAACAAGGAATGTTCCTGAGGTCATGGTAGAACTCAAGACCCTTCAAACGGTTTTTAGTCTGATTTTGGTTTTGAGTCTTGATTTCTGACATTTGGGCATTAATGGCAGTGATCAGTGCTAAATGATGCTGCTGTAACTCATAGTCACTTTTTTCTTTTTCTTCTAAGGAATTAATGAATGACTTTTAAAATCTATGTGTGAGACTTGCTACTTGTAGCATCTGGTGCAGTTAGGAGAACCAATCACTGTGGTCACTCCTTCATTTGATGACTATGTGACCTCTATCATACTAAGAACATCTTCAATACTTAAATTATGTGGTCATCAGCGCTTTTCTGAAAAGTTCAAATATGTTCATCTTTTAGAGCTCGGAGCGAATTCAGAGAAACAGCAGAGCACTGAGAAAAAATACGCCGGGTGCACCGCTTTATCTCCAGGCGGACGCACTCTACATCTCCTCTTTCTAAACAATTGAAAATAGATGCTGGTGCTCAGAATAAGGCACTATGTGGACACAGGCCCTGGAGCTCCTAATGCATTCTGACAGCTAAACAGACAACACATGTCCATTTCTGAGCAGAATGCAGCTCTACAAGGCCAGCCCATAATATGCACCATTATTTTTCCAACTAAATCATTTCTTGTTTTAGAAATCATGTGCAGATGCAGCATGATAACTGATTTGTAGTTGCTGTCAATTGATAAATATCAGAGTCATTCAAGGCCCGGACACACCAAGCCGATTGTGCATGAGAAGCGAAACGGAAGTGAGGGACCCAAACAAACTATTAAGAAGGCAAATCTGAGATTTCATTTAACTCCAGCTCTCGACACAGGTTCGGGAAAGCCCCATGAGCTTCTCGTTGTAGAGTGAAAATGGAACGCACACGCTATTTGTTGATTGTTTATATCACGCAGTCTGTTCTTCTTCTCTTGGTTATCACGCAGTCTGTGGCCGTTTCTCAATCTCGAGGATTCTGGCTTCCAAGCCAATATTTCAAGGATGCTACGTCATCGAGTGCCGCCGAAGTACTGTTCCAATCTCCAGCATACTTGGAATTCCACGGAGGCCGCGTCCTTGGTTTGGGGGAAATTTCGAGGCTGCACATGAGTAGACTTCGCGTCCTTAAAATCCCCACAATGCTTTGCGCATGGACCAATTTCAAAAACCCTTGCGGAGAATGGCTAAACCGACGCAGCCCACTTTTAAATGTAAGTGTGTAGTGGCGTAGAAAATGTGTTGGTACATTTGTTACTTTGTTACATTTGTTTGTTATCACCAAAAATGTGTTCCGTGAAAGTAAAGCAAGTTCATAATTAGATAGACATCGTGAGGTATTTATTTTCGGTACAGTTTATGTTGAAACCGTTAGAGAGAGTGGCACACTTGTTAGCCTGTTCCATTCTTCTTCGTTTTCCGAAGCCGTGGCTTGGAAGTATACTTGCTTCGTTTCTGAAGGAAGTGACTTGGAAGTACGCGACTACAAAGCCAGCATCCTCGCGATTGAGAAACGGCCTCTCTTCCGGTTGTTGCCTCTTTTGAATGATGAATACACACTATCGCCGCCTGCTGGTAAGGAGAGTTATTGCCACTCACGCATGCACAGTTCGTACTTGCTTCTTGGCCATCGGCTGAAGTCTTTGCGGTGTGTTCCAGTGCGACACATCGCCAAGACACAGAGACGTGAGGCGACACAACAGTCGGGGGTCCGTCTGTGTGAGTTCTTTGGTGTCAGCTTGGTGTGTCCGGGCCTTAAGATGAAATAAGGGCTTGTACTGAACCGAGTCATGCATTGGGTTGCCCCCACTTATTTGGGAGAATTCCTGAACTTGAGGGTCCGCTGATCCTCCCTCAGCCATCTGTCCTTAATTCCAGCCAGTCAAACATAAGAGGCTCAAAAACACTTATCCGTCCTAGGTAGAAGCCTGCAGCAGCTTTAGAAGTAACTTGCAGTACATTTAAAAACATGTTCTTCGGACAATGTTTGCAAGAGTGATACTTATGGTATGTGTTTCTAAAATAGAGATCATTTATAACACATTTTTAGCTTTCTTGTTACTACTGTCAGTATTGAAGAGTTTTCATGGGCTGGAAAATTAAAACTACTATTTATAGCTACTATTTGAAAACCCAACCACTCCGTCAGGGCTGGTCTTTGCTTAGTGAAATACCTTAAATGTAGAGGGGAATTACTCTGGATAGCACATTTTCCAACATTATTGACTTAATGATTTCAGAGATATTAAAGTGATCAGAATTTGATTAACCTCAGAAAAAAATATACGCTGCACGATTAACAGATATCTCTTTATCATTGGAGGTCAATTGGGACCTA
Organism: Harpagifer antarcticus; assembly: GCA_902827135.1. NCBI lineage: Eukaryota > Metazoa > Chordata > Actinopteri > Perciformes > Harpagiferidae > Harpagifer > Harpagifer antarcticus. Next base: position 2,485,851 of record CADEHL010001352.1, read on the forward strand.
TGGCGCCATGGACTATCCCATTGTTTGGCCACTACGAAAATGTGCTTTAATGGCCAGTTAATTTCTTTGGGACTTGTGTGGCGAGAATTTTCAACACTGCATTATACAGCTGTTCTATGATTGGTTAAAACGACCCCATGGCGATTCTAGGAATAGATGGTTACCTTTTTGATGATAAATAAACCCATATTAAGTCTTAAAGTGATCATATAGGGGTTTTATTTGAACAAAGTTGCATGTGTGAAAACTCAGTGTGTCGTAGTGTTCCAGTCCGTAACACAGACTGCTTTGCCTGGACGGGTACCGTTAGGGTGAACAGTACCAAGAGTGAATCATTAGAGCAGCTAGTGAAGCAGCAGCTAATTGGTGGAATTTATGCCATTGCATCAAGGGATGGACTATAATATCTCAAGTTATTTATTTGGTTGCTAACAGATTCTTTGACACTTTTGGCTCTGTGGCAGAGAACACTGAACTCTGACTTTCATGCAGGATTTAGTATGGACACAGACAATAAGCATCAGCACCAGGGAAAATGGGTCATGGAGAAGGACAGGATTAATGGAGGAAATCCGTAGTGGACATTCTGCTGACAGCAACACCGTGATAGAACTGGCTGACCTGAAGTCTGTCTGGTTTAAGCAAAGGGTCACCTTGACAGATCGGCTTCAGCTGTTTGCTTAGACATACAATACAGATAAATGTCTATGAAAGTCAACAATGTTATCAAGACCATTCACAATGTTTGCAGTGTTATAACATCAAGGCTGTGTGATGCAGTACGGATCAGATGCACCCTGGAAAGTTCTCCTGTGAATTCCAAGTAGGAGTAGGGTATCAGAATTAGGTCAAGTCTCCACCCTTTGGTGCTGCATTAGTATTTAAAGCCCCCTGATATATCTAAGGGGTTGTAGCACTGTTTTGTTGCACTTTGGTTATCTTATTAGTCTGGAAACACTCTGTGCTGCTGCACATTCATTTGCTTCCGTTTTTAGTGTAAGGAGATTAGAATCTGGTGAAACAAGAATAAGTGTCTGTCTGGTGATGTTCAAACAATTGAAATACATCTTAGTTTAGCTTTACCACCGCCATTGTTTGTTTTGTTACAAGGACATATATTGCTCATTCATATTAGTATTCTGTGCCTCTACTGTGACATGTCTCCATGCTTTAGTGTTCGAAAAGCTCTCTATTTTTATCATACTGCCTGTGCTGCAGCACCTCTTTTCACCCTCGGTCTGAAACCAGAGCCCAGTCTGCTCTGATTGGTTAGCTGGCCGGCTCTGTTGTGATTGGTCGACCGCTTAGAGATGTCCCCCCCCCCCTATCACGTACAATGTGTTGGAGCGCTAACCAATCCAAGCGTGAGTCTTACATAGTGATATCATTAACTTATGGAAGTAAACACAGTTGTCCTGTGGAGGTGTTTCAGGCAGGGGGGGCAGTGTGTGGGGGAGAAGTCACAAACGTTGCTGGTAACTAGCTAACGAGCAACAATCGTTCACAAAATCATCACAGACTGCTCAATTCCTATACAATGAATGGTGGCTTCTTCTCAACACCAGTTTTGTGGTACATTTATTAAACAGTTAATCCCACATATATTAGTTTTAGTACATTTTCTTTGAATAGCACTGTGCTCACTGGTCTAACTGCAATTGCTGCTGGTTGCGCCACTTCTGCTGCCAAAATAGCAATAGCTGAGTTGGAGAAGTGTCCAGCATTCCGCACTTCTTGACCATTAAAGTTCACAATTTTGCCATACTTTTTTGCATCAATTTATAAACTAGAACATGAGATCTATGTACAGAAGTACGCACATTTAGACACTCTTGTAAGAAAGAGTACACATTCTCTGTGAACTACTAAACAGAAATCTTATCAAGGAGATCCTGCTGCAAACAGCCGGACCTCTTCTGTCTCATGTTGAGCACTGACATATAAAGCACATGTGAAGTGAGAATGTAGCCTTAAGAAAATGTTTCATTATTTGTGCCCAATTCATCTTACATACTTTTAGCTCACGGGGTGGCTAGCATATTTATTTATGTCTCCGCTAATTGCAATAGGCTGCTGTTTTATTTTCTCCTCCTCCGAGTTCAACTTTGGAATAAGACAGAGGAATTTTAAAAGTGCATGTACAAGAATAATTGGCTGTATGATAATGTACCTTGCTACAGTAATCAATTATTCATGTTGTATTGTGTAAAAATCTCATTTATTTTTCATTTTTGTTGGCACTTAGCAGAGCGGCTAGTTGTCTGTAGACAGCGTCAGGACTGAGCCAGGGGACCAGCTGAGACAGTATATTCAGCGTTTTAAGTGCCAACACACAGTCTCAGCTGAAACAGTACTAGAGTGTGTTTTATTCGTGGTAATGTTTCACACTTGTTTTGATTATTCATTGCATCTCTCTAAGTTTTCATGCATGGATCGTTTGTCAGCTTTAATAATTATAGAAGTGCAGTTTTCTGTCAGGTTTGTTCTGTCACCTAGAATCATCCCGTCATATATTACATTACATTACATTACATTACATTACATTGCAATTAGCTGACGCTTTTATCCAAAGCGACTTACAATAAGTGCGTTCCGCCAACAAAATACAAACTTGAAGAAAACAGAATCATATAAGTACATCAGGTTTCATAGAGCAAAAACATTTCAAGTGCTACTCAACTGGCTTTAGGTAAGCCAGTCCTTTATTAGTATATAAGTGCTTTGTTAATAGTTCTATTGCTCGAAGTGGAGTCGAAAGAGATGAGTTTTCAGTCTGCGCCGGAAGGTGTGTAAGCTATCTGCTGTACGGTTTAACCATGTCCTGGATGTAGGAAGGGCCAGATCCATTCGCAGCATGGTACGCAAGTACCATTTTCTTGAAGTGTATTCTAGCAGTTACCGGAAGCCAGTGGAGGGAGCGGAGGAGCGGCGTGGTGTGGGAGAATTTAGGAAGGTTGAAGACCAGACGAGCCGCTGCATTCTGGATGAGCTGCAGAGGTCGGATGGCACATGCAGGTAGACCAGCCAGGAGGGAGTTGCAGTAGTCTAGGCGTGAGATGACGAGAGCCTGGACCAGAACCTGCGTCGCTTTCTGGGTCAGCTGGAGACGAATCTTCCTGATGTTATAAAGCGTGTATCTGCAGCAGCGGGTTGTAGCAGCTATGTTTGCAGTGAAGGACAGGTTGTTATCTAGGATCACTCCCAGATTCCTTGCAGTCTGAGTCGGGGAAACAACAGAGGTGCCGATGTTGATTGTTAGGTCAAGAGTGGGACAATCTTTTCCCGGAAGGAAAAGCAGTTCAGTCTTGTCAAGGTTGAGCTTGAGGTGATGAGCAGACATCCACTGAGAAATGTCAGCTACACAAGCAGAGATGCGTGCGACGACCTGGGTCTCTGAGCGGGGAAAGGACAGAATTAATTGGGTGTCGTCAGCATAGCAGTGGTATGAAAAACCATGCGGGCTAAGTGTACAAGGAGAAGAGGAGGGGACCAAGAACAGAGCCCTGAGGGACCCCTGTAGTTAATTGACAAGGGTCGGACTCCGACCCTCTCCAAGTAACCCTGTAGGTGCGGTCTTTGAGGTATGAGGTGATGAGGGAAAGTGCAGAGCCTGAAACTCCAAGTTCTTGGAGAGTGCGAAGGAGGATCTGATGGTTCACCGTGTCGAATGCAGCAGACAGGTCCAATAGGATGATGACAGAGGAGAGGGAGGCTGCTTTAGCAGTGTGCAGTTCCTCAGTGACAGCAAGGAGGGCAGTTTCTGTGGAGTGACCTGCCTTGAAACCAGACTGGTGCGGATCCAGAAGGTTGTTCTGATGGAGATAACAGGAGAGTTGTTTAAAGACAGCCCGTTCAAGTGTTTTAGACAGGAACGGGAGGAGAGAGACAGGCCTGTAGTTTATAACATCAGACGGGTTGAGAGTGGGTTTCTTTAGGAGAGGGTTTATTCTTGCCTCCTTGAGACTGTTTGGAAAGTTATACTGTCAGTAACAGTTTATCTTTGAAACCCAAGGACCTGTAGTCAAATATAAGTCGTAAATCACACATGACTTTAGAAGTGCAGTGTAGTGTGGCACTGTGTTTCCGCCAGGGTGGCGTCTTGCCGTGACGGCCTTATTCAGCAAAAAAATCGTTTTTATCGGTTGAAATGACGAAAAGGAAAAAGGACAAGGACATACCTCTGTTGGAGGGGCAAAGGAGCCTGGTGGGATTATTTTTCGGAGTATTGAAGATCGTTTCCCCGACATCGGCCTTTTCGTATCTTGGACCCACGGTGCCTGCCACAGGACAACAACGTGCACGATTTGGACGCGATGAGCGGTGGAGCACGCGCGTGAACTGCGAGCTCCGGAGCCTCGCAGCGACGAAACTGAGGCTCCGTGGTAAACTGTAGTAAAATGAGCCGGCTCTTCTTCTTAGTGAGCCGAGCCAAATGATCCGGCTCGCAGGCGACGTAGCGGACGTAAAAGTCGGGACGCCTTCGGTGCGCGTTCTTTGGTCTCAGGTTGGTGTGTAGCGGCCTTAACGTAAAGAGATATTAGGCTTGTTTGAGACAAGCGAGACCGACGAAGACCTGCGCAATTGCGATCGCCGTCTTGCTAGTGCGTTGCATGATGTTTTGTCATTTTGTCCGACTTGCTCTGGAGGCTCGCCTACATGAGACGTTGAAATCTCGCGGGACAAAGACGCCCACAGACTTGAGAGCGAGGTGGCGCAGTTTCTCTCCACGGGCTGCGGAAGCTAAATGTTTGATGGGAAACGACTCGCTGGTATATCGAGCTGAGCGCTCACCAGGTGCTGCTGATGAAACTCTCCCATTGGCTCGGCAAAAGTTTGTTGTTGTTTTGTGTCAGTGTTACGTGTCGCCACTCTATTAACATTTTTCATCATTGTTCCACAATGTTTATCATCATGAAATTAATATCTATATATTTTATAATATACTTGCACTGCTTACCATTTTCATACTTTATATATCTTAGCATATTCATACACTGTTCATACTGCTCACAGGCTGCTGTGTATACAAAAAATGACTAAACAAAAACATGAAACATGACTGAACTCAACACTTTTGACGGGACACAACAGAGAACTTCGTTTGGATGTCATACACTGAAGATTTATTGGAAGTATCGGCCGGAGAATTGACAAACAAAATAGCTGGGACCCAGTAGATACAGCATCTAACCACACCTGCCCCTGATACCACTCCTAATAGCATAATCAACATTATGCTAAGATGCTGTAAGTCCTGTACCTGGCAGGCTCAACTTGTCCTTTTATTGTCTGAAGAAGAGGTTGTTTTATGGTCATGTCTATAAGACACAGCTGTTGAAGCCCAAGCCTGCCTTATCACACTGGTAGTAACAGCTCTCTCCAGGCCATTTGCCTGCCAAAGAGAGAGTGAGAGGAGAGGTGAAAGCTAAAATGCTTAAAAGTCAAACTAAGGGTCATATGAATAATTCCCTATCAGCAGCAGAGTGCATGAAAAAAGTGGGCTGATAGGAAATGTAGCTTCACTCAAATGCATGAATCCATCATAAATACACATTTTTCTAAATATTTTCTGCATGTTTTTTGTTTGTTCGAGGTTTGACTTGCAATTTTGGAATAAATCATCAAAAGAAAATTCACATTTTCTGGTGATTCTGTTAAATATGCACTACATTTGGATGGAAATCTAACTTTGGGGATCTGTAAATTGGCTACAAATCTTCCTATACATTGTTTTCAATGCCAGCCCTTAAAAAAAACAAATGTAACTTTGCACATGTTGCTCTCTTGTGGAGAGATTTAACTAATATTGCAACACAAAAGCATTTGTAGGCTGATGGCAGCTTCAAAGCATGATTACCCAAGTGTTACAGTCCTCCTGGTAACAATCACAAATACTCAGCAAACACACCCTCCCTTTCCTTCTCCCACCTTGCTTACACTCTTGGTACTTGTGTGTGTGTGTGTGTGTGTGTGTGTGTGTGTGTGTGTGTGTGTGTGTGTGTGTGTGTGTGTGTGTGTGTGTGTGTGTGTGTGTGTGTGTGTGTGTGTGTGTGTGTGTGTGTGTGTGTGTGTGTGTGTGTGTGTGTGTGTGTGTGTGTGTGTGTGTGTGTGTGAGTGCACCTCAGTGGTTACACCTTGTGATGGTGCGCTCCACTGGGTCTTTGATTGTAAATGAGCTGAACCCTGATGGGGGGGGGGGGGGGGTCAGCTGCTCCCCTCTTCTCTCCTCTCCTCTCTAGCTCTCTTGGTTGTAAACAGTGAAGTCATACCTTCCTAGGGACCTGTTTTTCTGCCATGATGTCACCATCAGCAAATCAACACGTAGCGTGGCTTGAGCTATGTGTGTGTGTGTGAGGAGGTGGGGGAGTGAGGGGGGGCTCACCACTGGGAAAAGCACAGTTGAGATGAGAGCAAATGAACATCAGATCACAAATACACAGGCTTCCTCTGATACACAGCCTCTCAATGATGTAATATACTCCATACATGTTACATAAGAGTGCTAGTAACCAGCATTTGGTGGATAAGGTGTATTCGCATTTCACACATATTCTATCTTGTGCATTGTATTTCCTCTGCTCGTGAAACAGCCAAGTAGGGTAATAGGGTCATTACATTACTGATGCTTTTAACCAGTGGTGTAGTGGGGATTTTTGGACTGGGTGGACGGGGGGGGTACACTGTGGACCTCTGTCGCCTGTCAGCGCAACTTACATGATGCCGTTTAAAAAATATAATAATAAAGGGCGGTGCCGGCCGTCAGCGAACCGAGCCGGCTTTTCTGCGCGACTGTCACTCAAATGCGGGACATAGTCTCAATTTGCGTGACAAATAATAAAAATGCTGTTTGTGCACCTGGTCACCCCTCACACACACGGTGCTGCCCCACACACACACACACACACACACACACACACACACACACACACACACACACACACACACACACACACACACACACACACACACACACACACACACACACACACACACACACACACACACACACACACACATGCTTCAAATCAAGTTGCATAAATACTTGAGCTACGTTTTTATTATAATTACTGTGAAATGTATTATGTTTTCGTCATTATTACAACAAATACACACTTGCAACACTGGCAATGATTTTATATTTATTAGACAATAAAAAAAAAATCATGCTTCAAAAAAGTGGGGGCTCCAAATAAGTGGGGGGATGGCGATCCCCCGCGTACAACGACCACTACACCACTGCTTTTAACCTAAGCGACTTACAATACATATACATAATGTAAGTGCAATGAACCAGGAACCAATCATTTAGAGAAGCCTTAGTCGTCTCTACCCACCTCTAGCTATAGTTATTTTGGTCAGTCTAAGACCTTTTTTTTACCCACTCATGCTATACTTTGCTACATAATATACCACACTACGAATAATACGCCCATGTCTAATTCATTTGCAGATTACAGAGACAGTCCTGTTGGGTTCTTGTGCACAATGCCTTACACTGTTTACTCTCAGTAATTAGAGGAAATGCTGGCCATCATCTGTGTGCAGGAGTAATTAGCTGCCTGTCTTCCTTACAGCCACAGAGGGACGTGCATTGAGTACATGTGATTAGCTCAATCGCTAAAATGCTACCATGCCGGGTTTCCACTTATAAAGCCAGGCTACATTGTAATTAGCCTGGGATCGATGTGGCTTCACAGACACACTACTGAGCTAACAGAGTGAATCCTTTTTGTAAAAAGATTAAAGGTCCAACTATTATTGGACATCAGGTCATCATTACTGTCACATTCCTATTTTATGTTTTTGTCCGCCCACATTCTGTCAGACGAATTAGATGACTATGTGGAGATAAATCCATTCATGTGTCTGCAGGTGCCGTTAATCTTTCTCTCCCCAGCCCCTTGTCCTTGGCTCTGTATTGGACCTGTCACTGGTCCTGAGTGATGGAACACATATCTGAGCACATGTTTGTGTTATCGCTCTCATCCTGCGTTAATCTCATGCTTTTACAAACACCCTCATGCTATTTGTAATCTTAGCCATCTAGTGTGCACGGTGGCATTTCTCTTGAAACTAATGGAATCTGTTAACCACTCCTACCTTGTTTACCTTCAATCGACTGATGTCTTGATAGCCTGAGGAAGTGAGAAATAGACTGTCAACACTGGCTCAAACAAGAATGAAGCTTGAGGGGAACATGTGCTTACACCCCCCTGTCTGAAATGCTAGAATTCTGGCAAGTGCACCTGATGCATTTTTTTCAATACCCCAATGGAAGAGAGTTAGATGAGAAGTTATCATACTTAAAAGTGAATAAACATATTGTCTTATAGTGTCAAAGTATTACTTAAACAAAGCATGCATTTGTTACTGTGTGTGTTGTTGTTGGACAATGCGTGCTTATCAGCAAAAATGGTGGTGTTAATCACGATAATAACCTGAGATTAATCATGATTTAACAAGTTTATAATACTATTATTAACATAGAAATGCATCGGAAACTGGTCTGAGGAATCAGAGGGTCTTTCTACTTTATTCTTTCATCTATCATACATTTCGACAATTTCTGGATTATTTACATGAAATCTGCCAATTTTCCCAAATGTAGCTAAATCATGGACAAACCCAAGCAGTGATCACCTTCTGTGTGGTGTGTGCTACACAGGACATAGTATTATCTCTGCCGCTATCATACTGCGAGCATCCTCTGTTCCTACAGTGGTGTCCCTGTCTGCTATCTCACACTCCTGAAAACTTCTAGAAACTGGATCATGGTTCAACAAAATGCCTTTCCTCTGTTTCCATTACGCTTAAAGAACTAGAGCAGAACATTTGTTAAGGATCAGGTGTGCCGTTACACTTGTACCAGGTTATGCTTTCTTTGTCTTTTCACTGCCATGCAATTCATGACAAACATCCAGGCTGGAATTATGGGAGAAAGTGGGGGTCACACTTGGTAATGTGATTCATTTGCGATAACCCTTCCAGGTGAATAGCTTGAGGTAACACGTTAGCGTTTACAGGCCGTAGTAAAAAATATCAGTGGCGAACCGTGTCTATCACAACTGGACAGGGTCGGCTTCATGGGGGGTCATTCGCGGGCCATGCCCCCCCAAATGAGTCACTGTGCCCCCCCAACGCAGGGTGGGCAAGCCTTGCCACTTTGCCGTTTCATTTTTTTTAAATCATATAAGTGAAAACGTTTCCACTAAAACTTTTTTGTGTAAAATAAATCAGAAATAAATAATACAAATAAAAAACAGCCTGAGGTGTGCTCACTGCTGCTCTCTGATTGGTGTGTTGCTTGACCAATGACCCCCGAGTCCCGACCTTTGTTTTGTTATCATTACGTGGCTGTGTGTTTATATGAAAGCCCTTGGCGATTTGTTCATCTGTTACACTGATTATACAGTAAAGCCATCGGAAATATATGATTTACAGTCCAGTACAAGTACTTCTGGGTCTCTGTGTTTCATTCAAGCTCGGCTCTATGTGTGCACGAGCGCATTTTGTGAGTGCGCGAGCGGTAACGTGGAATGTTGTCGTTAGCATCTGGTTAGCTAGCTATGCTAACGGATATAAAGAGCTGTTTCTATACCAAGGTGGAGGAGGGTCCTCTCCTGTCAGACTGAGAGGATCTTATAACCTCAGCTCAGTGAGGTAAGGACTCTCTCAGTCAGAGGTTGCGCTACACTTTTTCGCTGCCCGTCATTTTGACGGACAGGATCGTAAAACTTCCGTCAAAATCCAGAATTACCCGTCGGCCTTTACACATGCATGGCTGCTGCACCTCGCGGGAGCGTGCACAGCGTAAAGCCACAACTCACAGACATTTAAATGATCTGTACGGCACAGTTAGATTTGGAAACGGTATAATTTCCTTTTTGGAGGGCATGCATAACACGGCATAACACCGGAGCCTCGCTGCGGGAAAACTTTGGAGATGTTCCGAGTTTGTTCTAATCTGTCAAAATGACGGACTGCTTTCAGATTTGTCCGTTATTGTTAAAAAAAATCCGTCATAGACGGAAAATATTCGGTTAACGCGACCTCTGCTCTCAGTGTTTAGATACTTCACTTTAGTGTAAGTTATCTCAGTGGGTCTCAAACGGTTTGGTCACCATTTATGTAAACAAGTGTTTGCGAGGAATACCTTTATATGATCATTATAGTTATAAAGAATAAGAGAATACATGAAAAACGGGTATGAAATACTATAGGACAGTAACACAAGAATACAGTTTAAAAGGGGAGTAATTAGTAAAATATCCATAAAGAAAAAGAAAATCTGTGTACAGTTCTGTTTCATATGGATGCTGAGAGATGTAGGCTATCCATAGATCTCTTCATTTTGCTCTCAAAGTGCACCAGATTGATGCATTTAACTTCAATATTTAAAAAAATAATCTTCCAGGGGAAGTATGCCCCCAGACCCTCCTAGAGGAGGTTAGGTCCACCCCCAACCTAAAACATGTTCACATGGATAGGATACTAAATACATTTGCACCCTTTTTATATGGTGGCCTATGTCCTTATGTTTCTGTTTTGGTGGTCGTGCCACAACCGTGCATGTATGGACAAATCATAGGTGCGCTATAAAATAGCACTACACCCCTGCAATGTGTGAACACAAGAGACGTTACAGCATGTTTTGAAATTGAAGTTGCGTTGGTGTTTGTGTGTTGGTTGTTGACGGCAGTGTGTGCCCCCCCGTGGTAAATTATTTCCCCCCCCCCCCATTCGATTTGTTCTAGAGCCGACCCTGCAACTGGACCTTCTGTAGACACACACACCCCCCGCCGCAGTCCCCCCCCCCCCCCCCCCGCGGCATTAGAATGTACGTCTTTTCACTGAATTGTCGTCTTGAAAAGGGTACTCACAACAATTCCGCAACAACTTCATCTTCACCTGTTGCCCTTGTCATTTCAACCTTAAAAACTATAAAACGGCATGAATTGCTTCGTGGCATTTATCTAGATCCTCTGTCTCGAGCCAGTTAACTAGCGGGCCTTCTAGAGCAGTGGTTCTCAACTGGTGGGTCGCGACCTAAAAGTTGGTCGCGGACCCGTTTCGAGTGGGTCGCGGGAAAAGTGAAGGAACATTTTTTATTTTTTTTTAAGGCCCGATTTTCTAATGCTGCGCATGCAGTAGGCGTTGGACAGGAAGTACCGGAGACCATAAACGGCTTTGAAAACGTCTGTCACGTAGTGATTATCTTCTCAATAAAACATCTTTGCTGATGTTTTTTCGAGTCTTCTGGCCAATCAGAATCAAGATTGTTGCCGGAAGTCCCCACGGAGAATAACTTTGCGGACTATTCCGCAAACTATTCTTTATACATCCATGGGTACAACTTCAGATACAAATGAACACGTAATGAAATATGACCCTCGGTTTGATGATTGACAGGTCACAGAACAATGGGAGTTATCTACCCTAACCCACAATTTAAAGTAAGTCACACAGACTATCTACTCTTTGCTCTTCTCTCTGTGAGGAGCAGCAAGTTCAGCTTCAGAACAAAGTGAAAAACAAACAATGGCATAAAATATTATATATATATATTATTTTCTTTTCAGATTGTACCAGAATGCGTAGTTTATGTTAGTATTTCTAAAAATCTCCTGGGGAGAATCCCCCCAGACCCCCCTTCTGGGGTTGGGTTTCCAGCATGTGTGCCTTTTTATACAGTTCAGCTTTGATTCCATCAACTCATTAAACTTTAAAAGCATACTTTAGTTCTGTGAAGGGATATAAGGGATATATGCACTGTATTTCACTTTAATTAATATTGTATGCTGAAAAGCGTATATTACAGCACGATTTTTTGTTGAATAGATTTGAGTGCTTCAAAATGTTGGGTCCCGAGGCCTGACCAGTTGAGAAACACTGTTCTAGAATACCCTGGAACCGAGGGAAACTCTGAAAGAATACGCCCATTGGCTACAAATCAATATATGATTGGTTGATCAAACTGTCAGTCCAAACCTACGCTCTCATTCAGTGCAACGGCCAGGGCATTCGATCAAGGATGTAGAATACCTTGGTTGAAGGATATTCCACCCAGATACCCAGAACAAGATCTGATTGGTTGCTTTCTTTTCTAACACAAAACCACTGAAATGCGTAGTGCATGGTCCGAAAAGGACAAACAAATCAACGTAACACTGTAATATTACAGATCAACAACACAGATACAAATCTCATTTATTCATTTTATATACATTTTATTACATTTTATTTATATAATTAAATCGATGTTTTGTTTGTTTTATATAATTGTTCCAGGGTATTCTCTGAATACCTTGAAGGCCCTGACGGTTTGGCACTGAAAAATATGATACATTAATCAAATACTTAAAAGTATTGGTCGTTTGTCATTTTGATACGGTTCGATTTACCTTTGTTGACCACGCTAACCTGTGGCTGTTCCCCCCCCCAGGTGCCCAAGGAGTGCGAGAAGAGCCCCAGTTTGTGACGTCACGTGCAGGAGAGAACGTCATCCTGGGATGCGACGTGTCCCACCCCCTGAACGGCCAGCCCTACGTGGTGGAATGGTTCAAGTATGGAATGCCCATCCCCTTCTTCATCAACTTTCGCTTCTACCCTCCTCATGTGGACCCGGAATATGCCGGTAAGATGGTGAAGGCAGTTGCATCAAAACTGCAATCGATGGCTTGATATGAAAAAACACTGCCACTTATTTGACAGTGATTTAGCTGCTATCTGTAGCTCTTTGAAGTCTAGAAGAAATAAAAAAATCCCTTTTCAACCCTTTCAGATATCCTCCATTTTACGGTGAACTTATTTTATATATGCAGACCTTATTTTTTCTTGCAAACACAATATTACGTGTGCTTAGGTAAGCTAGTACCAACCAGTTTCAACCAATGATAGAAGACATCCATCCATCAATCTACAATTCTTAGCAACAATGGAGATGTGTATGTCACTGTCCTCTGTAACTCTGCATTAAGCCCCCCCACAAGCGCACCAGATTTAAATCCCTCCTGAAATCTGTGATAGTGAGCACTTCTCCTTTGCCGAGATAATGCCATCCCCCCTCACAGGTGTGGCATATCAAGATGCTGATTAGACAGCATGATTATTGCACAGGTGTGCCTTAGGCTGGCCACAATAAAAGGCCACTCTGAAACGTGCAGTTTTGCTTTATTGGGGGGGTCTGGGGGGGTCTGAAAACCAGTCAGTATCTGGTGTGACCACCATTTGCCTCACGCAGTGCAACACATCTCCTTCGCATAGAGTTGATCAGGTTGTTGATGGTGGCCTGTGGAATGTTGGTCCACTCCTCTTCAATGGCTGTGCCAAGTTGCTGGATATTGGCAGGAACTGGAACACGCTGTCGTATACGCCGATCCAGAGCATCCCAAACATGCTCAATGGGTGACATGTCCGGTGAGTATGCTGGCCATGCAAAAACAGGGATGTTTTCAGCCTCCAGCAATTGTGTCCAGATCCTTGCAACATGGGGCCGTGCATTATCATGCTGCAACATGAGGTGATGGTCGTGGATGAATGGCACAGCAATGGGCCTCAGGATCTCGTCACGGTATCTCTGTGCATTCACAATGCCATCAATAAAATGCACCTGTGTTCGTCGTCCATAACATACGCCTGCCCATACCATAACCCCACCACCACCATGGGCCACTCGATTCACAACATTGACATCAGAAAACCGCTCACCCACACCCCATCTGCCCTGAACAGTGAAAACCGGGATTCATCCGTGAAGAGAATACCTCTCCAACGTGCCAGACGCCATCGAATGTGAGCATTTGCCCACTCAAGTCGGTTACGACGACGAACCGGAGTCAGGTCGAGACCCCGATGAGGACGACGAGCATGCAGATGAGCTTCCCTGAGACGGTTTCTGACAGCAGAAATTCTTTGGTTATGCAAACCGATTGTTGCAGCAGCTGTCCGAGTGGCTGGTCTCAGACGATCTTGGAGGTGAACATGCTGGATGTGGAGGTCCTGGGCTGGTGTGGTTACACGTGGTCTGCGGTTGTGAGGCCGGTTGGATGTACTGCCAAATTCTCTGAAACGCCTTTGGAGACGGCTTATGGTAGAGAAATGAACATTCAATTCACGGGCAACAGCTCTGGTGGACATTCCTGCTGTCAGCATGCCAATTGCACGCTCCCTCAAAACTTGCGACATCTGTGGCATTGTGCTGTGTGATAAAACTGAACATTTTTAGAGTGGCCTTTTATTGTGGCCAGCCTAAGGCACACCTGTCCCGATTTTCGCGGGAGACTCCCGATTTCATTGCCCTCTCCCGGTTTCCTCCTGGGGTCATTTCTCCCGATTTCTGACAAAATCAGATTTACTCAGGACTTGTTTGGTTTCTGTGGTAGGGCGTCTCTTTAGTAGCGCGCAACTGAAAGTCTGAGAGGGTGAGCCGATAGTCACAGATAACAGAACAAGGATCGACAACTATCTACCCTCTAACTACCCTCTGCTCACTCCTTTCCTGAAAAATACAGGTCCAGCCTGCGATCCACTAACACCCCCCCCCCCCCCCCACTTGATTATATTTCACATCAAGTAACTAAAGGTACTAGATAAATGTAGTGAAGTAAAAGTACAAAATAACCAAAAATGGAAATACTCAAAATACCTCAAAAGTATTACTTAGTTACTTTACACCACTGGGTAACAGCGCACATGACGGCCTTTTCAGGGAAATGGAGAGAGAAACTTATTAGCATATTCATAGCTTCTGTTTTTAGCTGGGACCAGCAGCTATACAGTATAGCTCACTTTGTTGGTCAGTCCTCAAAAATGTCCCCTTCTTATGGAGGCCACCGTTTTCACCATGGCACTGATGATTTGCATAAAGGCAAGGTGTTTGTGAAGTTGTGTGTGAATGCCTAGACATAGTTATGATATTTATTAGTTATTATCATACATACTTAATATTCAAAGCATTGTATTTGTATATTTTTTGCCCGGAGGGAATCTTTAAATATGTCTTTATTTTTTTTAAAGTATTAACGCTGTGTCCTCGTGGCAATTATTAATGAATTACTTGTTAAATGCTGATTGTGTCAACAGAACACAAGTCTCTTTTTTTCTGTAATACATGAATATTTGTTCATAATTCATAGTGGATTTGTGCTGGTTACATATATAATTATGCTTTTGAACTTGACGGAGCAACAAAGTCTTTGTTAACGTTTTCAAAGAATGTGGTTGATGTCTAATTCATTGTTCCCCCTCATTCTCCTGCTTCTCCTCCTCATCTAGGGTGAGTGAAGTAAAACATCCATCAGTCCTCTGCCTCTTTGTACAGCTCTATATAAATCATGTTTTCTGTTAGTAAACATCAAAAGCTAAGTTTTGGGGTTGTTTTTTAAAACAGTTTGCATTTGAATAGTCTTTGTATAATATTTTTCTCTCAGAAAGGTTCCTCACGGAGTCAAATGACCCAGAAGTTTGAAATTGTCAGCCATGATAACAGCTGTTTGAATTCTCTACATGAAAGGAAGGAGCTTAAATGGTTCCTTTATAAACTCCTTTAGGCAGGGGCGGACTGGGACTACAAATCAGCCCGGGACTCTCGACCGGCCCACTTTGGTACCGCCGGCCCACCGCAGTGCAAGTGACTTACCGCAGAGGTAGACATTAAGGGTAAAATGCTACTGGCATTATATTATCACTGGCCCCACCATTGTAACCACTGGCCCGGAGCATTCGTCCAAAAAATGTTTTTTGTAAAAAACACATTTGTATGCACTAACTACATTACTACTTGTACTACAACATTTGAATCATCAGTTCTTCCTCATTTTCCTCAATTGTTCATATTTGGTTTATTAAAATAATGATATTGTGGTCATTGAGTATTATTATTTGTATAATGCGCTTTGTGCCTTCCTGTCATTAGGAGTTAGACATGTAATCGCTATGTAATTTATTTGATTAGATCCTTCATTATCCTAAACTGCTGGGACATTTCCCTAAAGCCAATACCTTTATATTGTCTACTCTTCACTTACTTGTCAGCATAGGTCGGCATTGATGTACAGAGCCGACAGAAGACCTTGTTTATATTGGCATCATATAGAGAGGTGCAGTGACGCATCCTAAAACCAGGAAGTAAGCTGCTGGTTCCCTCGACAAAAAGCAATGGGATTTCTCCACAGGGTTTTGGAAAATAGCTGGAAATAAGGTCTGTGGAAAACGAACCTGTTTGATAAATGCACGTTTTGTTCAGCCGGATAATCTCCACATGTCTACCCTACTTTTATAATTTTCGAAATATAAATGTAATCGATAAAGGGTTGAGGACGCGTCACTGCACCACGAGAAGCCAACTCCATCGATCAAGCTGAAACTTTCTCTCCCTCTTCTTCTCATGCTCCCTGTCACTCTCCTTTAAGTCCTCCGGTGACTTTCTTTTATTTGAAGATTGTTTTATGCCCGGCGCTTGGCCGGTTACCGCTGGTATTAAAAACATTTTGGCGAATGGTTAGGTGGCGCGATAGTCTGTAGTGAAGGAGCCTGCTCGCGCTGCGCTCCGCAGCAAACAGCTGTTTGCTTTTCACCCAACAACAACAACCGACTCACGGAATGCTATGTTGTAGCGTTGATAAACGAAACAATTGAACAACATTGCTAGTCAAAATACCAATACGACAGGACAATTATTTTAAAGCAATATTTTTAGTGGCCCGAGCGGGCAAGTGGAAAGGGAAAGTACGTTATGCTGGCCCGGGGTGTCTAAATAGTGGTTCCGGGCCAGCGGGCCATTTATAATGTCGAGCCCTGCCGGTTACCGGCCGGCCCACATCGTCCGACCGGCCCACTTCAGTACCGGCCCATCGGGATTCGTCCCGAACGTCCCGATGGCCAGTCCGCCCCTGCCTTTAGGTTAGTTCACATCTGACATTCCTTCATGGAAAGACTGGAGATACTGCTATCCCACAACCAAACATTGAACATTTAAGGTGACACTCCATTAGGCTGTTCACAGAAACAACCGATCATGACCGAGAAATACAGATATGTCAATTATTCACCATTTTCCATCTTGTGCCATATCTTGCCAAAGTGCTTACATGTTTTGAACTTTCAAAACTTAAACTAAAAGGCAAACTATGAAAGTTACTCTAATAACTGTAGAAAGATCTGATAAAGTCAGATTTGGGTGATGGTTCAACATTGTGTGTAGGCCTAACAGATGTATCCATATATTGCACTCATTGCTTTTAGTAGTCCATCTTTATATCAATAACTGCTGGTGCATTCTCAATACGTTGCTCAGTGTAAGTGGAATCAGATTCACCACACCACAGTTTTTATCTTGATTCCTGATCAATTCTCCTACAAACCTATCTCAACCCATAACGTTTTTAACTCAGGTTAAAGGTCCCATTTCATGCTTTTCTGGTTATTACCCGTCCCCTTGTGTTATGTAGCTTTTTCTGTAAACGGTCTGCAGAGTCACAAACCCTCAAAGTACACCCTGTAGCGAGTAAAACTCTAACACAGAAAATACCTGTCTATGCTGCCCCAGAGTGCG
Organism: Harpagifer antarcticus; assembly: GCA_902827135.1. NCBI lineage: Eukaryota > Metazoa > Chordata > Actinopteri > Perciformes > Harpagiferidae > Harpagifer > Harpagifer antarcticus. The sequence goes on from CADEHL010001352.1 coordinate 2,503,402, forward strand.
ATGTGACCATACCCAGGTCCAAATGGACCCATCCGTGGAGCTCCTCACACACACACACACTCACTCAGCCTTATCTTTTCTCAGCCGCTGCTCCGCTGATTTCACGAAACTCAGGCTGAGTTCAGGCTAAGTTCCGCGATGTCTCGCTGTCTCGCAGACCCCACGCAGCAACCAGGAAACGACACCAGTAATATAGCTCACACTGTCCGCTCCTCACAGCAGCGAGCCGTGCAACGTCCCGCCAACACGGTACCCAGACCCCACGCAGCATTCTTATCTGTTTGTCATTACTGGTGTCATTTACTGGTTGCTAACAAACACCATTGTAACACATAAACACTGATGTTCCGCTGTAACGGTGGTGGACTCATCAGAACAGAGTGGGCGAGCTGACCAATCAGAGCACACTGGGCTCATAGGGGGGAGGGGGGGCAGGAGCTCCAACAAGGCGTGTAGGACAGAGAGTGAATACACATACTATACAGAGATGCTGTATGAGAAACCCAATATGATTTTGGAACATTGAACAATGTAAAATTATTCTAGTAGACCTCAACAATGGAATTATGATCAGTAGAAATGTCATGTGACCTTTAAGGAATAGTGGTGAGGAGAAGACCTGATTCTTTGGCTTTTAAACGGCAACCCATGTCGGCACATTTAACTTTATAATTGTAGAATCCGCTTTCTTAGTATTTTTTTGCTTGTTCCTTAATATTTAAAAAACGTAGTTTTCTTATTAAATGAAAGCAGTCACTGATATGCAAAATTAACGTAATAGGTTTAAATCTTATAAATTAGAAGGCGTTATGTGGGTGGAGGCAGTGGGCTGTTAATCAGTGTTTAACCAAACACTGCCTAACACAGAGTACCGTGCCAAGTCTATTCACCACAGGACAAGCTGCAGTTTAGAGCTGTGTTTTTTGGCAGTTTGTACTCAAAGCATCAGACGGTTTGAGTTAAAGGGACTGTGAGTCTTCCTCTGTGTTGGCTGGCTGATATCCAGTGAGTGCGTGACATCATATTCAGAAACTAGGCTATTAGCATGTTACTCCCCTCACCAACAGTACATTGGAAATAGTGACCCTCATTACTACAGCTGATATCTCCAACCAAGATCTGCTTTCATATTAATCATCAATCATCAATCAGCAATGATAACATATTGGAAGTACGTCGTCACTACAGTTATAGCATCAAGGGCTCTCTCTACAAAAAGCTATTGGATTTCCCTATTGGATTTTGGTATATTGCAGAAAATAAGCTCTGTGGCAAACACACGTTTATGATACTTACCGGTTTTGTTCAGAAGAATTATTCTGACACGTGATCAAAACGTTGTGATTTTTTCAAGCGTAAATGCAATAGCCAGAAGTCAAAAGCTAATGTTAGGCTATAAAACTACATCATAGTTGCATGACTTCACCTCACTTCACCGCTAAGCTGAAATGGCTAATATGATGTGATGACGTTTAGTCATTTTTTTAGACACTTGTTAGCCATCGCTGGTGTTGTAGTCGAGACCACCTTATCCGAGACCCAAGACATTACCGAGACCGGAGAGTAGCAAGACAAGACCAAGACTTTAAGAGGTCGAGATCGAGTCAAGACCAAGACCAAGGCAGGGCAAGACCGAATCAAGACCGTAACCAGACTACTGTGAATCCAACACTACACGATTAACATACACACACACACACACACCAATTTGTGTAGCTTGTGTAGCCACATTTAATGATTGATGAATTTCACAAACATCTTCACTGCAAGAGCATTTGAGAGTGTGTGTGAACGGGGAGAGATGAGGGGGCAGCAGCCGGTATAGACCAGTGCCGTGTTTACAAACATTGCGGCGCATGAGGGCAAAGATTCAGAGTCACGTGAAGTCACGTTATTGATTGAATTTTTAAACAGGGAGTTTTACATCCAATCACATCCCCAGTAACAGCTGTGGTCTCGACCCTGGATGTATAATAAGAACGGTCTCGACCAGTCTTGACATAAAATCTCGCAACCTATAGGTCTGAGGCCGAGACAAGACCAAGACCGTTAAAAAGTAGACCAAGACCGGTCTCGAGTACTACAACACTAGCCATCGCCGTTGTTATGACACAAAGAAGCTTCAGACATTCACTAGGGGGGGTTTTACTGACATATTTTATGTCTTCCAACAAAACAAGAACATCTCTTCAGCTTGTGTTAACCACAGACTTTATTTTAGGCTTTTTAACACAAACACGTAAAAAAAACCTTGATTTTGGACGTGGGAACCGAAAGTGGTAAAATGTGATGTCTTTTCTGTTTTTTAGGACTTCATGGCATCTCTTGCAAATGTGTTAGGCACTTGCTTGATCTTTGTAGTGTGTCTGTTGGGCTCTTTTGTGTGTCCTGTTCATGGAAGTGTGGGCTGGTCTGTGCTCAAAAGTAGCATTTCTGTTTGTTTGGACTGACTAACACACCATTTATTGTCCAATACCTACAGTACCGTTCAAGTTTTGAATGTCATATATATATATATATATATATATATATTATATTATAGTAAATGTTCTCCTATGCTTTTGTTTCTTCTGCAATTTCTTGTTTTCTGAAATGCTGTTGTGATTTGTCCTTCAGGGCCACCATAGCAACGAATGAAAATGCTTTAAACATGATATTCATACATCTGTATTCATGGATCACATTGGATCACTTTTGCAGTTCCTATTTCTTCTTTCTCTATGTAGTAGTTTAGACATTAAACCACCACATTCTTGACAGAGCTTTGTTTGATCAGTGGTGTTCAGTGTAGACTGTAATGCATTTACTAACTAACTGTAGACAGCTTTATTAAGATGACATTTCCTTTGGAGGCAGCAGCTCTTTCCCCCTTAGATTATCTTTGTGATGTTTGCTGGGGATGCAAGAGGGATTATGCCCTTTCCTACTTTTCTATTTAACTTTCCTCTGATCATTGCATTTTTGAAATAATCTCCCCTTTCTGTTATTAGCATGATCAAATAGTTTTTATCATGCTCCCAATTTCCCCAAATCTGGATTATCTGTAAGAGTAAAACTGCATTTCCATTCTTCACTTAATACCATGGTTTCAATATCATGATCACAAAGATGATACTTTTTTAAAATTGTACAGCTTCTGAAAATAATGAAGAACAAAACTGTTCAGACTGTTGTCAATCAGCTGGATTGGATTCATGTTAAAGACAGCAGTTCATAGATATCAATGACATACATTTGACTGATTTTGAGAGACTATGTGCACAACTTCTGCTTGGTTTGCTGTTTTAAAATTCATCTTGCTGTGTCTTCAATCCTTAGAGACACATCACTAGCTTAAGCCTTAAGCACATTGACGATTCATCTTGTTTCAGAATGCAGCAGAGGAACATCTGAAGTTATATCTGCGTTCAGACGAACAGCGACCTCCCGCTGTGTGCAGTGTGACTCTGATGTTGCATCATGGAATGAAGTCACAGGTCACATTGGAAGCTTCTGAGAGACACAGCAGCTCACATTGTGCCCTCTTTAGACTTATGATGATGTCGAGGGTTAATGAGTCGATCCTACCACAGGGTCACTGTTTCCTACACCCGTCTGCCCTTCGTCTCAAACAAGCCATTGTCCTATTTTTATAAAACAGCAGTGGTCCCAGATTACATTTTTGAATGTCCCTTATTATTGTGGAAGTACTATGTGCTAGGTCCAGAAGAATAGTGGAATTGTTCTTCTAAATTCATGCAGCTTACATTTAAATCTCGCTTAGTTGATATCTGATCGTTTTATAAAACTAAAACAATATGCTTGGTTGGATTCATACTTTTAAAGGACAGCTAAATATTAAGTACACGTATGAGAATAAATGCAAGGTGCAGTATGTTGTAGGGGTGTCTCGATTTAAATTCCGAAGCTAATTAAGGCCCTGTGTCCACGAAGCAGCTTCTGCTATCAGAAAGGTCCTGGCAGGGCGCTGGGCAGCATTGCCCCCTGGGATTTTATTATCTGTATATGTATATGTTTGATCTTGTGTTTTCACCATTACAATATTTGCTCTCACAATCTGGGATAATAAGCTTGTCAGTGCTCAGTTTGACAGCTGTAGAGTGAAGGGTAAATACTTATCAACAGGGTCCCGATCCGTTCGGGCGCCGGTTTGGCTTTTTGGTCTTTGTTATGATCAATTCTGTCTAAAGATATGGGCAAAATCACTAGCGCTTTTCTGAAAAGTTGAAATAATATCATCTTGTGGCCGCACAAGATTTTCCGGAGGTGGTCCAATTCAATGGGGTTCTGATTGAAAACAATTTAAATTGATAAAAGCAGGATGGGTGTTCTTCCTAGTATTCCTTTCTATGTAGCCTACAATTTATTCCCAAGAGTGGTAAAACCTAATTACATTTTAAACAAACTATTTAAGATTGACCATATGGCCTTGGTATGACACTGTACATTCCCAACAACATTTAGTGGATACACCAGCCTGATACCATGTAACCTTTGTGTTCAAATCTAAACCTATCCAGTCTGCATCAATGGCATAGCTCACATCTCTGGAAACAAATATTAAAATGAAATCGTGTTATTTTAAGATTCAATGACATTTCAATAACATCTCCTTTGATTAACACTGTAGCAGTGAACAGTCAACCCACAGCACCTGGAGCACCTCAGGCAGTCCTCCTGTGTTATCACAGTGACTGCCAATCAGGAGGAGTGTTGCTCTGTGGCAGACTGCCGTGTGTCGGCTGCAGGAGACTGATAGAAGAAACAAGACGTAAAGACTGACTGAACAGAAAACCATTGGAGGAACAGCTGGACTTGTGTCTCCATTACTTCAATGAAACAAAGTCATGCTGACTGCTGCTTTGCTACCCCTAGGTTCTTCTCTCACTTATTTCATTGTTATATTGACACAGGTCAGGATATATATTCCTACTGTGAATTGAGCTTGGATTCAAATGATAGTTTTAAGAATGTTTGTTTACCGTCAGTTGGTCCACCAATGTTTTCCTGACTAAAATAACTCATAAATTGTTTTCTATTTTGTGCTACTAATATTAAAGTAGACCCCAATAACTTGTTCTTTATTGCATCGATTCAGGCTTCCCAGCTATACAGTTCAACTACACCTAAAAACAGCAGCATGGCTGTTAACTCTGAGAACATAACCTTTAGGACCAATAAACACATTTGTTTAATTTAATACCTTTTATTTCCTTAAGACATTTGCAAATCAAGTAAAAAGGATGTCATGTTTAAGTATATCCCTTTGAAGCACTTTAAATTGGCTTGTGTTTAAAGGTGCTATATACATATACTTAGTTTGCCTTTACATTTTGTAATATAGTGACACAGTATAATACTATTCCTGCGAAATCTAAAAGAAATGCCCTGATCAAAATATAAATGACAGCACATACTGTAGTACATAGTGGATAGTACAGTAGACATAATGCAATAAAATAAATGCATATTCCACCATTAATAATGAACAGTCTCTTTCTCTATTCTTTTCATAGACTTGGTAGTAACGGGAAAAATATATATACACAAATATGCCTAAAAAAAACGCTAGTGAACAAACATCCCTATATCTCTGTACCTTACCTCAGTGCGCCTGATATATTTCCCTGGTCTGTGATACTACAGAGTGGTTTAATGAAAGCCACAGAGAATGAGTAAGGAATACCCACAAAGTATAGAAAAGAGGAGGGGGGGGTGAGGGGATTAATGAGGGATCGCAAGGCTTTGATAATGCTGACGTTTTGAGCTGGCATGGGCCTCCTTAAAGCCCTTTGTTTAGCCTGTATTGCCAGTCGCCATCTGTTATGATTCAGTTGTCAGATTGCCCGGAGGAACATCATCAATCCCCCTCTCAGCTTTTGATCTGTAAAAGTCAAATGCAGCTATTCCTCACTCTGTACAGCAAATCAAAAACCGATATCTGTTCTGATGGATTGCAAAGCCTGTCTCCAGCTGAGGGTTCTCTGTCGTCATGTTGGAATCTTCCCACTCCTCAAAGGAAGTAATGACCTGTCCTTGCCTGAGAGCGTCTCCAAAATAGACCGGCACACACATGGAGATAAGGACATCTCAGCCACACTAAGGTTTACGTGACACATTTCACATCATATTTACCACTGCAGGAAGTGGTTGAATGTTAACAGTGCAGCAGTGAGTGTGTTGAGCAATCAATCAATGGATAACATTTTATTTATATAGCCCAATATCACAAATTACAAAACAATTCACAGAGGGCTTCACATTGTTAGCAGCACACAACAACCTCTGTTCTCAGACCCTTGAAACAGACTAGGAAAAACTCCCAAAGAAACCCTAGAATAAAAAATCTTGCCCAGGATTGAGAAAAACTAGCAATAAATGAAATTGATAATAAAATGACAAGATAGACAATCCAAATGACCAAAATCATCATGTGAACGTTTAAAGAAGGGATGGATCCAGGTTGAAAAATATATAAATAACATGAGCATCAAGCAGGACCACGACTCATGACACAAAGGTAACCTTTAATACTGGCAACCTGCCAGGTGAGAGAGACACAAACTCTGGGGAATTACGCCCCGGATGCTGAGTTAGTCTATTGGACATACACACAGTCTAAGCCTATAGCAACATAAAGAGGGGCTGGTTCAAGGTAATATTAATGCTATTTATATCTAATGCATCCGAAGGTTGATCACCTTTTTGACATTCATCTGGTGTTTCTCTCCTCTTTATTTCTTGTCCTCTCACCTGTTCCTTCCTCATTTAATTCTATCCACCCATCCCACTCACCTCTGTGTGTCCCTTTCTGCTGACACATCATCTTCTTCTCCCCCCCTCCCCAGGCCGGGCCAGTCTGCACGACAAGTCTTCCCTGCGGATAGAGAACGTGCGCTCAGACGACCAGGGCTGGTATGAGTGTAAGGTGCTGATGCTGGAGCAGCAGTACGACACCTTCCACAATGGCAGCTGGGTGCATCTGACCGTCAACGGTAAGTGCCGTTAGCATGCTTTAATCATACTGTTCAAATCAAACAGATGGTGCTGGTGATACAGATATTACTTTATGTCTGTATGTGGACTTTTGTATCATTTTTTTGTTGTACAAGTATATTGAAGATGACATTTATTATCATTTGTAGCAGTGGTGTTAAGATGGGCTCCAGACATTTGAAAGGCCTTGTTTAATCAATGCCAACATGCACACAGTATAACAGGCAACTGGAAATGAATAGGTCAGTCTTTAAAAATACCATTTGTAATGCACAAAGACTTAGACACATTTTACTGTAAAACTTAAAATAAGCCTGTTGGAATCTGTAATGATGACATTTTATATTTGTTGTGAAAAAATCATGTTTTGTCTTGGCAATGTGTGTGTGTGTGTGTGTCTGTCTGTCTGTCTGTCTGTGTGTGCATTATGATTGCACACATATTTCAAATTGCCTTCCATTAGCCCCGCCCCCCAGGAAGTCGGCCATTTTGAAAGATGTGCGTTTTTCATGCATTTTCAGCACATTCTTGCAAACTCCTCCTAGGGGAATGATCGGAAAAATTCCAATGCAGGACAAATTCATCCCCTATCCAATATGATAATTAATTACGCAGCACATTTTTGAAAAATCACTCGTGGAGGTCGTAAGCTAACAGCGAATACACCATTTTTGACGATTTACATGGCGCAAATTGCTCCAAACTGCTCGCATATAGTTTTTCCGATATTAACGAAACGCTGTATACACATTACTATTATGATTGCACACATATTTCAAATTGCCTTCCATTAGCCCCACCCCCCAGAAAGTTGGCCATTTTGAAAAATGTGCCTTTTTCATGTATTTTAAGGATGTTTCTGCAAACTCCTCAAAGGGGAATGATCGGAAAAATTCCAATCCAGGACAACTTCAGCGCATATCCAATTACATGCTACATTGAGAAGGAATAGTCCCTCGCTTAAACGGGGAGCTCGTAGGCTAACGGAGAATGTACCATTTTTGACCAATTATATGTCAGATAACCTACCTGCCTGTCTGTCTGGCACATCAACTCTCACACACACACACACACACACACACACACACACACACACACACACACACCACACACACACACACACCACACACACACACACACACACACACACACACACACACACACACACACACACACACACACACACACACACACACACACACACACGTTAGGCTATTTTGAAAAAAAAATAGCCTAACATCCAGGGGACATGTGATTAGTGAGTAAACAAACGGTAAAGGGCAGAAAGTCTGATGCACATTTGATCATCTCAAATAACTTATAATCACAACGGGAACAGTTTGCAGAGCTGTGCTTCGTTGACAGAAGTCCAGCCATGCGTCACACCTCTTTTAAACATCACTGTTGGCTGAAATCGTCTCCGGAGAATACTTCAGTGTACCCTCGGTTATAGCTCCTCTAGAGACACTCCTCTCTCCTCTAAATCAGTGTACCCTCGGTTATAGCTCCTCCAGAGAGACTCCTCTCTCCTCTGCTTCAGTGTACCCTCGGTTATAGCTCCTCCAGAGAGACTCCTCTCTCCTCTGCTTCAGTGTACCCTCGGTTATAGCTCCTCCAGAGAGACTCCTCTCTCCTCTGCATCAGTGTACCCTCGGTTATAGCTCCTCCAGAGAGACTCCTCTCTCCTCTGCTTCTGTCACGGTTGAGTGAAGGAAGCAGGACCCAAGCGCAGATAACTCTGATAAACCTTTATTTCAAGGCTAATGGAATGAATACAGACAAAAACAGAACACTCACCGGTGAATTCCGTCACCAACAAAAGAAGCACCGACACTGAACACAGCACGAGACAAGACTAAATACAGGGAGGGATAATTACAAGACACAGGTGAACACAATCGGCTAACGAGACACAGGTGAGGAGGGAGGAGAAAACACAAGAGCCACAGGTGAACACAATTAGCTAACGAGACACAGGTGAGGAGGGAGGAGAAAACACAGGGACACTAACGACAGGAGGAAAACATGACAGAGAACAGTGAAAACACCCAAACCTAGACAGAACTGTGACAGAACCCCCCCCTCAAGGGACGGATTCTAGACGTCCCTACACCCCAAAACAAAAATCCAATAAAGTCAGCAGGGTGGGTGGAGGGGGTCCGGAGGACGGGACTAAGCTGACCGCCCAGGAGCCCAGTAGGGGACCAGGAAGGGATCTCGGGCGGACGGCCCGGGGGCACGGCAGAAGCCGAGAAGGGGGACTCGGGCGGACGGCCTGGGGGCAAGGCAGAGTCCATGGTGGGGCGAAGGCCACAGCGGGCGAACTCAGGGGGCCGAGCATGAGGGCGAAGGCAGCGGCAGGAAGAGTCAGGGGGCCGGGCTCGAGGACGAGGGCAGCGGCAGGAAGAGTCAGGGGGCCGGGCTCGAGGACGAGGGCAGCGGCAGGAAGAGTCAGGGGGCCGGGCCCGAGGACGAAGACAGCGGCAGGAAGAGTCAGGAGGCCGGGCCCGCGGACGAAGACCGCGGCTCACAGAGGGTCGGGATCGAGGGCGAAGACCAGACAGCTCCGGAGGCCGGGCAGGACCCGGTGTCGGCCGGACAGGAACCGGAGCCGGCGGGACAGGCTTCGGCAGGATCCCCCACGGAAGAGGAACAGGAGTTGGCAGGACCCCCAGCAGGAGAGCGGTTGGCGGGACCTCCGACGAGACAGGACAAAGGGTTGGCAGTACCCCCGGCAGGAGAGTAGACGGCGGGACCTCCAACGGCACAGGACACAGGGTTGGCAGTACCCCCGGCAGGTGAGTAGACGGCGGGACCTCCAACGGAACAGGACATAGGGTTGGCAGGACCCCCGGCAGGAGAGTAGTCGGCGGGACCTCCAACGGGACAGGACACGGGGTTGGCAGGACCCCCGGCAGGAGAGTAGTCGGCGGGGCCTCCAACGGGACAGGACACGGGGTTGGCAGGACCCCCGGCAGGAGAGTAGTCGGCGGGGCCTCCAACGGGACAGGACACAGGGTTGGCAGGACCCCCGGCAGGAGAGTAGTCGGCGGGGCCTCCAACGGAACAGGACATAGGGTTGGCAGGACCCCTGGCAGGAGAGTAGTCGGCGGGGCCTCCAACGGGACAGGACCCAGGGTTGGCAGGACCCCCGGCAGGAGAGTAGTCGGCGGGGCCTCCAACGGTACAGGACATGGGGTTGGCAGGACCCCCGGCAGAAGACTAGTCTGCGGGACCTCCAACGGGACAGGACATGGGGTTGGCAGGACCCCCGGCAGGAGAGTAGTCGGCGGGGCCTCCAACGGAACAGGACATAGGGTTGGCAGGACCCCCGGCAGGAGAGTAGTCGGCGGGACCTCCAACGGGACAGGACATGGGGTTGGCAGGACCCCCGGCAGGAGAGTAGTCGGCGGGGCCTCCAACGGGACAGGACATGGGGTTGGCAGGACCCCCGGCAGGAGAGTAGTCGGCGGGGCCTCCAACGGGACAGGACATGGGGTTGGCAGGACCCCCGGCAGGAGAGTAGTCGGCGGGGCCTCCAACGGAACAGGACATAGGGTTGGCAGGACCCCCGGCAGGAGAGTAGTCGGCGGGACCTCCAACGGGACAGGACATGGGGTTGGCAGGACCCCCGGCAGGAGAGTAGTCGGCGGGGCCTCCAACGGGACAGGACATAGGGTTGGCAGGACCCCCGGCAGGAGAGTAGTCGGCGGGGCCTCCAACGGGACAGGACACAGGGTTGGCAGGACCCCCGGCAGGAGAGTAGTCGGCGGGGCCTCCAACGGAACAGGACATAGGGTTGGCAAGGACCCCCGGCAGGAGAGTAGTCGGCGGGACCTCCAACGGGACAGGACATGGGGTTGGCAGGACCCCCGGCAGGAGAGTAGTCGGCGGGGCCTCCAACGAGACAGGACATGGGGTTGGCAGGACCCCCGGCAGGAGAGTAGTCGGCGGGGCCTCCAACGGGACAGGACATGGGGTTGGCAGGACCCCCGGCAGGAGAGTAGTCGGCGGGGCCTCCAACGGAACAGGACATAGGGTTGGCAGGACCCCCGGCAGGAGAGTAGTCGGCGGGACCTCCAACGGGACAGGACATGGGGTTGGCAGGACCCCCGGCAGGAGAGTAGTCGGCGGGGCCTCCAACGGGACAGGACATGGGGTTGGCAGGACCCCCGGCAGGAGAGTAGTCGGCGGGGCCTCCAACGGGACAGGACATAGGGTTGGCAGGACCCCCGGCAGGAGAGTAGTCGGCGGGGCCTCCAACGGGACAGGACACAGGGTTGGCAGGACCCCCGGCAGGAGAGTAGTCGGCGGGGCCTCCAACGAGACCGGACAAAGGGTTGGCAGGACCCCCGGCAGGAGAGTAGTCGGCGGGACTTCCAACGGCACAGGACATAGGATTGGCAGGACCCCCGGCAGGAGAGTAGTCGGCGGGGCCTCCAACGGGACAGGACCCAGGGTTGGCAGGACCCCCGGCAGGAGAGTAGTCGGCGGGGCCTCCAACGGTACAGGACATGGGGTTGGCAGGACCCCCGGCAGAAGACTAGTCTGCGGGACCTCCAACGGGACGGGACATGGGGTAGGGGCTTGAGCGGGGACTCGAGAGAGGGCTCGAGAGGGGACTCGAGAGGTGACTGGAGAGGGGACTCGAGAGGGAACTCGAGAGGAGACTCGAGAGATGACTTGAGAGGAGACTTGAGAGGGATCTAGAAAGGGGACTCGAGAGGGAACTTGAGATGGGATGAGGGAAGGGACTAGAGAAGTGACTCGAGGAGGGACTTGAGAAAGGACTTGAGTAGGGACTTGAGAAGTGACTAGGACAGCTGGGGCCAGAGCTAAGGCTGGAACCATGGCTGCTGGGGCCAGAACTAGGTCTGGAACCATGGCTGCTGGGGCCAGAACTGGGGCCGGAATGATGGCTGCTGGGGCCAGAACTGGGGCCGGAATGATGGCTGCTGGGGCCAGAACTGGGGCTGGAACCATGACTCTTGGGGCTCGGATTGCTAGCCTGGACTTGCGACTCCTTCTCCTAGAAGCCGCCTGAAGGCTCCGTGGACCTCCAAAAGCCAGCCGAGTTCCAGAAAACGCCTCTTGGACAGGAGCAGGAACTGGGGCGGAAGCACTGGTTGACTCCAGACGGAACACACCGAGACGTTTATAGTCCGCAGGCTGGAAATCACACACCCAGATGAAGTTCAACATCCAGTCAGGTAAGAACTTCACCAAGTCCGGTTTCTCCATAGCCAACCGGTGCGCCTCTACCAGAGCGGCCTCCTTCTGCCGAACACTGGACGCTCCCCTCCACCAATCATAGCAGCCAGCCAAAGCAAAGGAAAAATGCTGTAATTCCACCTCAAATGGGTCATCTGCTGGGTCCATCTCTGGTCGGTGCTTTCTGTCACGGTTGAGTGAAGGAAGCAGGACCCAAGCGCAGATAACTCTGATAAACCTTTATTTCAAGGCTAATGGAATGAATACAGACAAAAACAGAACACTCACCGGTGAATTCCGTTACCAACAAAAGAAGCACCGACACTGAACACAGCACGAGACAAGACTAAATACAGGGAGGGATAATTACAAGACACAGGTGAACACAATCGGCTAACGAGACACAGGTGAGGAGGGAGGAGAAAACACAAGAGCCACAGGTGAACACAATTAGCTAACGAGACACAGGTGAGGAGGGAGGAGAAAACACAGGGACACTAACGACAGGAGGAAAACATGACAGAGAACAGTGAAAACACCCAAACCTAGACAGAACTGTGACAGCTTCAGTGTACCCTTGGTTATAGCTCCTCCAGAGAGACTCCTCTCTCCTCTCTCTCCTCTAAATCAGTGTATCCTCAGTTACGGCTCCTCCAGACAGCCTCCTCGATAATCGATCCTCGACGAGCCTTTAGAGAAATTTGTTTTCCTTCGAGACGGCGCGCTGACATCCGTTTCCGGGTCGCTGCCGGAGGACCTCGGAGTCTGGGACACGAAAATTATAGAAATGAGAAACGGCTCATTTCCCAGGACTCGCGCGCGTCTGCTTGACGCCTGGACGACCGGCCGCCCTCCCGACAGGCGCACGGACGCGAGGGCCCGCTCATCACTGCGCGCACAAGTGCGACCGCAGTTTTAATTATTATTATTATTTCATCCAATATTTTGCCGTCAAAAAAATAGAAACCATTCAAATATCAAAATGTTCAGCCTTTTCAGCACATGATGGGACACTTTCAACTTTTGAAAATATGTTATAATTTTTGAAATATTCAGCTTTTTAAACTCTTTTTTTTAACATGTAACTCAATGGGAGGAACCTTCAAATCCTCTTTGAACTACACCGTGCTCCAAATGCTTCTCCTTCCACATACTTTCAGCTAGAGTCTTCATTACAACTTTAAAACGGTCACAAGACCTTCAGCTATAAAACATACTCTTCAGACTTTTGATATCGTTTACACTTTTTGAGATATTCAACTTAGTTCGGAGCTTGGTAAAGAGGCCTTCTTCAGATTTTAACATTAGTGTGTATAGATAGATACATACAATTGACTAATAATGTGTTCTGCTATTAGTATAATTATCTTAATATCTTAACTAGGGATTGAGATGCAGACCATGATACACAAAAGCTGTTGTTCAAGTCCAGCCAAGATAAGGATACCACAAGGTCAAAGGTTAAGTCCCCATAGTGAGAAGTCCAAAGTGTTGTTGACACTGATTATCGCTCATTGTTTGTGGTGTCTCACTGGCCTCATGGTGGCTGTGTCATGACTAGAAGGTTGATAAAGTTGTCCCAGTTACACTTCCTGAATCATTTTCTGAAATGGTCTCAGGAGAGGAACCCCAGACAAACACCCGAGTACAGACAAGTAACACACACACTTGTGTCAACACTAACGGGACTCAGTCACAGAAACTCTAAATATTTTTCCTTCACTTGGTAGCTCAAGCATTCATCGAGACAAATCAGACAGCATATGATGACTCCAGTTGCTGTGGTAACAGATACACCAGATAGGGTCCTTTAAACCCCCCCCATGTGGTCACGGCACATTAGCTCAGTTTCATCAGTGTTGTGTTTACTTGGCCTTGCCTCTTCCCTCTCTCCCAGAAGTGTTTAAAGGCCTCCGGCATCCTCCTCTGCCTCTTCTCTGTTTCTGTCCGTCACTCTTCGGCTGTCCTTTAGTGTTGTGTTGACACGGCAGACAGCTGTAGTAAGTCAGACTGTCAGTGCTGTTGTACAAAACACAGCTCACTTACTCATTCTACAATACTGTGATAATCCTTGTTAAGAGGTGGACCAAAAAATTATTTATTTTTACATTGACTCTGATGAAACTATCATTTGAATGGACTTATTTGGAAATGGCGCACCATAAAAACATATCAATGAATTTATGAATAGAATCAACTAGTTATTAAGTGCAGGCTCACATTATGAGTCTAGCTTTGAAACATGATTCCACTGCAGTGTACTGTACCTCTTACTGTAATCACTTGCAAATGTGTTTAATTGAGCAGCTAGTCTAGACATTAAATACACCATTGTGTTTGTGTCTAGTCATTCACTAAGAAGAAAGGTTATATGAAGGAAATAGCCAGTACTGTACAGTATGTGGGGTCAACATGAAAAGATGCATACATTATCCCAATATAACCAAAAGCTACCTTGGTTTAAAGGGGCCCTATTATGCTTTTTGGGTTTTTCCCTTTCCTGTCGTGTGTTATATAGGTGTGTGTGCCTGTAAATGGTCAAAGAGGACATATAGCCCATAGGCAAAAAAGGTTCTACGCCGTTAGTTACAAAATAGGCTTATTTAAAAAATAATATGAATAGTATCGAATGTGCTATATAAAGCTTCCTTGAGACTCACTGGATTTTTTCTGTATGAGAGGTACAGTCCCCCCCCCCCCCCCTTCAAACTGGCTGTACATTGAAGGGCATTGTTTCTTCATGAGCCTGAATTTGAACTCATTGGCCAATTCCGATATATAATCATGGACGATTAGATTATTATGGAGTCATGATTTGATTAGCTTTTATTCCTAATTTTGCAAGAATTTAAGGCGAGACACTACAGGTGAATAGGGTAACTTTTTTTAACTTAAAGATATCAGCTAGACATTTCTCCAGTTAATTACTTACATTAAGACAATTGTTTTTTGTATTACAAGTTTTATGAAATAACATGTTTAAATATGCAAATAAGCCATAATCTCATCAAATATGCGCATATTTTAATACATTTCAGGAACACAATTCTGAACATTGGATAAAGTCAGGTTCAAAATTCTTGTTTCATTTTGTAGTCATATTATTGAGATTCTATCTCAATGCTTTTATCTGGTTAAATAAAGGTTAAATTAAAAAAATAAAAAGATATTAGAATCAAAAGTTTTTCGCCATGTTTTTAGGTATAAAATGTTATATAATTCAGGCTATAAATGATATATGAACAAACCCTTCAGTAAAACACCTTCAGAATATTGCTAGGAATATAACTGGAAGGTTTGGTATATGTATGTGCTACTGAAGTGGACATTTCTCACTCAGAATAGGAGAAAAAACTCATTTTAAGAAAAATACCTTAAATATGTGTGGCGCGACCTAAAACCCTCCTTTTTTTTGGATGACAGCTTGCGCCTCAACGCACTCCATGAAGGTATTTCATGTTCGGTGTCATTTGTTTTTTGTATAACCTTGCTTCGTGCAAGTGACAATTGTTGTCGTCTTCTCTGTGAACGTTTTTTCCGCTGTTCTTTTGCCATTTTGAGATTTACATTTCCAGCGGAAAGCTAAACCAGGAAGTGTTTTAGCACACCACCTGACGCATCTGAACGAATCACGTTGTCAGAAATTGACCCCAGCCAATGAGATTTGTTTTTTTGGTTTAAGACCCCTTTGTAATTTCACCATTGGTTGCTGATACAAAGGAAATGACCATATTTGGATCTGATGAGATTGTGCAGGAGAGACGGTGGGTGTTTCTCAATGTCGAGGACGCTTCCTTGGTAGGACATGTCTTTTCAGAGTCAGTGGGTGTTTCTCAATGTCGAGGAAGGCTCCTCCAGAGCCACTATTTCAAGGATGCTATTAATGTTGTCACGATACCAACATTTTGGTTTCGATACCGATACCAAGTCAAGAATTGCGATTCCGATTCTTTTTCGATACTTTTCTTAAAAAAGGGAAACAGTCTAAATTTAATTATTGTGCTTTATATTTCACACCAGAACCATAACCACATTGGTAAGTTAGCTAAAAAGATAGCCATATTAGACAGTTATCATTGCCATTAATTGCCTCGTCAAACTACGAAAACGTTCATTTGTCACAAAATAAATTACACTGGTTTGACTTAGATTTGAGGGCATGGCTTGAGCATGATGTAATTATGTTATCCATCACATTCACTAACCTGTCTGGATGCCGGTTGGCGAGGTGCTTAGCGAAGTTTGATGTGTTGGCTCCCTTGGTTTACAGGGATCTAAAACATGTCCCCTCTCGCGTGCACGAGAGAGGGGAGGCACTTGAGCGTGCTTGAGAGGGGAGGGACTGCAGGCACGGCTGCAGTACAGGGAGTGGAAGCAGAGCGCTGAACACACACGGCTCTTATTAAAACGGCGCTTTCTCACCGAGTACTTTCCCCGTCATTCTTAAAGTACCGATACTAATGAAACAGAGGAATCGTACCGTTTTTAACGGCAGGGTATTGCGGTACCTTTCAAGTATCGATACACCGTGCAACACTAGATACTATACGTCATCGAATCCCGTCGAAGGACTGTTCCAAAGTCCAGCATCCTAGGAATTCTACCGAGGACTGAATCCTTTGT
The DNA here is from genome assembly GCA_902827135.1 of Harpagifer antarcticus. Lineage (NCBI taxonomy): Eukaryota > Metazoa > Chordata > Actinopteri > Perciformes > Harpagiferidae > Harpagifer > Harpagifer antarcticus. Next base: position 2,520,232 of record CADEHL010001352.1, read on the forward strand.
TGCGGGAAATTTCGAGTGTGCCCTCCGCGGTCTTAAAATCCCCACAATGCTTTGCACACAGACCAATTTCCAAAATCTGTGGCGGAAAATGTAAGGCGGGGCCTCTCATATGACGCACACCTGCACACTTGCTAGCCTGTTCCATGCTTCGTTCAAAGCATTGTTGGGATTTTAAGACTTTTAATGAAGTGGCAGATTTTTTCTGGCTGTGTATTTTCAAATTCTAGCGCACTCGAGCTGGTTTCTCCAAAATGACCTACCCCACCTTTAAGAGCTCCATTTGCAATGAAGTCTAAAATCAAGCTGAAAGAAGCTGTAAAAAATCCTTTATACCTACTTTTACTGGTTCAATGTTAATATATGAGATGTCACGAATAGTAGATAATTCCACATAAACGGTACATCCTCATGCTAATATTTTTTCGATTGCGGTGACAAATCTTTAAGGATCACGCCCTGCTCCATACCCCTGCTGCATTGCTATTTATAGAGCTCCATTTGCAATTTACCTCTCACTATCACAGTCAAACATCAGTGGTTGTCGGTGATTACTCTGAGCACTTTAGCTGTCAGCCTCGGTGGCATTGAAGAAGTAAGCGATGCATATAGATTCCGTGTGAGATGCATATAGATTGTGGGCGGGAGTGCTACAGTATATCGTGCTGATGCATTTCCCTCTACAAATTCACACCTATACTGAATTATTGTGAATCTTTATCATCTTCAGACAGAGTGCTAGTGGAGAACAGGATAAGCAGGAAGAGATACAAAATCATGGTAACAAATACGTCCTGTTTGTACGAATAATTATTTTAAATGATAAACAATTGTTGTCACACTTCACACAACATTAAATGCAGTGCGATCCCTTATTTCACTAGCTTTAAAGCTGGCAAGCTCCACTCCATTTTTCTCACTGCCTGTGCTGCAGCACCTCTTTTCACCCTCTGTCTGAAACCAGAGCCCAGTCTGCTCTGATTGGTTAGCTGTTGTGATTGGTCAACTGCTTAGAGATGTACCGCCCCTTAGCCAACAGGTACAATGTGTTGGAGTGCTAGCCAATAGGAGTGCGAGTGTTACATTGTGATGTCACCATGTTAGGGAAGTGACAAAGGAGTCCAATGGGGGCGTTTTAGGCATGGGGAGGGAGTGTGTGGGAGAGAAACTCCCTATGGAGGGAACTCTGGGATTTTAGACATTGGAGACCATTTACATGCACAAATCTATATATAACACACTACAGGGAAGGGAAAACCTCAAAAATCATAATAGGGCCTCTTTAAGCCTCTTTAATTGCGCACTAAAGGGATGCTGTACACTGGTAGGATGCCGTCCAGTATTACAACTTTGGAATCGTGAGATGAAATCACATGGTGTCATTTGCTGCACAATAGGGCTGCAAAACATCCTCCCCTCGGTCACGAACCTTGGGGTGACCTTCTCTAGTACTTTTAAATTCGACAAGCAGGTCAGCAGCGTAGTCAAATCCTGCTTTTTTAAAATAAGACTATTGGCCAAAACCAAGTCGTATTTATCTTTTAAAGACCTGGAAAGGGTTATTAACGCCTTTGTGACCTCGAGACTGGACTATTGCAACGCTCTGTATATGGGTATGGACCAGGCCTCAATTAAACGCCTGCAGCTAGTCCAGAACGCAGCTGCACGTTTGCTGACTGGCCATAAAAAGCGTGACCACATCACCCCAATTCTGGCCTCACTGCACTGGCTTCCAGTTCGGTTCAGAATTGATTTTAAAATCCTTTTATTTGTTTTTAAAGCACTAAATGGGCTGGCTCCGGCCTATATAGCTGAACTCCTCCAGCGCTACACCCAGCCAGAGCTTTAAGGTCTGCTGACCACCTGCTGCTGGTAGTGCCCAAGACCAGGCTCAAAACCCGAGGGCACCGAGCCTTCGCAGCAGCTGGCCCCAGCTGGCCCCAGCCCCACACTTAAGACTCACTTCTTTTCTCTCAGGCCTTCTAGTTAGAGCGGAGCACGACTCCTGACTTTTCCGTGTGTTTTGTTTTTATATTTGCTGTTGCAATGACTGTCTTTTGTTGTTATTGTACTGTAGTAAAGTGTTTTTATTACATGTACAAGCACTTTGGCTCGACCAAACATCGTTTTTAATGTGCTATATAAATAAAACTTGATTTGATTTGATTTGATTTGCTTTAATGGACACATGAAAAGCCATTCCAGGAGATGTGCTATATTATAATAATAATAATAATAATAATAATAATAGATTTAATTTGTTAGCGCTTTTACAGGTGCTCAAAGACGCTTTACAGATATAGTGAAGGGAAAGGAAGGAACAACAAATAAATATATAGTAAACAATCACACATTAAAAGCCAGATTGAAGAGGTGAGTGTTTTGTAAGTTTTTTGAAGGTGGTGAGGTCAGTGCAGTCTCTGATGGGTTGGGGGAGTGAGTTTCCAGAGGGAGGGGGCAGCGACGGAGAAGGCTCTGTCCCCCCAGGTCCGGTGATTGGTGCGGGTGGGGATGGATAGGAGGTTGGCTTCTGATGAGCGGGAGGCAGCGGGAAGGGGCGTGGTGGTGCAGCAAGGCTGTGAGGTAGGGGGGGGCCTGATTGTTGAGGGCTTTGTGGTAATGAGGAGGACTTTGAAGTTGAGATGTGTGTCAATGTATAATAATGTGTCAATGTATCACAGAAGCTGCTTGGTCAGAGGGCTTATATTCACCATCTCTGTGTTGTGTCAAAGCATTTAGTGTGGAATGAGCACTATGGCCCGGTTTATGGAGGCGGATAGAAAAACATGCTAGCAATTGAGAAGCTGAAGGATTACACATGTAAGCAGATCAGCTTCAGTCCTAAGGTGATTAGATAGAGGATATCAAAACAGGAATTATGACAACACATCTGCATGATATCACTGACAGTGGTATTGACTTCTGTGTGCATGAACTGGGAACGTTAAGGTTAAATGAAGATGGGGTAGCTATAGACATCAGTATTAAGTATTTATTAGAAAGATGTGCCAACTGTCCTGTATGACCATCCATCATGATGTTGAAGGATTCTGAAGTAAAGAGGATTTAGAAAAATGATTTTACAAAATGCAGCATGATTATTAAAGTGTATCTTGTTTAGATGGGTCATTAGACATCAAGACCTTTTTTGTTCGCAGTCTTCACTATACTGCATGTATATACCTCAGTATATGTAAACATTCAGGTCCAATTATAAATGGAGACATTTGGAAAACAGTTCAGTCAAAAAAACGTTTAATTTCTGCATTCAAAGAAATATTTTCTGAGGAGAAGGACAAGAAAAAGCTCTCCTGTTTATTAAAAAATATGTTGCTGCTGCTGGAGAAAATGTCAGACCTTCTGCTCCGTTTGTCACAGAATTCTTCCAAACAATTATGGATTTGAACATTAATCCTTTCAATAGCTGCTTCTGAGTTTGCATTTTGCATATATGACGTGATTCAAGATGGCGCCTGTGTCGGCTCGTGTCGGCTCGCCGCTCGCTCAGCTGTCTACCTATAGCTATCCTGTTTTGTTTTATGTTTGTCAGAATGTCTCTGCTCTGCTCGTCTATGATCGCGAAGCCCTCCTCCACCTCAGACCCTCACTGGAGTTGATACTGCTGCCCAAAACCACATCTGGCAACCAAAAATCGTCCCCCCCCCTCTACTGTTGGACATACCTTTCTACCTGCGCAGGTTGCCCTCCATCCTGCCTCGCCGAAAGCGCTTCAGACGACGGGGAAAGCGTGGTGGTGCACTGGTCCACCTTAAGGCTTACCTGACGGCTTCTTCCGGGACCTATCCACGCCTCGGATGTCATGGCCCTCCCGCTGCACGTCATGTGAGGGATCGGTGGATTCGCCCCGTCTTTCCGGAGCTGCGGACTCTGCTGGACCCGCTGCAGCTCCTCCTGTCCGACTGACTGCTCCTCCTGCCCGACTGGCAGCTACTCCTGCCCGCCTGACTGCTCCCAGGCCCGCGCGGCGTTCAACACGGAACATCTTCGACAGCTGAGACGAACTACACCGTCGGCAAGCCCGGAGCAAAAACTACGTCTGGCTTTGCTAAATGCTAGGTCGATAGCTAACAAAACGTTCCTGCTGAACGACTTCTTCACCTCCCGTGAACTGGATTTCATGTTCCTGACGAGACCTGGGCACACGCTGGCAGGTACACATCATTCTTTGATCTTCTTCCTCCTGATTGTACATTCTTTAGCTCCCCCCGTGCCACCGGCCATGGCGGGGGCATAGCTTCGGTGTTTAGAGCTAGCCTCCAGTGCCGATTGGCTACACCATGTCACTAGCTATGCTAGCTTTGAGTTGCAGCTCTTTGAACTGAACCCGGCCTCGCCTATACTCTGCGCAGTTGTGTATCGTCCGCCAAAGCGCAATAAGGATTTCATAAATGACTTTTCTGACTTTCTGTCCGGGATCATGGTGAATTATGATCGTGTTTTGATCTCCGGAGACTTCAATGTCCATGTGTGTTGTGAGTCCAGGCCTCTGGTTAGGGACTTTTTAAATCTCCTTGATTCTTTTGGTCTCGTTCAGTCCGTGGCTGGCCCAACACACGAAAAAGGACACACTTTGGACTTGGTATTGTCGTTTGGACTGTCTGTATCTGTGGATGAAATATGTGCAGCAACGCGTATCTCAGACCATTTACCGGTTCTGTTTACAACCTCCATCCCTTCCGCAGGAGTCGAGTCCCGTGCCCCTGCGCGTCGTCTGCGTTCGATTAACCCCTTGACTGCCTCACAGTTCTCTGACGCTTCTCCTATCTGTAAATTAGATGTGGACTGTGCTTTTAATGCTGATGAGCTTCTCTCTATGTTTGACTTGACATGCACACCAATACTGGATTCTGTTGCTCCTTTTACGCTTAGACGCAACAAAGTTCTATCAGAACCGTGGCTCAATGACTGTACTCGTGCTCTCAGACGCGCTTGCAGGCGTGCTGAGAGAAAGTGGAAAAAGGATAAACTCCATGTCTCCCTGGAAATCCTTCGTGCTTCCCTCTCTGACTACCAGACGGCAGTCAAAGCAGCCAAAACAGAGCACATTTCTCTGTTCATCTCTAAAAACAGCCATAAACCTCAGTTCTTTTTAATGTCCTCAACTCCATCATTAATCCCCGTGATGTTTCTTCTGTTGTGCCATCGCCTGCTCTCTGCGATAAGTTTCTTAAATTTTTTATTGGAAAAAATATCTGCTCTTAGGCTAGCTCACACTAGTGCTACCCCCGATCCTGCTCCCTCTCTGTGCCCTGCTGTCCTCGACCACTTTGAGCCTATTTCCCTCTCTTCTCTCTCGGACATAGTGGAGCACCTGCGGCCGACAAACTGCTCCTCTGACAGCATTCCCTCACGCCTTCTCAAAGAGGTTTTTCATTCAGTTGGAGCAAGTATTTTATTACTTTTAAACACTTCTCTTACCTCAGGATGTGTCCAGCTGCCTTTAAACATGCCGTGGTTACGCCACTACTTAAAAAGAAAAGTCTCGACCCCTCCACTCTCCCAAATTTTAGGCCCATCTCCCAGCTACCGTTTTTATCAAAGCCCTGGAGCGCGTAGTCTACGCCCAGCTGCAGTCTTCTTAATCCTTCATGGCATCCATGAAAAGTTTCAGTCTGGCTTCAAACCCATGCACAGCACTGAAAACAGCCCTTTTAAGAGTTTTAATGATCTGCTCCTAGCCGCCGACTCAGGTAGCCCAGCTGTCTTGGTGCTGTTGGACCTGACAGCTGCCTTCGACACCGGGGACCATGGCATCCTGCTGTCACGGCTTGAACAGTCCGCTGGCATCACAGGCTCTGCCCTCGCGTGGTTCAGGTCCTACCTTAAGGACCGTAGCTTCTCAGTGCAGCTAGGTGCCTTCTCCTCTGCCAAAGCCCCTCTTACCTGTGGGGTCCCCCAAGGCTCGATTCTGGGCCCCATCCTGTTCCTACTGTACATACTGCCCCTAGGTTCTATTCTAACAAAACATAATATTCCCTTCCACTGCTACGCTGACGACGTCCAGATATATCTCCCGCTCAAAGCAAACATCAAACTGTCACTACAGCAGCTGATGGACTGCTTAACGGAGATCAAATCCTGGCTGAGCAACAATTTCTTGAAACTTAAACGAGGGCAAGACGGAGGTCATCTTTTTTGGACCACAACCCCCAGCCTCTCAGGTTGATATTCTGGGCTCCCTCCAACAAAACATCCTCCCCTCGGTCATGAACCTTGGCGTGACCTTGACGAAACACTTTTAAATTCGATAAGCAGGTCAGCAGCGTAGTCAAATCCTGCTTTTTTAAAATAAGACTATTGGCCAAAACCAAGTCCTATTTATCTTTTAAAGACATGGAAAGGGTCATCAACGCCTTTGTTACCTCAAGGCTGGACTATTGTAACGCTCTGTATGTGGGTATGGACCACGCGTCAATTAAACGCCTGCAGCTGGTCCAAAATGCAGCTGCACGTTTGCTGACTGGCCATAAAAAGCGTGACCACATCACCCCAATTCTGGCCTCACTGCACTGGCTTCCAGTTCGGTTCAGAATTGATTTTAAATCCTTTTATTTGTTTTTTAAAGCTCTAAATGGGCTGGCTCCTTCCTATATAGTTGAACTCCTCCAGTGCTACACCCCAGCCAGAGCTTTAAGGTCTGCTGACCATCTGCTGCTGGTAGTGCCCAAGACCAGGCTCAAAACCCGAGGGCACCGAGCCTTCGCAGCAGCTGGCCCCAGGCTCTGGAACACTCTGCCCCTCCACGTGAGGTCGGCCCAGACCCTAGGGGTTTTTTAAATCCTCACTAAAAACTCACTTCTTCTCTCTGGCCTTCTAGTCAGAGCGGAGCACGACTCCTGACTATTCCCTGTGTTTGCTTTATATCTGTTGTAAATTATTGTCTTTTATTGTGATTATAAGTGTTTTTATTGCATGTACAGCACTTTGGCTCGACCAAAAATCGCTTTTAAATGTGCTATATAAATAAAACTTGATTTGATTTGATTTGATATAAATGCATGAGCATGCACTCAGAGCACCAAAGGTTAAAGTTATTTATTCCTTAGCTTTTAAGGAATAAACACGAGTTATGTGACAAGCTATCCATTGCTCCTTGGCTTCCACCCTTCCTGTACAAATCTACAACTGTTAACCCTGAATCCACCAACCAAATAATAAGCAAATCCAGCTCAAGGTTTACACTTTACCTTACCCATTATTCAGCAGTGTGTCGGTAACCTGTTTAATTGGCCAGTCTCTGACATGATGTACACTTGGCTTCAAAAGGAGGAATAAGATGATTGCGTACCCAGTTCAAACATACCTTTAAAGACTTTGATGTCGCCTAGAAAAAAATATCATCATTATAATGCTTTTACATAACTAAAACATTTGAAATGTCTTTTTCGTGTGATATTTTTTTTGCGGGGGGGTTAGCATAAGGAAATATAGTACATATGTGAAAACATGCACAATTCAAGTGGGGGAACATCCATGCTAAATCCATGATCATTGTGTTAAGAAATTAGCAAGAAAAACAGTTTAACAGTTTAGCTCCAAGTGTACTGTTTGATGGGATCAAATATAATGTATTTGCAATTATTTGTCACCTGCTCAAGAACAGATACTAAATGCAATCAGGAGACAAGTGATGAAAGACCCCCACTATTTTCAGAAGGGTTTTAAACTTATCAAGAACCAATAATTATGACAGATTACCATTTTCCTTCACTTCCTCTTATATTACATCTTATATTTCCATATCTTATAGTCTAACATCAGCTTCTAATTGGTCATGCACATATACTTTATTTTAAAAGAAAATATTATGTAATGTTATGTAGTGTTCTTTGAGTATAAAAGAGGTTTTAAACGTTGAGGACTTTTTTTGCATTATTATTCAAATCCACCTATTTATAGTCTCCTTTGTAAGACATTTAGAAATGTTTCAAGTATATGTATTGTAAGCTTAAGGGACCCCACACCACCTGTCAACCATCATTTACTAGTATGTGTAACACATAACTATTATATTATGGACGTTAGTAAAGCAATATATACTGCGTCCAGATTGGATCACTCACTGAGGTATGGTTGAAGTGGAATACCATAACATACTGTATATCAAGACTGAGCCAGCTGAACAGGTGTATAATCTGTTATATTTGCCCAACCACAAATCATTTACTTACTAAACACCCCTAACCTTTCAGAACATATTTGAAATATTTTAGGAAAAAGAGAATAACTGTCCGAATCTTCTTGCCAAAAATACGCTACATAATATTCTATGTACTCAAGTGCATTGTTTTGTCGTAAGTGTGTTTTTTGCTGCTAACATTACACAACATTTCATATTGGGTCAACACATGTCTACAGAAAACTGTTTACTGTTTTTCATTGTTCTACCTTTGATTCATCCTTTTCAATTATTATTTTTCTCTTCCTCAGCCCCCCCCCACGTTCACAGATACACCAGCTCAGTATGTAGAGGCCAAGGAGGGGGGGAGCATCACTTTGACCTGCACGGCCTTTGGCAACCCCAAACCCTCAGTGGGCTGGCTGCGAGAGGGCAGCCTCGTGGTCAGCAGTGCCAAGTACAAGGTAAATACTGTCTCTATGTATCCTCAGAATAATTATACAGTTATTTATCAAAGCTTGTTTTTCAGACTGACAATACTGCTGTGTAGAGATCATTCATTTTATTTAACTGCATGGGTAAGGCAGGTGAAATAGACAAATGGTGGACCATACTTCACGCAAAGTTGAAACACTACACAGAATCTACAGTATATCATTACATTAGCTTTTGACTTCCTGTTATTAAATGTAACTTTTAAAACGTGCTGGGCAACGATTACAATTTGTAATAAGGATTAATCGCATGATTTTTCTGCGATTAATCGCAATTGTAAATCTCAACTTCAACCTTAATTAATGTAGTCAAATCAAATATAAAACAAAAGCTATTTGCCACTTATGTTCATGCCCTAAATGCTCTCATTGGTTGAGATGCGTGATGACGCCCATCCTAAACCAATACTGATCATCCAACCCCTCCTGTGACCTGTCCATGTCTGTATGTGTATTCAGAGCCAGTGAGCAACGCACTTTCAAAATAATAATATTAATGAAGAAAAACTGTTAATGTGCGATAAATAATTGTCGCCGTAAATTAATGAATGCGTTAATGAAAAAAGGATTGAACTGATCACACATTGTGTTAATTTGTGAAGATTATCCTTCTGAACAACGTGTTGGTAGCATACATGTGTGTTATCAAGTATATTTTGGTTTGCTATCCTGGCTCCAAAATGGTGGAATGAGCTCCCCATTGACATCAGGACAGCAGAAAGCTTACACACCTTCCGGCGCAGACTGAAAACTCATCTCTTTCGACTCCACTTCGAGCGATAGAATTACTAACAAGGCACTTATATACTAACATAGGACTGGCTTATCTATAGCCAGTTAAGTAGCACTTGAAATGTTTTAGCTCTATGAAACCTGATGTACTTATATGATTCTGTTTTCCTCAAGGTTGTGTCTTGTTGGTCGAATGCACTTATTGTAAGTCGCTTTGGATAAAAGCGTCAGCTAAATGCAATGTAATGTAATATTTTTTGCAATATTCCAAAATCCAATGGAAAGATCCCATTTCCCTGTCTTCTAGAAAACCTTTCTGGGCTTTCTTTCAGACCCCTTTCATTATTATTATAATTATTGATAAAGTCAGTCTTATTTAAATAGCCTGATACCAAAATATGTACAGCATTCAACACCCTCTGTCTTTAGACCTTCAATTCATTACGTACAACTCTTTAGCAGGAAGGAAATGGAAGAAATCTTGTGAAGAAATTAAGGTGGGATCTCCGAATCAGAAAGTAATGACAATATGTGAAATCAGCATGCCAATATATAGATTTTAATCATAAATTACACATTCGGATCTGGGGAATTGCTGCCAGACTGATAGGACCCAAGCCTCACAACCTCCTCTCCACCACTGAGACCTAGAAGACGACAGATCTCAAAAAACACACTAGAGACAAAATCAAGCATTCCATTCACACAGAGGGGAGAGAGACAAGGACATCATGCACACAAAGGGAGAGAGAGACAAGAGGGGAGCTGCTGAATCTCCTGGAGAATTTGTGAATCTATTAGAGAGTTGATCCTTGTGGGATCAGCTGTAAGTGGTAAGTGTAGCAGCTCAGTGAACACATTGTCCATTGCAGCTGGGATCCTTCTCTCTGTCATCTTTACACTCATTCATGGCAGAGAAGGGTTTTAGATTTTATGTTTAATGAGAAGAAAAACATTTTTTTAAAGTGTACGCTGTACAGTTTTGAGTCCTGCGTCAGTGAATGGAAACAACTTCCTCTTATTAGTCGATTATACCTACATTCTCATAGATACATTGTTAAACAGCAAGCCAACTTACCACACAATATAGATCATTTTCCACCACAATTTGTTTTTATTTTATTTGGGAGACAGAATATGATCTATTAATGTCATCATCAGTGTTGGGCAAGTTACTTCCAAAATGTAATACAGTACATATTACTTAGCCTATTACTGTATTTTTCAAGTAATAAGTTACATTACAATATTACTGTCTCTGAAATGTAATGAGTTACACTTCTTTTATATTACTTTTGAGTTACTTTCACCAAAATAAACCGCAAAATAATGGCTAGGTATTTTAAATGCATAAAATGTAGTTTAGTGTAGCAACTGTGTAGGCCCTTAAACTACTAACAACTTTTATTTACACGGCTTAGTTGAATACTCGATTCTGATTGGTCAATTCAGAACACGTGACACGTATTGTTAATACAGTAGTACAGACTGCTGTCAGGGACTATAATGGCCGTTGCTAAGAGGATCAAGAAAGAGAAAGGGAAAGAGGTTAAAAAAATGGTGCGATGGACGTCAGATAAATCATCAGAAGAAGGCAGACAGGAAGTAAACACTAATAAGCACACGCTGTGGGTTCTGCAGTGTTTAAGGACTTGTTAGTGGATCAGAAACTGTTAACAGTGTTGCCAGTGCTGCCGTAAAGTTGTTGTTGTCGCAGTTCCAGTCGTTGGTGCGCCGTGGAACTGAGTTTTTTCTTTCTTAGTGGAAGAAATATGATCATTTTAAGTCAATAAAGTCGTTTCAATTAATATTGGGAGTCGAGTCGTTAGTTTGCTTAGTATCTGGCCGTGTAATAAGCGAGATAATGTGCAGCGGCTTGGTCATTATAGGGAAAAGAACACCCTTCATGCTCATCAAGATCAGCCTGTCGGGGGTTATTTTCACCATAATGACTGATTACGTAAACACCAGGTTTAGTAATCTACCCAAAAATGTCTCTGGTGTTGGAATGTCTTGCGATGTTGATGAATTCTTAAAAAACAAAACACCATTTCATTTCGGGTTAAAATGTGTTGTAACCGCGTTACTGAGAATTGTAATGGGTAGTATATTACCCAAATTTCATTAGTAATGCGTTACATTACTTTGTTACAGCAAAAAGTAATTAATGTAACTCCGTTACTTTTGTAACGCGTTACACCCAACACTGGTCATCATTAGCCATTAAATGTAAAACATTAGATTCATAATTAAATGTTCCTTTATTGGAGAGTTACTTTATTATATTTACATTTGTCCCAGTCACAAGCAGAAGATTTGCCCAAGACTGTACCAGATACTCCTAAACCTGTAGCTCTGCTAACAGGAAGACTGATATAGGCAATGCTTTCACATCATTTACCATTTGATAAACGTATGAAAGTCTGGAAACTCATCTATCTCTGGACCTGCCTTGTTCCAAGTCATATTTTGGAATAAAGGTATTTGTATGATTAGAATTGAATATATTAGCTGTAGATGTGCTTTCATGCATTTATGTTACTGTTACAAGTAGAGCACATCCAGTCTAAAACAAATACATTCAAATGCAAAGTTACTTCACTTTTTCTCAATGGTTTCCCTTTCAAAAATATGCAGAGACATAAATCATTGTCAGTGCCAGGTGTCGCGCTTGTCTTCTCCATGTTTGATATGCCATGTTCAGCTTCATTTGAGATTTCAAAAACGTCAGTCAGTAACTATTCTGTCTTTAATGTAGAACTTGTCAGGATTCGGGAAAAGGTAGGACCCAAATGCAGAATAAAAAAGACAAAAAGGTCAAGGAACAAAAGGCGAGCTTTATTAAAAAAAAGCTGATGACTGAAAAAATGACATAAAATAAACAGGTAGCACGAGGTAGCATCAAGACAAAAACTGACCAACATAGAGGGAGAAAGGAAAGACAATGAACCGACATGGAGCACAGGGGAAGACAAGACTAAATACAAAGAAGAGTAATCACAGGACAAGACACAGCTGGGCAGGGGAGGCAGAAACACAAGGACAACAGGTGAACACAATCAGACAATCAGACACAGGAGGGAAAACACAGGAAAGAACACAAGACAAAGGGATAATAGAATTGCAAAATAAAACCCATGACAAGACAGACAAAACTAAATCGTGACATAAAACTAAGATCGTGACAGAACCCCCCCCTCAAGGGAAGGATTCAAGACATCCAACACAAAGTCCAACACTTCCAAAAGGGTGGGTTGAGGGGCAACGGCAGAGGACCAGGAAGGAGTCTCGGGCAGACGACCCTGGGGCAAGGCAGAGGGAACAGGAAGGGGACTCGAGAAGGGACTTGAGAAGGGTCTCGAGAAGGGACTTGAGAAGGGTCTCGAGAGGGAACTCGAGAAGGGACTTGAGTCTTGAGTCTCAAGAACCCCCCGAGTCGGCGGGACCCCGATGATAGTAGGGACTTGAGTCGGCCGGACCGCCAACAGGAGACGGGGGAGCTTGAGTCGGCCGGTACGTCGACAGGACACAGGGAGCTGGCGTCAGCCGGAGAGCCAATAGGAGACGGGGGAGCTGGAGTCGGCCGGAACGCCAGTACTGGAGCCGAAACTGGAGCCGGGACCATGGCTGCTGGGGCCGGTACTGGAGCCGGAACCATGGCTACTGGGGCCAGTACTGGAGCTACTGGAGCACGGGCTGCAATCCTGGCCCTTGCATCTTCCAGAAACCATTCCGAGGATCCGCGGCGCCTCCCAAGGCCAGGCCAGATCCCAGGAAAGGTGTTAGAGCAGGGGTGGCCAACCATTCAGAGGTTAAGAGCCACATTTTTATATGTTACTGACAAGAGCCACATCAACACACAGTCACTGATACCGCTGGGTTTCAGTTTTTTGTTTTCTGGAGAAAAAGATTTCAAACCACGTCACTGATGCATTTTTGTGGCATTGGGATATATATTTTTTAAATCCTCTGGAGCAGAGAGGAGCTGTGGATTATTGTTATTGATAATGCATCAGTGTTTTTTAGGGGTCAAACACACTAAACTCACAACTTAAAATGAAAGCGTTTAGTTTATTTAATAAAGAGCACATGTTCAATGTGAAAAGTGACAGTAGTTCTAGATTATTTGCAATATATATAATAATATTTAAAAATTTAAATATATATAACTCCGTTGGCGGGGCGGCAGCGCCCCTCCAAGACAATGGTAGGGGAAACACTGGATAGTGTTTAATCAACGATAGGTTTTCCCCCCCTCAAAGGTGATTGGTTCACTGCATCACAGGTATTATTGTGATTGGCTCTTGGGCCCACATCAAAATTAGACGCGCTGTCATCCTCTCATACTGACACCTGACACCACACATACCCAGGTAGGGAGAGCCAGGACGAAAGTAACACAGGACGAAAGTAACGGAACGATTTTATCCGAGCCCAAACAACTTTGGCCGGCAAAATTACGTCAGAATGATCAGCATTCAATACTTAACAGACCTACTAAATATCAGGTTTAACCTGTCAGGAGTAGCTAGTGTTGTCACAATACCAACATTTTAGTTTCTGATACCAAGTCAAGAATTGCGATTCCGATTATTTTTCGATACTTTTCTTAAAAAAGGGAAACAGTCTTAAATGTAATTATTGTGCTTTATTTCACACCAGAACCATAACCACAACACAAACTTTAAACAATGAGAACAATAAATACAATAAATGACAAGAATTCGTATTAAGTAAAATTAATACATTTCTTAAAGACAGGCCTCGTGGTGTCCGTAGGCTTGCCCTCACTAGCGCGTTGCACAAGAGATGGGAGGCACTTGAGCGTGCTTGAGAGGGGCGGGACTGCAGGCCACGGCTGCAGGGAGTGGAAAGCAGAGCGCTGAACACACGGCTCTTTTTAAACGGCGCTTTCTCATCGGAGTACTTCCCCCGTCATTCTTAAAGTACTGATACTAATGAAACAGAGGAATAGTAACGTTTTTAACGGCAGGGTTATCGCGGTACCTTTCAAGTATTGGTACCACCGTGCAACACTAGTCAGGAGTCAGTGTCTCTCCCCCAAACTCACACATATACAATTCGATATGAACTGAAGAGCCGCATGAAACTAGGCAAAGAGCCGCATGCGGCTCGAGAGCCGCGGGTTGGCCACCCCTGGGTTAGAGGCTTGTTTTCAGGGCTACTTGTAAAAGTTTGTAGCCACTCAAGCAACAAGCTCCTGAGCCAGGGCTCGCGAGCAACTTCCCGGCGTGCCTTCTTCAAAGCAGCCACTCTACCCCGTCTAGATGAGGCGTCATACCAGGTATAAAAAATGTACTCCATAGAGTACCCAAGACGTTCCGCCCAGGGGCGGATCTAGACAAATATTCATGGGGTGGCAGGAGAATTTCAGGGGTGGCATCCACTGGCAGAAGTATATACTGATTTAATCGCAGTCATATCAATTAATGTTAACTTGGAAAGCCAACAATATTGATATTTTAACTCAATAACATTAGGTGACATTATTGTGGCACATCAGTAAAGCCTTAAATATAAATATATAAGGTGGCAGACATAATTTGATGAATTTTAACTGAACAATAACTGAATGAGTTTGTTTCACTCTTAGAGCAGGGGAACCAAATCTATGCAGACTGCTGCAATAAGTACATGAATGAACTGTCTCGTCGATGTTTGTCTAAATTAATATGATACTCTTAACAATCATATCATTCCTATCAGCTGTCAATCACTGTTATGATTCACATATTCAGTGTTATTATTAAATAAACTATATTGTTTGGAGAGTTAATGATGAATGTTCCTCAAGATGCTTGCTCACCCTCCTTCAAATTTGAAAGACAAGTAATTACTATCATAAATCAAAAGAATCAAAGGAACAGTTCAGCGCCCCCACGACTTCATTGCAAACAGTAACAACCTTGACTTTACATCAGAAAGAACAAACATTAAGGAAGTGACTAACTGCATCAGTTAGCGTTAAAAAACGTGTATTCAGCTAAAATATATACATCGCTGCAGTTATTATCCAGTGGAAAGTCCTCACCTACTGGCCTAGTTAAATCAAAGTGGTTACTTTCTTTTGGCTGGGCAGTGAAGTTTTACACACCGTCTTATTTGACTTCCTCAGGACTTTAAACTGTTTTTTGGGGGCAGAACCCCACAAAGAATAAAAATGTTATACACACGTAAGGTCATCATCTTAACAGTTTTTTATGCTCATCGAGTCATCCGTGAGCAGAGCATCAAGTTGGCATGCCTATTACAGCGGAATGCGGTGATTACCATATTGTTCAGCAAAATGCCTCACAAACTTATTAAGATTTAAAGCTTTAGTGTGTTTTGATTCAATGCTGAGTACAGCCAAACTTGACAGTCTCTTCTCTGTCATTGTAGACCGCAAATACCTCGTTCCTTCCATCTAATTGGATCCGAAATGCTTCTCGTTTGCACCGTCCCGTTCAAATGAAATCATTTTTTCCACGCTCGCGCCGGGGCCGGGGGAGGGGTTACAAGGCTTGCGTCTTGTGCTGCATTCACTTGCACTCGGACATTAGAGATGTTCTCTCATAAATGGCCGATGAGCCACAACTTTTCTTTCAAAACAAAGCTGCCAATTGGGATGGCAAGGCATTTTTCTGAGGTGGCAGCTGCCACCCCGTGCCACCCCGTAGAAACCGCCACTGGTTCCGCCTATAGAGCCAACAAAACAGAATCGGCTCGGTCCAAATTTGGTCGGTTCATTCTGTCAGTATTCGGGAAAAGGTAGGATCCTATGGGCTCAGAACAGTCTCATAATACACACATGCACACAGAAGGATTCACACTTGTATTTCATGATCCGGAAAAGGATTCACATTTGTATTTCCGGATCCACACTTGTGTTTTTCAATGCAGACACAAATGTGTTCCGTTTCATATACATCAGGGTTTCCGTTAGCCGGTAATTACCGGTTTTTAGCTGGTAAAATTGAATAAAAACCGGTAAATTCAAAACATGCCGGTCAAAATGTCCGATGCTCCGATCGATCATTATCGGCCGATATTCACTCTTAATAGTTTGATCGGTGCTCTCTATAAAGGCCGATCAGGAGAGCTGGGTCTGATTGATATGGACATAAACGCGAGTGAAGTGTACCCGGACCCGAGAGAGAGATCAGATAAGCTGCTGAGTCAGACGGAGACACGCAGCTCTGTATAATCACCTGAAGCCCCGCCCACTGTTTAGCGCGCTGCACGAGAAACTGACGGGCTGTCAGGAGAGAGAGGGAGAGAGAGAGGAAAAGAGAGCATCGGTTTCTCCCGTGTTATTATTCAAAGTTAATGTAAACTTTTGAATAATGTACTTCATCTACTACAAGTAGTTTCTTTGAATGTAATAATTATGTTGTTTGTTGTTTGTGGAATCATTTATTGAAAAATGAATCTGAATTTTTTGATCTGTTATAAAATGTGCTATTATAAACTGAAGCAATATAAAAATGAGCCCCATCAACTGCGTTTTAAACATCAGCATATCCGGTCATAGTCCGGTGATTACCTGCTAACGGAAACTCTGCTACACAATTCTTATTATTATTATTGAAACATGACCGGTAAGTTTCAAATTTGTCCGGTAAAATAAATTCTGTTCGGACATTTGACCGGCGAGAAAAAATCCTAGCGGAAACCCTGATATACATGTAAATAAAATCCAAATACAGAAAAAAGTTTTACATATGTATTTTTGATCCTCACATATTTGTTTTCCGTTTAAAACCCCTGAACCTCCAAACACAAGCCGCTTTCTGTGCACGGATCGCTGTGCATTCGTGTGTGGGGTTTTTGAGACTCCCCTGACACTCACCCGATTCGTACTTGTAATTTTTTCTATCTATAGCCAATCAGATGTCTCCTCCATTCTAAGCCAATCACATGAGCACGCCCCCACGAGGGTATGATTTATTGCGTTCATGACACTTCATATACGCATTTTGCGCTGTCCGGTCAGCTCGCTAAACAGAGGGCGGAGCTTCAGGTGATCATGCAGAGCTGCGTGTACCCGTCAGACTCAGCAGCTGATCAGCAGCCCCCCATCGCGTTGACAGTTCACTGTCTAGCACTGGATTCATAGTGCACTGGTCGATTAGGCTAAGCTAACCTGTAGCTGCTCCCTCCACACTGACAACAACTTCATACAGACATCCATATAGCAGCTGTATTCGCCACACAGGAAACACACATTTAAAACGGGTTTGCCTGTTGTTTTTGTGTACACAATCATCAATGGTTCTGAAAGTGGCGCTGTACCTTAATAATATAAAAGATTGTATTTGTCACGATCTGTCCGTGTTATGTTTTGTCTGTCTGTTTCTGTCTTTAGTTTCCTGTTTTATTTTGTAAAGTGTTCACCCCCCGTTTCCTGCCTGTTGTAATCTGTCTGTGATTCCCTGTCAGTTTCCCTGGTGTGTCTAATTTACCCGATTGTGTTCACCTGGTGTCCCTGTGTTTCTCCTCCCTCCTCACCTGTGTCTTGTTTGTGTGATTAGTCTTGTGTGTATTTAAGTTCTGGTTTTTCTGTCTGTCTTTGTCGGTTCGTCTTGTGTCATGACCTGGTCTGCGGTGAGTGTTCTGTTATGTCTGTGTGATTATGTAGCCTTGAAATAAAGGAGTCATTTTTTTGTCACTATAATCTGCATTTGGGTCCTACTTCCCACACACACCGTAACATTACGAACCGACCAGAAATGGGCCCAGCAGATCCGTTCGAGTGGGAATTATTCAATTTTTCCTTTTTTTTGGCTAACTGCTCGGATCGATGGAAGAGAGCACCCGGAGTTCAGCAGCGAGAGGCTGTGTTGTCGGAGGCGCACCAAATGGCTAGAGAGAAACCAGGTTTGGTGAAGTTCTTACCTGGCTGGATTTCAAAGATCCTCACGGTGCGTGATTCCCCGGCCTGCTAGCCCCAGGCATGCTAGCTCCCTGCCTCCCGATTCCCAACCTGGCACCATACGCCTTGGTGGGTTCCGTCTGGAGTCAGCCCCGGCTTCTTCCCCATTTCCTGCTCCTGTCCAGGATCCGTTCTCGGGTACTCGTCTGGCTTATGGAGGTCCACGGAGTGTTCAGGCGGCTGCTAAAAGGAGTCGTCGCAAGGCCAGGTTAGCCCGAGCCCTAGCAGCCATGGTTCCGGTCACAGTTCCGGCCCCAGCAGCCATGGTTCTGGCTCCAGTACCGGCTCCAGTACCCCTGGTCGCGACTCCAGTTTCGGCTCCAGGACTGGCTTACCGGCCAACGCCAGCTCCCCGAGTCCTGTCGGCATACCGGCCGACTCCAGCACCTCGTCTCTTGTTGGCTCCCCAGCCAACACCAGCTCCCCGTGTCCTGTCGGCGTACCGGCCGACTCCAGCACCTCGTGTCTTGTTGGCTCCCCAGCCAACACCAGCTCCTCGTGTCCTGTTGGCTCCCCAGCCAACTCCAGCTCCCCGTGTCCTGTCGGCGTACCGGCCGACGCCAGCTCCTCGTGTCCTGTCGGCGTACCGGCCGACTCCAGCACCCCGTGTTCTGTTGGCAACCAACTCTCTCAAGTTTCCCCTCCAGACACTTCTCAAGTCCCCTCTCAGGTCCCCTCTCCAGTTTCCTCTCCAGTTCCCTCTCAAGCCCTCTCTCGAGTCCCTTCTCAAGTCCCCTCTCGAGTCACCTCTCAAGTTCCTACCCGAGTCCCCTCTCAAGTTTCCCCTCAGGTCTCCTCTCGAGTTCCCTCTCAGGTCCCCTCTCGAGTCTTTTCTCGTGTCCCCTCTCAAGTCAACTCTCCAGTGTCCTCTCGAGTCACCTCTCAAGTTTCCCCTCAGGTCTCCTCTCGAGTTCCCTCTCAAGTCCCCTCTCAGGTCCCCTCTCGAGTTACCTCTCGAGTCACCTCTCGAGTTCCCTCTCAGGTCCCCTCTCGAGTCTTTTCTCGTGTCCCCTCTCAAGTCAACTCTCCAGTGTCCTCTCGAGTCACCTCTCAAGTTTCCCCTCAGGTCTCCTCTCGAGTTCCCTCTCAAGTCCCCTCTCAGGTCCCCTCTCGAGTTACCTCTCGAGTCACCTCTCGAGTTCCTTCTCAGGTCCCCTCTCAGGTCCCCTCTCGAGTCTTTTCTCGTGTCCCCTCTCAAGTCAACTCTCCAGTGTCCTCTCGAGTCACCTCTCAAGTTTCCCCTCAGGTCTCCTCTCGAGTTCCCTCTCAAGTCCCCTCTCAGGTCCCCTCTCGAGTTACCTCTCGAGTCACCTCTCGAGTTCCTTCTCGAGTCCCCTCTCAGGTCTCCTCTCGAGTTACCTCTCGAGTCTCCTCTCGAGTTATCTCTCGAGTCAACTCTCCAGTGTCCTCTCGAGTCACCTCCCAAGTCAACTCTCCAGTGTCCTCTCGAGTCACCTCTCAAGTTTCCCCTCAGGTCTACTCTCGAGTTCCCTCTCAAGTCCCCTCTCAGGTCCCCTCTCGAGTTACCTCTCGAGTCACCTCTCGAGTTCCTTCTCAAGTCAACTCTCCAGTGTCCTCTCGAGTCACCTCTCAAGTCAACTCTCCAGTGTCCTCTCGAGTCACCTCTCAAGTCAACTCTCCAGTGTCCTCTCGAGTCACCTCCCAAGTCAACTCTCCAGTGTCCTCTCGAGTCACCTCTCAAGTTTCCCCTCAGGTCTCCTCTCGAGTTACCTCTCGAGTCAACTCTCGAGTTCCTTCTCGAGTCCACTCTCCAGTTTCCTCTCAAGTTCCCTCTCAAGCCCTCTCTCGAGTCCCCACTCAAGCCCCTACTCATGTCCAGTTGGAGGTCCCGCAGACTAGTCTTCTGCCGGGGGTCCTGCCAACCCCATGTCCTGTACCGTTGGAGGTTCCGCTGGGATCCTGCCAATCCCATGTCCTGTCCAGTTGGAGGTCCCGCAGACTAGCCCTCTGCCGGGGGTCCTGCCAACCCCATGTCCTGTCCAGTTGGAGGTCCCGCAGACTAGCCCTCTGCCGGGGGTCCTGCCAACCCCATGTCTTGTCCAGTTGGAGGTCCCGCAGACTAGCCCTCTGCCGGGGGTCCTGCCAACCCCATGTCTTGTCCAGTTGGAGGTCCCGCAGACTAGCCCTCTGCCGGGGGTCCTGCCAACCCCATGTCCTGTCCAGTTGGAGGTCCCGCAGACTAGCCCTCTGCCGGGGGTCCTGCCAACCCCATGTCTTGTCCAGTTGGAGGTCCCGCAGACAAGCCTTCTGCCAGGGGTCCTGCCAACCCCATGTCCTGTCCAGTTGGAGGTCCCGCAGACTAGCCCTCTGTCGGGGGTCCTGCCAACCCCATGTCTTGTCCAGTTGGAGGTCCCGCAGACTAGCCCTCTGCCGGGGGTCCTGCCAACCCCATGTCTTGTCCAGTTGGAGGTCCCGCAGACTAGCCCTCTGCCGAGGGTCCTGCCAACCCCATGTCTTGTCCAGTTGGAGGTCCCGCAGACTAGTCTCCTGCCGGGGGTCCTGCCAACCCTTTGTCCTGTCCCGTTGGAGGCCTCGCCGACTAGCCCTCTGCCGGGGGTCCTGCCAACCCTATGTCCTGTGCCGTTGGAGGTCCCGCCGACTACTCTCCTGCCGGGGGTCCTGCCAATCCTATGTCCTGTGCTGTTGGAGGCCCCGCCGACTACTCTCCTGCCGGGGGTCCTGCCAACCCTGTGTCCTGTCCCGTTGGAGGCCCCGCCGACTACTCTCCTGCCGGGGGTCCTGCCAACCCTTTGTCCTGTCTCGTTGGAGGTCCCGTCGTCTACTCTCCTGCCGGGGGTCCTGCCAACCCTTTGTCCTGTCTCGTTGGAGGTCCCGTCGTCTACTCTCCTGCCGGGGGTCCTGCCAACCCTTTGTCCTGTCTCGTTGGAGGTCCCGCCAACCACTCTCCTGCTGGGGGTCCTGCCAACTCCTGGTCCTCTTCCGTGGGGGATCCTGCCGAAGCCTGTCCGGCCGACACCGGGTCCTGCCCGGCCTCCGGAGCTGGTGGTCTTCGCCCTCATGCTCGGCCCCCTGAGATCGCCCGCTGTGGCCTTCGCCCCACCATGGACTCTGCCTTGCCCCCGGGCCGTCCGCCCGAGTTTCCCCACCTTAGACTCTCTGCCTTGCCCCCGGGCCCGTCCGCCCGAGACCCCCACCTTGGACTCTGCCTTGCCCCCGGGCCGTCCGCCCGAGTTCCCCACCATGGACTCTGCCTTGCCCCCGGGCCGTCCGCCCGAGACCCCCACCTTGGACTCTGCCTTGCCCCCGGGCCGTCCGCCCGAGTTCCCCACTTTTGGACTCTGCCTTGCCCCCGGGCCGTCCGCCCGAGACCCCCACCTTGGACTCTGCCTTGCCCCCGGGCCGTCCGCCCGAGTTCCCCACTTTAGACTCTGCCTTGCCCCCGGGCCGTCCGCCCGAGATCCCTTCCTGGTCCCCTACTGGGCTCCTGGGTGGTCAGCTTAGTCCCGTCCTCCGGACCCCCTCCACCCACCCTGGTGGCCTAGGGATACGTCCCTCCTCCGGACCCCCTCCACCCACCCTGCTGGACTGTGTGGGATTTTTGTTTTTGGGGTTTAGGGACGTCTGGGATCCGTCCCTTGAGGGGGGGGTTCTGTCACGATCTGTCCGTGTTATGTTTTGTCTGTCTGTTTCTGTCTTTAGTTTCCTGTTTTATTTTGTAAAGTGTTCACCCCCCGTTTCCTGCCTGTTGTAATCTGTCTGTGATTCCCTGTCAGTTTCCCTGGTGTGTCTAATTTACCCGATTGTGTTCACCTGGTGTCCCTGTGTTTTCTCCTCCCTCCTCACCTGTGTCTTGTTTGTGTGATTAGTCTTGTGTGTATTTAAGTTCTGGTTTTTCTGTCTGTCTTTGTCGGTTCGTCTTGTGTCATGACCTGGTCTGCGGTGAGTGTTCTGTTATGTCTGTGTGATTATGTAGCCTTGAAATAAAGGAGTCATTTTTTGTCACTATAATCTGCATTTGGGTCCTACTTCCCACACACACCGTAACAGTATTTGCGTGCATTTCCTGTTCGGAACGTGGCAATGTACTGAGAGTGGAGGTGTCCTGAGATTAGCGCCTGCAGGCAGGCTCCATGGAGCTGTCAGCTCCGGACTGCGCAAAATGCGTACATGAAGCGCTACGTCATGAACGCAATAAATCTACCCTCGTGGGGGCGCGTTCATGTGATTGGCTTAGAATTGAGGAGACATCTGATTGGCTATAGATATCTCCGTGCACAGAAAGCGGTTTGTGTTTGCAGGTGCAGGGGTTTTAAACGGAAAACAAATATGTGTAGTGCCGAGAGATATGGAGTCGGAGGCGGTGCATCGAAGGTGCAAAAGGCAACTTTATTGCGGAGCAGAAATGCAGGTGTTGTCGGGTCGCAGCCCGGGACAACAAGAGAGAGAGAAAAGGAGGAGGACACAGTATATACCCCGGAGGTACAATAAGCAATAATGTCCGTGCGGAACAATACCCCCAACCTGTAGTTCCATGATTGAATTATGTAACCCAGTGTATTAATAAGTGATCACTACATATGTGAGGATCAAAAATACATATGTAAAACTTTTTTCTGTATTTGGATTTTATTTACATGTATATGAAATGGAACACATTTGTGTGAAAAACACAAGTGTGGATCCGGAAATACAAGTTTGAATCCTTTTTCGGATCATGAAATACTAGTGTGAATCCTTCTGTGTGTATGTGTGTATTATGAGACCGTTCTGAGCCCATAGGATCCTAATGCAGAATACAAAAGGCAAAAAGGTCAAGGAACTGCTGTAACAAAAAAATCCCAAATTGGGATCAATAAAGTACATCTTATTTTAGTCAGTAATCTTGGTGTGAATATACTCAGATCCAAGCTTTTGCTGCCACATGTCTACATCAGCATGTTATCCTATGACAGAAAAGCAACAATAACAAATGTCATGTTCAGACAAATATCCAGCAGAGTGCATCACTGTCCTCCACGCAGTAAACAACTTCATCTTATTAACAACTAAGACAACTAACTGTGTTCTTCCTGCCCCTAAATCTTTACACTGGCTCCTGGTCAATTATAAAATAGATTGTAAAAGTGCTGCTGCAGGTTTACTAATCATCTTATAACATTTGGCCAAAAAACGGTTCACCTTGAGGAATATAAAACACAGAAGATCTCTTATTTGTTTTATAATCAATGAGACGCAAGTCAAAATATGCTTTCATTCAGCACAAACATGCAATCAACAGTAACATCTCTGCTGGTCTGTTAATTCATTCTTTTATCAAACTTGGGCGCCATTTCCATGTTGTTATTATTTTTAAATATTACATTACTTACTAATTCTTATACATTCATCCTTTGTTTTGATAAAATGTTGATCTTACAAATGTATTTCCTGCACTCTCAGTACTTTAATGTGTGTGTGTGTGTGTGTGTGTGTGTGTATATGTGTGTGTGTGTGTGTGTGTGTGTGTGTGTGTGTGTGTGTGTGTGTGTGTGTGTGTGTGTGTGTGTGTGTGTGTGTGTGTGTGTGTGTGTGTGTGTGTGTGTGTGTGATGTGTGTGTGTGTGTGTGTGTGTGTGTGTGTGTGTGTGTGTGTGTTGTGTGTGTGTGTGTGTGTGTGTGTGTGTGCAGGTGTCTGATGGGAGTTTGACAGTGCTATCCATCACCCGTGAGGATCGTGGAGCTTACACATGTCGAGCCTTCAGCCCCCCAGGGAGAAGTCGTTCACACCACAAGGCTGCTAGTACAAGGTAGCTGCATGTGTCACACACACTAATTTTAATAAGGAGAGTATCTGAGAAACAGCTATTACATTTTTTTATTGGATTTATGCAGGTTGAGATTTTTACAATATCCATCATTCCATGTGTTTTCATCCTCAGACAGCATGATATATAACAGCTGACACTGAGCTACATCTTCCATCAAACTAATTTATGCTTTAAACTGAGTTTTTCTGTTTGACACGTTTTTGGATAGCTCCACTCTGCACTCAGGAAACACATTTATTTGCTTTAACTCAACAGTTTGAAACAGATTTAATGAAATAGTTTATGACTGTGGTAGCTGCCAGGATTCATTATACAGAATGTACAGATTAGATAAAGTATTGCAACATGTCACTATTCTGGTAGGTATGAATGTGATGCTTAGTAGGATTGCATTGAGAGATTAGCGTTTTAAAGAAGTGATGCTGTTGGGTGCTCATTTGTGACATTTTTGTTTAATTTACGTTATCTTAACTTATATTGGATTTGATGCATTTCTTTACTTTCTTGGGAGTCGGGAGGGCTGATAATTTATTCCCGCAAATTACGCAGACCTACTAATTGACCTAACAGAAGTTATTGAGTCTATGTAAGTTTACTGCTTGGCTCAGATCCACCAACATCAGCAAGTTCTCACCTCTACTAACTCCTGGAGAACCAGGTTCAATTAACTGCTGTTTCAATTCAGACGACCCGCTAAATCTGTTTAAGCGATTCCGAAGGATTTTGATATCAGTAAATGAGGTGTGGCCCTACCTAAGTGTGAGTGTGGCAGTGTGCAATCTTACCTTTGAAGCAGGAGAAGAGAGCGCAGATGTCTTTTTAAGTTGTCTCAATCCAAAAGGTGGGATCAGTTTATTTGAAGAAAAATTGGTCCACACTTATACAGGGTTTCTACCTTCTCCCGTTACAACATGCAGGGCCGCCCCTGGCCAACTTGGGGCCCCAAGCGACATTGTGAGATGAGGCCCCCCCCCCCCAACCGACAGGAGTGAAAACATTTTTTTTGGAAACAAAGTAGGCTACTTTGCAAATATAATTCCTGTTTATTATTATTATCAACACAGTTACTTTGTATACAGTGAGGTAAATGGTAAATGTGCATTTATGTCGTTCAGTGTACAGGTGAATACGTCTGCATTTCCTGCCAAATACTAGCCTCAAAAAGATTACAATATAATTAATGCAAATAAACTACTTCTACTAATAATAATAATCATAATCAATTCAATAATATAAATACTATATTTTATTATAATATAGTTGTAATATAGTCAAGACAAAACATGCTTATTACATGCTCAAAAACTGATATTTCTTAAATCTGTATTCAAATGTAGTTCCCTCTGTTGCAATGTATCAACAACTACACACACATTTCTATCAGTATTTCTCTGTGTTGTGGTTGACATGACGATGACTGTTACGGCCCGTCGGCGGGCGTGTCTGAAGCTCGACCAACAACCAATCACATGAATCTCCCGCCCCGGACACACAAGCAGCGATTTGATTGGCTAGAGCTTGTACTGGCATATGATTTGATTGGCTGACGCTTCCACCGAAAGCTTCAGAAGCTTCAAAAGTTTAATATTGCTCAACTTTTGCAGCCTGAAACACCAGGAAAGCTCTGCTCTGCTTCCCACAATGCAGTTCGGCGAAAAGTGACGTCACCCCATTCAAAGTGAATGGACAGAAGCTTCCAACGCCGCTGTGTGGACGGGCCGTTAGGAGTTAAGGGGAGAGGCTGAGCATCACCATGAAATGTGCAAATTGACATAAAAATGAATAAAAGGGGAAAAAATGCTCCATGTTTTTTAAGCTGTAAACTTTAACTGTTATGTAAGCCAACTAGACAGACAGTTTATCACTCTTCCTCCTGTACATTAGCAGATAAAAGGCATCACATACTTGAATGAATGTTAAATAAAGAATGCTGGAAATAACTCCATCTCCATTAGCCTATATTCTCTGCAGAGACTGACTTCTTCATGTCGTGAATTGCAGCTGATGTTTTAATATGGCAATTGGCAATTTGACTTATACAACATTCGCAAGTTGTACATTTGACTCATACAATAGCCCACCTTCGAGTGATGCTCTAGTTTCTTCATGTTTTGTTTTTTTTCCCTCTTGCTTGCTCCGGACTGAAACTGTCTTTTCACCGACATCTCTTCACCTGCATTAGTGGCCGTATCAAAGCCGTGATTGGTCAGATGTCGATTCATTGCAACGGTGTCGGGTTACAGACGTGCTCCCCTTGTCACCTCTCACTCTCGCGGGGGGTGCGCGGAGAACTGCGCACAGCAGCTGAGGCCCTCTGGGCGGGGCCCCCTGCGCAAGTCGGGGCCCCATGCAGCCTGCGTGATTGGCCTGTAGGGAGGGGCGGCCCTGACAACATGACAATCATACAGAATATTTCATGCTGTGGTCAATTACTAGTGTGCAGGACTTGCAAAATATTATTCTCGGCTATGGCACAAACACCTTTTTGGGGCCTCATTCTTTCTCCAAAAAGTCAGGAGCCCCCCTCCCTGTATACTGCTGTGAGGGAAGAGGGAAGAAACTGTCTCCTCTTTCTTATCAGTGACACCCATAAACCATAATAGGCCTTACACTCAACTTAACAAACAACTTGTGTTTTGTTTATACAGTACTGTAAATATAGAAAACCATAAAATATGAAGCATTTTCATTGTGGGTTATACAAGAATATAATTGATTATATTTGATTATAACTAACTTTCGTTTTAAGTGTTCAACCTAATATGGAGATCTCAACAACTTCCTTATTTTTCCTAAGACTATAATGTTTTGTGCTGACAACGTTTTTTACATGGCAGAAACAGTAGCTACTAACCCCATACAACACAAAGTTAGCTCTAAGTAACAATAGCATGTATGCACAGCAGTAATGTTTCCATGGATTGCTTTTCCGATTTGTAAAGTTTTATTGCAGAAAAACACTTATGTTGAGCTTTCGCCATTAGTCATTCTAAATGTTTGCGACCACACGCATAGAAAAGTATGATTTTCTTCAGAAAACCCTCATAAAGCATGTCCACCGCTTTTGCAGAGTATGTGCAGGTTGGTGTTTGGACAGGCCTCAGTACATTTAAGACACATTCATGAGCAAAAGGAGAAAATAGTCTTTGCAAAGGAAAACTGTCCCAATGAGCAAAGTTCAAGGTCAGATAAACAACACATTTCAATAATCTGAGGTCAATTGATAAGACACAGATATCTGCATTAGTCTTCCAAAGTAGAATTTGTGTAAAAATGAAAGTACTGCCAGTACTGTTGGAAAGAGCAGAGCAGGTAAGGAGACAACAACAACAACAACGATGTAGTACAGTGAGTGGTTCAGAGGAGAAGCAGTATATATAGAGAGAGAAAATAGAAAACTGTTGTTTCCATAATCAAGAAAGATATAGCATATTTCTGGGTTTACTATTATTCAGCAGAAATGTTGTTTCAAACTAATCAATAAAGTACACAGCAGCCGACCATACCTGTACACCAGCAAGGATACACGACATTGATCTATATTGATCCACAACAATAGAAACTATGAGCCTCCAAATCTGTTTCTACCTAATCGAGTTTCTCAGAGAGGCCTTATTATGCTTTCTGGGTTTTTGTGCATGTAAATGGTCTGCAAAGGCTAAAATCCCTGTTTTCCTTCCAGAGGGAGTTTCTCTCTCATACACTCCCCCCCTGCCTGAATCGCCTCCATTGGACTCCTTTGTTTACTTCTTTAACAATAGTGAAATCACTACGTAACACTCAAGCTTCTATTGGCTAGCTCCAACACATTGTAAGTGATAAGCTAAGAGGCGGGACAACTCCATCATATTACATTACATTTCATTTAGCTGACGCTTTTATCCAAAGCGACTTACAATTACCAATTACAGGGACATTCTAAGTGCCTTACTCAAGGGCACACTAGTGGTGGTGTTCCTGGCGGGATTTGAACTCACTTCCGATCTTCAGCCCACCTCACTATCCATTAGACCAGTGGTTCCCAACCTTTTTTTTACCAAGGCACCCCTGAAAATATTTCTCGACCCCAAGGCACCCCAACTTTTTGTAGATTTAAAAACCACTTCAGAGCTTAAACTAAAAACAATAAATACACCATAAATTGGTTTTCAAATGTGTATTTAATTAAATAGAACATTTTATAGAACAAATAATGTATTCACACATAATAACAAGAACCAGACTAAAAATGTCAACACATTTCTGCGGTCCATAGATAGCTCTGCGAGTTCATCCTGAGCTCTGCTGTTTAAACTTGTGGCTGATATTAATGACAGAGGATTAAACGGATCCCGGAGCCAATCGAAGTCTTCACTCATAGGAGGGAAATATGACTCAAACCTCTCCTCCAGCACTCTCAGGTGAGCAGCTACAACTTGTAGAAAAATGCTGTCTTGTGCGCTGGGTCACTGGATGTCAGCGGAAACATTTCAATGTTTTTCTTGGCGACTTTATTTTGCCACAGTCTTAACTTGGATCGGAAACCATTGAGATTGTCTGTGGCTGTCAGGATATTCTCATTCTTCCCTTGCATTCTGATGTTGAGGTCATTGAGATGGCTAAAAATATCTGCCAGATATGCAAGCTTAACCCACCACGATTCATCATCCATGTGTTCTTTGTAGGGTAAGTCGTGCTCATTTGCAAATTCAACAAGTTCGTCGCGGAGCTCGTAGACACGGGACAGCACCTTGCCCCGTGACAGCCAGCGGACCTCCGTGTGCAGTAAAAGGCCATGGTGCTCAGCCCCCATCTCTCAGCACAATGTGCTGAACAACCGCGACTTCAGCGGACGGGACTTGATGTAGTTCACTATTTTCACAGCTTGTTCTAATACTGCAGTGAGGTCTGGTGGCATAGCTTTGGCGACAAGGGCTTCTCGGTGTAACATGCAGTGGGTTATCTGTACATCGGGATTTACCTGTCTCACTTTATTTACAAAGCCTTTCACCCTCCCCGTCATTGAGGCAGCCCCGTCGGTGCAAATGCTGTGGCACATCCCCCAGTTTAGACCCTGTTCTGTCAGGTAATCAGCTGTGGTCTTGTAAATTTCCTCTCCGGTTGCATGTGTGTGTAACTCTTTGCAAAAAAAGAAGTTCTCCTCAATGGATTCTCCGTCAACATATCTCACGTTGGCAATGAGTTGACAGTGGCCACTTATGTCTGTTGAATCATCAACTTGCAGAGTGAATTTGCCACTTCTCTGTATTTTTTCAGTTAGGACTGTTAGTCAGGCAGAAACTTGGGACAAGTCGTTTGACTGAAACCTTAAAACTGAACTAACTGACTGCTAGGGTTAACTTTGATTTAAACATTTGTAGAATACTAAGAGCTTTATTGAGTAGGTGTAACTGTATTAAGGGTTAAACTCATAACTTTATAACTTAGGGTTTAATGTAATTGTAAAACCATTGGGCCACTGAAAAGACACAATAGCAACTCAGGAGGGAGCCAGTCTAGATTTCCTTTTGAGGGCCACCAGCTGCAGAGAGTTAACTAATTAAAGGGGCGTGGCCCCACATCTGTGAGAACTCAGCAATCAGGTGTCCATTTTAGGTAGCACTTTCCTGAAGCGTCAGACAATAGAGTCCTGCTGGAGTAAGACTGACAAAGACAATAGAGTCCTGCTGGAGTCACGAGGGAGGCAAAGAGGAAGCAAATCCTACTTTGATTGAGCTAAGTATAGCCGGTGTTTTATTTGATTTGGTTGTTTAGCCCCTCATGCTATAATCATGTGTATTTTCTCCATTCCTGTTCACGTGTCCTCTCGCAATTATCACTGGCCCCGTGTATCTCCTAATCGCTGTAACCGGCCTGCTCTCGTCTATCCCACATGCTCCACTGACATCCAACATCTAGTTTCAGGTGGCCTGTGGAACTGCCAGTCAGCTGTTCCTAAGGCTGACTTCATCTCTGGCTACGCTTCCCTGCAGTCTCTGGATTTCCTTGCTCTCACTGAGACGTGGATTACTCCATCCAACACATCCACCCCAGCAGCTCTCTCCACAGCATACTCCTTCTCCCATACACCCAGACCCACTGGCAGAGGAGGTGGCACTGATCTCCTGCTCTCTCCCAAATGGAGCTTTTCCCTCTTCAAGCTACCTAACTTCACTCCTTCCACCTTTGAATTCCATTCCGTCACAGTAACCCATCCTATACAATTAACCATTGTTGTTCTCTACCGTCCACCAGGCGCCTTGGGGGACTTCTTGTAGGAATTAGATAATCTCCTCTCACACATCCCTGAAACTGGCCCTCCCGCTGTACTTCTCGGAGACTTCAACCTCCAGACAGGGAAGATAGACGAACTAACATCTCTGTTAACCACCTTTGCTTTTTCACTGTCTCCATCCTCAACAACTCATAAAGCTGGCAGTGTCCTTGATCTCATATTCTCAAGGAACTGCACTACTTCTAACCTCTCTGTAAACCCGCTCCACACATCCGATCACTTCTTCATTTCATTCTCTCTACCCCTTTCCAAACATAACGAACTAATCTCTTCTCATCCTGCACCTGTCCGCCGTAACCTTCGTT
This sequence comes from Harpagifer antarcticus, assembly GCA_902827135.1. Classification (NCBI taxonomy): domain Eukaryota; kingdom Metazoa; phylum Chordata; class Actinopteri; order Perciformes; family Harpagiferidae; genus Harpagifer; species Harpagifer antarcticus. Next base: position 2,550,897 of record CADEHL010001352.1, read on the forward strand.
CCCTCTCCCCCTCTCCCCCTCGACCTTTGCCTCATCGGTGCTCTCAGCCCTCCCTTCCTCTGACTCGTTCCAACTCCTACCTCCAAACTCTGCTGCAGAAACTCCAAACACCATGACGACCTCCTAACCTATCAGGCTCTCCTCTCCTCTTTCTCTGCTTCGATCTCTCAGGCAAAAAGCACTTTCTTTCAAGATAAGATCCAATCTTCCTATTCCAATCCCAAAAAACTATTTTCCATCTTCTCCACCCTCTTGGACCTCCCAAAGCCCCTCCCCCCTCCTCCCTTCTGTCAAGCGACTTTGTTAACCACTTTGAAAAAAAGGTTGATGATATTCGCTCTTCTTTTTCTGACTCACCTTTACCCACCACTGGGTCACCAGACCCTCCTTTCACCCACACACTAACCTCCTTTTCCCCTCTCTCTCCAAGTGAGGTTCTTACCCTCATTACCTCTGCCCGCCCTACCACCTGTCCTCTGGACCCTATCCCTTCAAACCTCCTTCAGACTATCGCTCCTGATATTCTACCGTTTCTCACCCATTTCATCAACACTTCTCTAACTTCTGGTCACTTTCCAATCAGTCTCAAGGAGGCAAGAGTAAACCCTCTCCTAAAGAAACCCACTCTCAACCCGTCTGATGTTATAAACTACAGGCCTGTCTCTCTCCTCCCGTTCCTGTCTAAAACACTTGAACGCGCTGTCTTTAAACAACTCTCCTGTTATCTCCATCAGAACAACCTTCTGGATCCGCACCAGTCTGGTTTCAAGGCAGGGTTAGGGTTAGGGTAATGTTGTGAATCGAGTGGCCTGTGTTCGTCGTCCATAACATACGCCTGCCCATACCATAACCCCACCACCACCATGGGCCACTCAATTCACAACATTACCCTACCGCTAACCCTAAACCTACCCCTACCCCTACCCCTCACACCAGATACTGACTGGTTTTGGAACCCCCTCAGACCCCCCCAATATAGCAAAACTGCACGTTTCAGAGTGGCCTTTTATTGTGGCCAGCCTAAGGCACACCTGTGCAATAATCATACTGTCTAATCAGCATCTTGATATGCCACACCTGTGAGGTGGGATGGATTATCTCGCCAAAGGAGAAGTGCTCACTATCACAGATTTTTTCAGATTTGTGAACAATATTTGAGAGAAATGGTTATTTTGTGTATATAGAAAATGTTTTAGATCTTTGAGTTCATCTCATGAAAAATATTGCTTTTATATTTTTGTTCAGTGTAGATAACAACCTGTCCTTCACTGCAAACATAGCTGCTACAACCCGCTGCTGCAGATACACGCTTTACAACATCAGGAAGATTCATCCCCAGCTGACCCAGAAAGCGACGCAGGTTCTGGTCCAGGCTCTCGTCATCTCACGCCTAGACTACTGCAACTCCCTCCTGGCTGGTCTACCTGCATGTGCCATCCGACCTCTGCAGCTCATCCAGAATGCAGCGGCTCGTCTGGTCTTCAACCTTCCTAAATTCTCCCACACCACTCCGCTCCTCCTCTCCCTTCACTGGCTTCCGGTAACTGCTAGAATCCACTTCAAGACAATGGTACTTGCGTACCATGCTGCGAATTAATCTGGCCCTTCCTACATCCAGGACATGGTTAAACCGTACACCCCAGCACGTGAACTCCGCTCTGCATCAACCAAACGGCTCGCTGCACCCTCGCTGCGAAGGGGACGCAAGTTCCCATCAGCAAAAACACGTGGGTTTGCTATCCTGGCTCCAAAATGGTGGAATGAGCTCCCCATTGACATCAGGACAGCAGATAGCTTACACACCTTCCGGCGCAGACTGAAAACTCATCTCTTTCGACTCCACTTCGAGCGATAGAATTATTAACAAAGCACTTATATACTAATAAAGGACTGGCTTACCTAAAGCCAGTTGAGTAGCACTTGAAATGTTTTTGCTCTATGAAACCTGATGTACTTATATGATTCTGTTTTCTTCAAGTTTGTATTTTGTTGGTCGAAAGCACTTATTGTAAGTCGCTTTTGATAAAAGCGTCAGCTAAATGCAATGTAATGTAATGTAATAATGTAGAACATTTAACACTAGATGGACCGTAACAATTGTATTCATATATTTGAGCAGATCATTATTTATAGAGGTCCACAGATAAATGAAGTCAGAGGAGGATAGTGCTTTAAGCTTGCAGCTACTACAAAATATAATGTCAGCTTCTGTAACTCGAACATCTGTCTGTATCAGCTCACACTCTGCTTCTGAATCAACACATTCTCTAAGATCTGCCTCATCACACATCAATGCTAATAATTTTAACGATTTTTTTTCAGAAATTGAAAGTCGACACTAATATGTATCTGTGCAGGGACCTTAGATCTGATAAACCAAATGGACAAATGAAGCAGCAGACATTCCAGGTCATCTCCTTCAAAGAGCGCTGCCAAAGATCACAGCTGGACAGTCATGACCTCAGATGAACTCCGGGAATTGAGACTCTGTAAATCTCACTTTCACTGAGACCTTAACAGATTGTTTAATTTCCAACAGAATGATACAAATATAAGTACATTAGCAGAGATTTCACTTCATGATAAAGTGAAGAAACAACCATACAATTCCAATAGTACTAGAAACCTCAGTGAGTATGATATAGGCAAAGTAAAACACCCCGTATAATTACTAGACAGACATTTATCCCTTTAGCTTGGTAAAAAGAATATTGTTTAGCACTCTCCCTCTTTGCCTTCTTTGTTTACTCTGTCAACAAGGCTCTTCTAGCTACAGTACTGTAAGCTGTATTGTTTAGTTGCTTTCTATAGCGAAATGCTCTCTGTAACAGTGATAACTGTTCATGTCGAGGGCTTTGATTGTGAAAGGGAAATTGAGCCCATAGGAACAGCTCATAGGAAACTAATCCTTTTCTTTCGGCCATCATATGGTCACATTTAAAATGTACTTCATAATGATAAGGTTACACAGATGTCTTATCTATGACACTTCACAGACATACTTTAAAGTGGGTATTCCTGTTGGATGAAATGCTGGGCACACATTCTGAGCCAAACCTGATCAGTCCAGCCAGAACATGTGTGTGATTAATGTCTGCATTTCTGCTCTCTCTCACCCTAACCCTAACCAACGTGTGCATGCTTTGTACAAGAAGATAGAGTTTTGGAGTTTAGTGGATACGTCGAGGTGAAGGAAATATGTACTCTGGTGTTTAGCGTTATTCCAAAGAATGAATTTAAGCTTGCTTCCATCAATCCAACGCTCTGTTTTTGTGTTTTTCGGATGCTTCCCTTTGTCATCGAACAGACAGTTAACACGTTGAAAGAGATCACATATTTCCTTTAGTGACTGGGAACATAGACAGCACCGAGCCAGAGCCCTTGTTTGACTTTTATAATTCAGGGGAGAGACGGATTATTCGAAGTGCTCTTGGAAAGCCACTGAGCAGCAGATCAACTAAGAGACTACAGTGCCAACAAATCTCCAGCACTCAGCTGGGTACAAATTGGACACACACACACACACACACACACACACACACACACACACACACACACACACACACACACACACTCAAACACCATCAACACATTTATCAGCCCAGGCCCGGTGCTGGTCGTCCTGCTAAGGGGCTGGCAGATGAAAATGCCTGTTAGAGGATCAGGCCCTGGGCTGCAGATCAGTACTATGGGGCTAGCAGTGTATCAGTGTGTGTTAGTGAGGGGGCCGCATTATGGGTCAATCCTTGTGAGGACCAAAAGTAATGAAGCAATATGAAGATAAATGCGTGCTGCAGTGACGTTTGAAGGTTATTTAACCAGCAGTTATACATTCTGTCTCACTTAATGTTCTTGCAGGCTGCAGGATTTTCATTTGAAATTCTGTGTAGTGCTGAGTGTTTTTAAGGAGAAGGGCAAAGTATACTGCTTAGTTTATTCAGTAGCTGACTGAATAAATGCTTTTTGTATTGTTTTTTTTTACTGTACTGAACATAAAGTACATTCTCCTAGAGAACTTTAATTTATATAAAGTAAACTAAAGCAAGCAAAATTGGGTAGGTTTGTTGGATGATGAACTTGAAACCATTAATGAACATAAAATGAGATCATAAAGAGGAAAATCTGCTACCAAAGTGATCATTGGATATACTGTATTTCGCATTTTTACAATATTTCGTATTCTTTCATCAAAGATGTGATTCATAGCTGTCATTTTATACTGCTGTAGAAATATTTAAATGTTCACTTGAAATTCCTTTCTCAAACCAATATCTCTTTGTTTCTGTCATGAACAGGTAGACAGCCAACAGTGTAAATGAAAGAATCTCAAATCTTCTAATCCAGAGACAAGCAATTAAAATAAAAAGTGTAAAGGGGGGTACATCCAGACAGAAAGACTTAATAGAGGTTTTTGATAAGAATATGATTAATTTTCTTTTGATTATTGTACTGTCAGAGTGCACACAATGTTTTTCACTTAAATTATCTAATTAAGAAAAACACAGTGTCCCTGAATGGTAGTTAATGTCCTTACTTTTACTTGTAGTCTTAACTTGTTTCTTTAATAATAATAATATATTTTATTTCTATAGCGCTTTTCTTGAACCCAAAGACGCTTTACATTTGGGAGGGAGGGTAGACAAACAAAACAAAAACAAAGACAAAGCCAAAAAGAAACAAAACAAAACAGAAAAGCAGTCAGGAGGAAGTTGATTGAGAGGGGGGGGGGCTTAGTCGGTTGCCGAAACCCTGGTGCATGCGTTTGTCACCACACGCTTGGACTACTGCAATGGTGTCCTGTTCGGGGTTCCCAACAAAACCCTGGACAGGCTCCAGTATGTCCAAAACTGTGCTGCTAGGGTCCTCACACACACAAAGCCGTGGCAGCACATCACTCCCACCCTCATCCACCTACACTGGTTGCCGGTCAAGTCCCGCATCACCTACAAAATCCTCCTCCTCACCTACAAGTCCCTCCATGCCCTTGCCCCCCAGTACCTATCGGACATCCTTCACCCACATGCCCCACCCCGGAACCTGCGGTCCTCAGACTCTGGCCTGCTTACCACCCCCCGCACCAAACTGCGAACCTTCGGGGACAGAGCCTTCAGCGTGGCAGCCCCCACCCTCTGGAACGCTCTCCCTGCGGAGATTCGCAACATCCCCACACTCGATGCCTTCAAAGGGGCCCTCAAGACCCATCTGTTTGCCAAGGCTTTCGGCCCCTAAATCGATCTGTTGTTTTGTCTGTCTGACTTTTGTTTTGTTATGTTAGTTTTTGCCCTATTACTTGTAAAGCGACCTTGGGTCCCTTGAAAGGCGCTATATAAATCCAAGCTATTATTATTATTATTATGGATACAGAGTTGAAGAGGTGGGTTTTGAGGCGGGACTGGAACAGGGTGAGGGACTCAGACTCACGGAGGTATTTGGGGAGGGAGTTCCAGAGCTTCGGGGCTGCCACAGAGAAGGCTCTGTCCCCGAAGCTCCGGAGTTTGGCCTTGGGGATGGAAAGCAAACCAGCTGAGGTGTTCTGGACACGCTGGAGTCTATTGAGGGAGGTGGAGCTGATGCCATAGAGGAGGGAGTTGCAATAGTCAAGGCGGGAGGAGATGAAGGCATGAATGAGTCGCTCAGCTGCAGGGCGGGTGAGAGAGGGACGGAGTTTGGCAATATTGCGGAGGTGGAAAAATTAGGTTTTTACAACTTGACGGATGTGGGGCTCGAGGGAGAGGGTGGGGTCAAATATAACGCCAAGGTTGCGTGCCTGGGTGGAGGGGGAAACAGGGGTGCCATCAATGGTGACTGTCAGTTTGGGGGTTTTGCTGAGGGTAGATTTGGAGCTGATGAGGAGGAGTTCAGTTTTATTGCTGTTGAGTTTGAGGAAGTTGTGTTGCATCCAGGATTTTATTGCAGTCACACAGGATTCGATGTGGGTGAGGGGGGGGGGGGGGTTGTTGGGGGAATTGGTGCTGAGGTAAATCTGGGTGTCGTCGGCGTAACAGTGAAAGTCCAGGTTGTATTGGCGGAGAATCTGACCAAGGGGGAGGATGTAGATGATGAAGAGGAGGGGGCCGAGTACTGAACCTTGGGGAACACCTTGGGTGACTGAAGCTGTGGCAGAGGAGTGGTTGTTGAGGGAGATGAAGTGGGATCTGTCGTAGAGGTAGGACTGGAGCCACCTGAGTGCAGTACCTTCGATACCGATGTCCTGTTTACTGAATGTATCTCATCCACTCCCAGAGCAGCATAGTTGAAGTGCTGAAACAAATGTCTTTATTCATCAATCACCAAGTATCTACTAGGCCTGTGTACTTAAAGTCTGGTGGCATTACTACTTTGTTTTCAATCTTGACTCCAGTATTTAGCACAATCTTTAAAGACTTTCTTTTACCTTTTCCAGGCCACTGAGAGGGTCATAGATAGATGTCTTCAGTATTTGGCCCATTGATACTTTCTCCCTCTCTGTCTCACTTTACATTCATCTACCAACGCGTCCTGTTTTGTAATTGGACTTTAAAGTGAATCGTCTGTTTTTTGCAGAAAATCTTAGGATTAAAATAAACAAATCCACATATTAGAAAGCAGAGCTGACACGATCAAACTCACCTAATCTTTCACTAGCAACAGCTCAGTTATCCTAAGCTGTATACTCATATACAGTGGGGCAAAAAAGTATTTAGACAGCCACCAATTGTGCAAGTTCTCCCACTTAAAAAGATGAGAGAGGCCTGTAACTTTCATCCTAGGTATACCTCAACTATGAGAGACAAAAGGAGAAAAAAAGAAATCCAGAAAATCACATTGTCTAATTTTTAAAGAATGTATTTGCAAATTATGGTGGAAAATAAGTATTTGGTCAATAACAAAAGTTAATCTCAATACTTTGTTATATACCCTTTGTTGGCAATGACACAGCTCAAACGTTTTCTGTAAGTCTTCACAATGTTTTCACACACTGTTGCTGGTATTTTGGCCCATTCTTCCATGCAGATCTCCTCTAGAGCAGTGATGTTTTGGGGCTGTCGCTGTGCAACACGGACTTTCAACTCCCTCCAAAGATTTCTATGGGGTTGAGATCTGGAGACTGGCTAGGCCACTCCAGGACCTTGAAATGCTTCTTACGAAGCCACTCCTTCGTTGCCCGGGCGGTGTGTTTGGGATCATTGTCATGCTGAAAGACCCAGCCACGTTTCATCTTCAATGCCCTTGCTGATGGAAGGAGGTTGTCACTCAAAATCTCACGATACATGGCCCCATTCATTATTTCCTTTACACTGATCAGTCGTCCTGGTCCCTTTGCAGAAAAACAGCCCCAAAGCATGATGTTTCCACCCCCATGTTTCACAGTAGGTATGGTGTTCTTTGGATGCAACTCAGCATTCTTTCTCCTCCAAACACGTCTGGTTGAGTTTTTACCAAAAAGTTGTATTTTGGTTTCATCTGACCATATGACATTCTCCCAATCCTCTTCTGGATCATCTAAATGCTCTCTAGCAAACTTCAGACGGGCCTGGACATGTACTGACTTAAGCAGGGGGACACGTCTGGCACTGCAGGATTTGAGTCCCTGGCGGCGTAGTGTGTTACTGATGGTAGCCTTTGTTACTTTGGTCCCAGCTCTCTGCAGGTCATTGACTAGGCCCCCCCGTGTGGTTCTGGGATCTTTGCTCACCGTTCTTGTGATCATTTTGACCCCACGGGGTGAGATCTTGCGTGGAGCCACAGATCGAGGGAGATTATCAGTGGTCTTGTATGTCTTCCATTTTCTAATAATTGCTCCCACAGTTGATTTATTCACACCAAGCTGCTTACCTATTGCAGATTCAGTCTTCCCAGCCTGGTGCAGGTCTACAATTTTGTTTCTGGTGTCCTTTGACAGCTCTTTGGTCTTGGCCATAGTGGAGTTTGGAATGTAACTGTTTGAGATTGTGGACAGGTGTCTTTTATACTGATAACGAGTTCAAACAGGTGCCATTAATACAGTTAACAAGTGGAGGACAGAGGAGGCTCTTAAAGAAGAAGTTACAGGTCTGTGAGAGTCAGAAATCTTGTTTGTTTGTAGGTGACCAAATACTTATTTTACCGAGGAATTTACCAATTAATTCATTAAAAATCCTACAATGTGATTTCCTGGATTCTTTCCCCCATTCTGTCTCTCATAGTTGAAGTGTACCTAGGATGAAAATTACAGGCCTCTCTCATCTTTTTAAGTGGAAGAACTTGCACAATTGGTGGCTGACTAAATACTTTTTTGCCCCACTGTATATAACATATTTTGGGCGGTATTCAAACATATGCTCACATGCTCCAAACACCTATTCTGTGCTAATAAACTGAAAGTATAGGATGGTAAGATAGGCTGCTTTTCAAACTCAGCGTGCTTATGGATGTATTTATGGTCACAGCTAGGAAATGTCTTCAAATCCAGCATCAGAGTATAAATATACAGTATCCACACGTGCAAGGAGGATGATCCGTCTGGCACAGCGAGGATCACTCAATAATTCTAATAATCCTCACTGAGTGCAAAATAAGTATTTGATATGACTCTGGGGGCTGCAGTGACACTTAACAGGATGCAGAGCGGTGTTGATTCTGTGTTTGTGTGTGCATTATGTGCACATGGCTGCATGACCCCTGCCCAGTAAGTAACTAATCACTGTGTTGTGTGTGCAGTGGGGCGGTCCCACTGAGAAGGGTCAGGCTGTATCTGTGGGACGTCTTTGTGAATGTCACACTGCCCCATGTTCCCCATGAGGACAGCAAGCTATTTTAAGATAGCATAATATAAAGCTGAACACAGATTAGATTCATTTATCTTGTGTATTCAAAAGTTTAACCAATTGAAAATATGATTATGAATTGAATATTCTTCTTTTTTTTTATATTATCTTGAATTTAACCAGTTGAATTTTAAATAAAAGTGACAGCCCCTGTTCCTTATTTTTCAAATTTCAGTTTTTGTCCTAGCAAAATATGAATTTCCAGCTAGACTATATTTTGTATTTCATTTATTTGATGAGTATTTTTGAACCATGTTTGACAACTGCCTCTGTGTTTTCCTGCCCCAGGCCCTCCCTTCATCGTGTCCCCCCCTGAGAACATCACAGTGAACATCTCGCAGGACGCCTTCTTCACCTGCCAGGCGGAGGCCTACCCTCGCAACCTGACCTACACCTGGTTCTGGGAGGAGGACAACGTCTTCTTCAAGAAGTAAAGTTCTGAATGTGTTATTGTGGTCTGCAGACAGTTTGCAGAAAGGAACACACTGTAATACCGCAGTTATTGCTGCAGTGCAACTAACAAATATACCATTGTAAAAATGATATTATGGCTTTATAAATCATTGACTTCATTACATTTATCTTTAATGGGTTCCATTTATTGGATGTTGCAAGCTTCTTCAATTTAGTAATACGATTTTTTAATAGACTTTTTAAGTATTAGTCACTATATAATTTTAATACTGTGAACAAATCCACACATTCATGCTGAGCTTCTGTTATCACGTTAGCTGTGATTAGCTCAGCTCTTTAGGCGAGCTGAGAGTGTTTAAGAATCTCTACACCTGCTGATCTTTATTCACCTGCACTAAGCCCTTTGGCACGCTGCGCTGCTGTGAAAGCACTCCACAGGCTCTGATATGTGTGAGGCAAAAGCATTTGATACACCTTCATAAAAGGTAAAGTAATTCAAGTAGTGCCATTTTAAGATTTTTAAGCATACTGTATTTTGATGATAACACTGTTTGCTCCTTCTGTGCTATAGCTGCAGAAGGAGCAAACAACACAGTATAAATATTATGATGTGTCTTTAATATTTCAGCAAATATAGACTGAACAAATGATTCAATCAACATTACCTGAAGGGGAAATGGTTGTTGCTCTGCAGCGGCTCAGAATCTGTCGGGTCTCGTGGCTAAAGGCCTCCTGATGTAGTGGAGAATAATATCTCACCTGGGATTTGTTCCTTTCTTTTTCGTGAGAACTTTCCTTCGGGTAGTTTTTTTATTGACGAAGGGAACTATATTCACACTTTTGCAATGTTTGAGTTACCATGATCAAAATGTGTCTTGCTTTTAGCCCTAATCCTCTTCCCTTAAAAAACTAAAGATTATTCTAAGAAACCTCTTCTGGTCTCTCTGCAACACTGACAAGGCAGGTGATGTAGATCCAAGCCCCTTTTTTAATGTGTGTAATGGTTTTAGTTTGAACAATATTGCCAATGGCAACAACTCTCCAAATTTGATGTAGTGTTCTTGAAGTTGGAAGGGTAAAATAGGAACAATACAAAGTACTACAGCAATATTGCCAGGCTAAACCTTCACTGGTGTCATGCTAAAAAAAATAGATTTTAGAGATTGAATTTGCTGCTGGAAACTCTGCAGGCACTGTGCGTGACGCCAAGTCAAGCATGAGCCCAGATCTGTGTGATCCTTCAGTTCAACACGGAGCGCTTTATACAGATGTAACGTCTTTGCATCTGGCAAAGTTGGTATTGGTATCAATAAAGCCATAAACCTTACATGTGTATTGTAATGAGTTTGTGCTTTTGGGGAATAAATAAATGACATATAAATGAGGTCATGTTTGTTAAGTTATAAACAAGTTAACAAATACCAATGTGTATTGAAGATTATTGATTTAATCTATTACAAAAATGGTTATGAAATTATATCTGTTACGGTGTGTGTGGGAAGTAGGACCCAAATGCAGATTATAGTGACGAAATGACTCCTTTATTTCAAGGCTACATAATCATAAAGACAGAACAGAACACTCACTGCAGACCAGGTCATAACACAAGACGAACCGACAAAGACAGACAGAAAAACCAGAACTTAAATAAACACAAGACTAATCACACAAACAAGACACAGGTGAGGAGGGAGGAGAAAACACAGGAACACCAGGTGAACACAATCGGGTAAATTAGACACACCAGGGAAACTGACAGGGAATCACAGACAGATTACAACAGGCAGGAAACGGGGGGTGAACACTTTACAAAATAAAACAGGAAACTAAAGACAGAAACAGACAGACAAAACATAACACGGACAGATCGTGACAGAACCCCCCCCCTCAAGGGGCGGATCCCAGACGTCCCTAAACCCCAAAAACAAAAATCCCACACAGTCCAGCAGGATGGGTGGAGGGGGTCCGGAGGAGGGACGTATCCCTAGGCCACCAGGGTGGGTGGAGGGGGTCCGGAGGACGGGACTAAGCTGACCACCCAGGAGCCCAGTAGGGGACCAGGAAGGGATCTCGGGCGGACGGCCCGGGGGCAAGGCAGAGTCTAAAGTGGGGAACTCGGGCGGACGGCCCGGGGGCAAGGCAGAGTCCAAGGTGGGGTCTCGGGCGGACGGCCCGGGGGCAAGGCAGAGTCTAAAGTGGGGAACTCGGGCGGACGGCCCGGGGGCAAGGCAGAGTCCAAGGTGAGGAACTCGGGCGGACGACCCGGGGGCAAGGCAGAGTCCAAGGTGGGGGTCTCGGGCGGACGGCCCGGGGGCAAGGCAGAGTCCATGGTGGGGAACTCGGGCGGACGACCCGGGGGCAAGGCAGAGTCCAAGGTGGGGGTCTCGGGCGGACGGCCCGGGGGCAAGGCAGAGTCCAAGGTGGGGGTCTCGGGCGGACGGCCCGGGGGCAAGGCAGAGTCCATAGTGGGGCGAAGGCCACAGCGGGCGAACTCAGGGGGCCGAGCATGAGGGCGAAGACCAGACAACTCCGGAGGCCGGGCAGGACCCGGTGTCGGCCGGACAGGAACCGGAGCCGGCGGGACAGGCTTCGGCAGGATCCCCCACGGAAGAGGACCAGGAGTTGGCAGGACCCCCAGCAGGAGAGTGGACGACGGGACCCTCCAACGAGACAGGACAAAGGGTTGGCAGGACCCCCGGCAGGGGAGTAGACGACGGGACCTCCAACGAGACAGGACAAAGGGTTGGCAGGACCCCCGGCAGGAGAGTAGTCGGCGGGGCCTCCAACGGGACAGGACACAGGGTTGGCAGGACCCCCGGCAGGAGAGTAGTCGGCGGGGCCTCCAACAGCACAGGACATAGGATTGGCAGGACCCCCGGCAGGAGAGTAGACGGCGGGACCTCCAACGGCACAGGACATAGGGTTGGCAGGACCCCCGGCAGGAGCGTAGTCGGCGGGACCTCCAACGGGACAGGACATGGGGTTGGCAGGACCCCCGGCAGGAGAGTAGTCGGCGGGGCCTCCAACGGGACAGGACAAAGGGTTGGCAGGACCCCCGGCAGGAGACTAGTCTGCGGGACCTCCAACTGGACAAGACATGGGGTTGGCAGGACCCCCGGCAGAGGGCTAGTCTGCGGGACCTCCAACTGGACAGGACATGGGGTTGGCAGGACCCCCGGCAGAGGGCTAGTCTGCGGGACCTCCAACTGGACAAGACATGGGGTTGGCAGGACCCCCGGCAGAGGGCTAGTCTGCGGGACCTCCAACTGGACAGGACATGGGGTTGGCAGGACCCCCGGCAGAGGGCTAGTCTGCGGGACCTCCAACTGGACAGGACATGGGGTTGGCAGGACCCCCGGCAGGAGACTAGTCTGCGGGACCTCCAACTGGACAAGACATGGGGTTGGCAGGACCCCCGGCAGAGGGCTAGTCTGCGGGACCTCCAACTGGACAAGACATGGGGTTGGCAGGACCCCCGGCAGAGGGCTAGTCTGCGGGACCTCCAACTGGACAGGACATGAGGTTGGCAGGACCCCCGGCAGAGGGCTAGTCTGCGGGACCTCCAACTGGACAGGACATGGGGTTGGCAGGACCCCCGGCAGAAGACTAGTCTGCGGGACCTCCAACTGGACAGGACATGAGGTTGGCAGGACCCCCAGCGGAACCTCCAACGGTACAGGACATGGGGTTGGCAGGACCCCCGGCAGAAGACTAGTCTGCGGGACCTCCAACTGGACAAGACATGGGGCTTGAGTGGGGACTCGAGAGAGGACTTGAGAGGGAACTTGAGAGGAAACTGGAGAGTGGACTCGAGAAGGAACTCGAGAGGTGACTCGAGAGGTAACTCGAGAGGGGACCTGAGAGGGGACTTGAGAGGGAACTCGAGAGGAGACCTGAGGGGAAACTTGAGAGGTGACTCGAGAGGACACTGGAGAGTTGACTTGGGAGGTGACTCGAGAGGACACTGGAGAGTTGACTTGAGAGGTGACTCGAGAGGACACTGGAGAGTTGACTTGAGAAGGAACTCGAGAGGTGACTCGAGAGGTAACTCGAGAGGGGACCTGAGAGGGGACTTGAGAGGGAACTCGAGAGGAGACCTGAGGGGAAACTTGAGAGGTGACTCGAGAGGACACTGGAGAGTTGACTTGAGAGGTGACTCGAGAGGACACTGGAGAGTTGACTTGAGAAGGAACTCGAGAGGTGACTCGAGAGGGAACTCGAGAGGAGACTAGAGAGGGAATTCGAGAGGGGACCTGAGAGGGGACTTGAGAGGAGACTGGAGAGGGAACTCGAGAGGAGACTGGAGAGGGAACTCGAGAGGAGACTGGAGAGGGAACTCGAGAGGAGACTAGAGAGGGAATTCGAGAGGAGACTAGAGAGGGAATTCGAGAGGGGACCTGAGAGGGGACTTGAGAGGGAACTCGAGAGGAGACTCGAGAGAGGGCTTGAGAGGGAACTCGAGAGGAGACTAGAGAGGGAATTCGAGAGGGGACTAGAGAGGGAATTCGAGGGGGGACTTGAGAGGAATTTCGAGAGGAGACTCGAGAGAGGGCTTGAGAGGGAACTCGAGAGGAGACTAGAGAGGGAGTTCGAGAGGGGACTTGAGAGGAATTTCGAGAGGGGACTCGAGAGGTGACTTGAGAGGGAACTCGAGAGGAGACTCGAGAGGGGACTTGAGAAGTGTCTTGAAAGGGGACTCGAGAGGTAGCTCGAGAGGGGGCTCGAGAGGAGACTAGAGAGGAAACTAGAGAGGGAACTCCGGTAGGAACTTGAGAGGGGACTTGAGAGGGGACTGGAGAGGGGACTGGAGAAGGAACCAGAGGAGGGACTAGAGAGGTGACTTGAGAAGTGTCTTGAAAGGGGACTCGAGAGGGGACTCGAGAGGTAGCTCGAGAGGAGACTTGAGAGGGAACTGGAGAGGGGGCTTGAGAGGAGACTAGAGAGGAAACTAGAGAGGGGACTCCGGTAGGAACTTGAGAGGGGACTTGAGAGGGGACTCCGGTAGGAACTTGAGAGGGGACTTGAGAAGTGTCTGGAGGGGAAACTTGAGAGAGTTGGTTTGCCAACAGAACACGGGGTGCTGGAGTCGGCCGGTACGCCGACAGGACACGAGGAGCTGGTGTTGGCTGGGGAGCCAACAAGAGACGAGGTGCTGGAGTCGGCCGGTACGCCGACAGGACTTGGGAGCTGGTGTTGGCCGGTATGCTGACAGGACTCGAGGAGCTGGCGTCGGCTGGGGAGCCAGCAGCAGACGAGGTGCTGGAGTCGGCCGGTACGCCGACAGGACACGGGGGTGCTGGCGTCGGCCGGTATGCCGACAGGACACGGGGAGCTGGCGTTGGCCGGTAAGCCAGTCCTGGAGCCGAAACTGGAGTCGGGACCAGGGGTACTGGAGCCGGTACTGGAGCCAGAACCATGGCTGGAACTGGGGCCGGAACCATGGCTGTATGGGCAAGCTCTGGTGCAGGGACCATGGCTGCATGGGCAGGTTCTGGAGCCGGAAACATGGCTGCTGGGGCTCGGGCTAACCTGGCCTTGCGACGACTCCTCTTAGCAGCCGCCTGAATACTCCGTGGACCTCCCGAAGCCAGACGAGTTCCGGAATACAACTCCTGGACAGGAGCAGGAACTGGAGCAGAAGCACGGGTTGACTTCAGGCGGAACCCACCAAGGCGTATGGTGCCAGGTTGGGAATTGGGAGACATGGAGTTAGCATGCCTGGAGCTAGCAGGCCGGGAATCACATGTTTCAAGGAAGTCCAAAATCCAGTCAGGTAAGAACTCCACAAAACATAGTCTCTCTGCTGCCAACCGGTGCGCCTCTACCAGAGCGGCCCTCTTCTGCCGAACACTGGACGCTCCCATCCATCGATGAGCGCAGACAGACAAAGAAAAGGTCAAATCCAAAAGTTCCTGCTCAAACGGATCTGCTGGGCCCATATTTGGTCGGTTCGTAATGTTACGGTGTGTGTGGGAAGTAGGACCCAAATGCAGATTATAGTGACAAAATGACTCCTTTATTTCAAGGCTACATAATCATAAAGACAGAACAGAACACTCACCGCAGACCAGGTCATAACACAAGACGAACCGACAAAGACAGACAGAAAAACCAGAACTTAAATAAACACAAGACTAATCACACAAACAAGACACAGGTGAGGAGGGAGGAGAAAACACAGGAACACCAGGTGAACACAATCGGGTAAATTAGACACACCAGGGAAACTGACAGGGAATCACAGACAGATTACAACAGGCAGGAAACGGGGGGTGAACACTTTATAAAATAAAACAGGAAACTAAAGACAGAAACAGACAGACAAAACATAACACGGACAGATCGTGACAATATCTTTTGATTGGATACAACAATTATTTATATTAAATTGTATTTCTCAAATGATACAAATTGTATGATAACGTGCATATTTTTATTTGGATTAAACACATAATTGAACTGAAATGTATTGACTTCCTTTAATTCGAAAAATAGACTTTGTGCCAAGTCATATCAAATAGTTTACAGAGACATAGCAAATATTGTTTATGACTAATGTCTTTATTTTTCATTGGCTCAAGCAAAAACAAATATAGATTGCATTAGCTCTGATCAAACATACAGTCGACATCAGCCTTTAACCATACATCAGTGACAGTATACATGTTTATCCATCCATTAATATTCCCATTTCATTCTGAAAATGAAGGTTTAAATTGTGTTCAGCACGAGGAAGGTTAATCACACAACACCAAAGCTTCGGTGTGGAAGGCATCTGTTGAAATCCTTTTTGTAATATGACTTGAATGTTTGTTAAACATGTCTTCCTAACATCCATTTTTTCTCACTTCATTTTCACAGTGACCTGAAGCGCAGAGTCAGTATTCTCATTGACGGTTCCCTCATCATTGCCCAAGTCAAACCTGAGGATTCTGGGAAATATACCTGTGCTCCTAGCAACAGCCTGGGCCGACCACCAACTGCCTCTGCCTTCCTAACAGTGCAATGTGAGTGTCCTGCTTTACTCTCTGACCTTGATTCACTGTGCTACACTTTAGAGTCTGTCCTGGTTCCTCTCTGTCTTCTGACGGTCCTTTTGGATCGTTTGGGTCGAAACCACACACACAACTCTGTACTTTCCATACCTGAGGCTAATCTTGCTGAATGTTCAGGGTAGAAGAGATTAAGATTGTATCTAGATAAATTGTGGTTCAGTCTGTTTTTGTCCACTCTGACACCTGCCTTGGTCGTCCCTGCCGTCATCACTCTGTCAGCAGCACTCTTCACTCTGTCTTCACCAGGCTGACTGATTTGACACATTTTCCATATAAAGGTAGCTTTCAATGGCCTGCTGTATAGCTCACTTATGCCCCTTTTCCACCAGACCGGTTCCAGAGACAGTTCCGGGCTACAGCCTGATTTAGCTCTGGTTCTTCCTGTTTCCACCACAGCGGGGCCGGCTCTAAGCACCGAAAACCAGTTCTAAGCTGACCCCTCTCGGCTGCACGGCAAGACGAAGAAGAAGATGGACCTTTATTAATCCCCCAAGGGGGAAATTAAGTTTCCACTCTGTCGTACACACACATGCGTTTTTATACAGGTCATACCGTACACACTTTTTAGAAAATGCACATACATATACACGCAAAGTTATATGCACACATGCGCATGCAGTTGAGAGGTCAGAGCAGAGGCAGCCAGTCTAGCCGGCACCAGTGAGCAGTTGGGGGTTAGGTACCTTGCTCAAGGGCACTTCGGCAGTGGCCCAGGAGGTGAACTGGCCCCTCTCCAGTACCAGTTCACACTCCGTATTTTTTGGTCCGATCGGGGACATGAACCGGCGAACTTTCGGTCCAAAGTCCAATCCCCTACAGACTGAACCACTCCGAACCAAGAACCAATACCTCACGCTTACGTCGGAGGGCGAGATTAGCCTGAGCTACAACAACAAAATGGCGCAAATTCTGTTCAGCAACACACACAACTAGGAACCAGGATGGATGCCAGTAAATGTAAGCAGCAGTGGACCGCTGGAGAGACAAATGACCTCCTCAGGCTTTGGTCAACGCAAGAGGTACAGAGGAAGTTGGATGGCACAACGCGATCTAAAGCTATTTTCCAGCAGCTGCAGCGGGAGTTGGCCACTGCTGGATACCACCGGGCTCTGGAGAAAATAAGCAACAAGCAAAACAACTCAAGAAAGACTACCGGGATCATTGTTATTGTTGTCGATATGAGGGATTTCCGTGCCGCGTGGGTGTCATAAGAAGGCTCGTAAACGTTTACGTGATGACACAAACGATGACGCAAACAATGACGCGATGCCGCAGCTTCAATCGAGCTCTACTCGGGCTCTGAGCGGTAGAAACACAAGTGGTGCTACAAAGAAGAACCGGTTCTGCACCAGCAAAACAAAAGAACAGTTCTTGAACCGGATCCAGTTTGGTGGAAAAGGGGCATTAGTAGAGCTATTGTCCTTGCTGTGGAGGTCCCTGATTGAATCTGACCTGGGGACCATTCACTATTTGCATCCCCCTTCACCCCCTTTTAACTCTTTCTCAAATAAAAACACTGGTGGTCGAACAAATAATCATAAACCTAAAATGTAGCTCCATGAAGAATATTCCTGAGAAAACTAAAACCATTGTCTTTTCATGGATTAACACATTTCAAGTCATGCTCTTTTAGGATTGGATTTCATTGAACAATGTATTTTGAACCTGTTCTGTCATTAATGGGTTTAGGAAAAGGGTATTTGTTTGGGAATATTGTGAAAAGTTGTTGTGATATAAAGTTGTTGTAAATGTTTCATATACTGAATATACATGATGAAAAATAGAAAAAGATGACCTTAAAGTTTGGTATACATTATAAATGATATTATATATTGATCGCATGATAAATGTGCATAGAAGCAACCTACTGTTGAAGGTTGTTAGGACATGCACACACATTTCAGACTTCTTGAAGCTTATATGCTTTCTCATAATTCATGACTATATTTACAAATGATAGCTTTTACAGAGAACTCTAGATGACTAATCCTTTTTACATAGCTGAGAGGGATTACGTTGTAACAAAGGCTTATCTGTAATTGGTAGTTATCTGGCACTGTAGATAATCGTAGATAGTCGTCAACTTTCATATTTGGGTGCAAAATGACTCTTTTTCATCCTCTGCACTGTGGAATGAGTTCCAACACTGTTCCACCTCTACGCCAATTAGTTTTCTCAAGAACACTTTTTCCACGTTTGCTGTCTCTATCCCCAGCATCCCCGTTCCCTCTCTGTTCATTTCTCATGTGTACTTATATATATATGTGTGTATGTACAGCAGCACATCCCTCTCTCCCTCCCTCTGCCCTCATCTCGCTGCCTGCTCGTTATTTTCTCCTCCCATGAAGCACTCCCCCAGTCACTGGGGCTGTAGAGAGATGTCGTCTGGTGAATTTGTCACTAGGGCTCTTATTTGGATTTGACGACAGATTTTTTGCATCATCGACATGGTGACCGGGCACTGGCAGTAGTCAAGGCAACGAAACATTTTGTATTCCTTTGCAATCCTTGATAACTCCATTAGACTGCGGTGTGTGTGTGTGTGTGTGTGTGTGTGTGGGTGTGTGTGTGTGTGTGTGTGTGTGTGTGTGTGTGTGTGTGTGTGTGTGTGTGGCGCGAACAGAGACAGGCAACACCAGTCGTGAGAGGAGAGGGGGGGTTGAGAGGGGGGATTACATCATTGCTATAAGAGCAGGGACTTCTCTGTCAAACTGCAGACTGCTCTCTCTTTCTTTCCTCTTATTCTCATCCTTTCTTTTTTCCCCTCTTCCTCACTCAATCCTTAATTTATGTCATTCCCTGTTCCTCTCCTCTTTTTCATTCTGTTCGGACCTCTCTCCCTCCGTCCTCCCCCTGTCTCTGTCCCTGAAAAGCTTGCCAGAGAATAAGTTCCCTAAAGCATGGTGCAGTGGGCACCAGCGTGTTGTGAGCGATAGCGCTGTCTGAGGGCTATTTTTAGAATCCTGGCTGATATCCCTGTCTGTGGTGATGGTGGCGGCGCTGGGGGTGGGGGGGGGGGGGGTGGCTGTTTGTGGCAGAGGGCTGGCGGTCAGGACTTGGGAGGACAGCAGCTGTGGGACAAAGTTATTGTGGTAACAGTGTGACCAATCGATCTGTCTGTGTGTTTGAATCCATCCCATCATGTCACGCTGTCATACGCTCACTCAGTCACTCTTCCTCCCCTCTGCTTGCTGTATTGTGTTCACCACCTCACCCTCCTCTCCTCCAGCGGCTCCTCTCCACCTTACGTCATCCCTCCCTCTCTCTCACACCTGTCCTCTTTCCCACGCTCGTGCTCAGCCTCTATCTCTCCGCTGATGGTGCTCACTCCTCTCCCCCCCTCTCCCATCATTTCTCCTCCTTATTACCCAGTGTCTACTTTGATGTTCTCCTCCTTGACCTCATTAGAAACCACCTCTCACTGCTTCACAATTTAGGGTTAAAGATGGACACATTTGAGCGTTTTACTTTCCCCTCCTTTTTCTAATCGTAGCTCCTTTCCTTTGCCACATGGGCTCCTTTTTTTGTGCTTGTCTTTGAGGATATGGCTCGCCCATATCAAATCCCAATTATTTAATACTTAGAATACAGGGGAGAAAATGTGAAATCATAGCCCCTAATGTGGAGCAAATATAGTAAGAATATAGTAATAAAAGTCCACCAGTTGTGTCACGGTTGAGTGAAGGAAGCAGGACCCAAGCGCAGATAACTTTGATAAACCTTTATTTCAAGGCTAAAATGGAACGAATACAGAAAAACACAGAACACTCACCGGTGGAGTCCGTCACCAACAAAAGAAGCACCGACACTGAACACAGCACGAGACAAGACTAAATACAGGGAGGGCTAATTACCAGACACAGGTGAACACAATCGGTAAACGAGACACAGGTGAGGAGGGAGGAGAAAAACACAAGAGCCACAGGTGAACACAATTAGCTAAACGAGACACAGGTGAGGAGGGAGGAGAACACACAGGGACACTAACGACAGGAGGAAAACATGACAGAGAACAGTGAAAACACCCAAACTTAGACAGAACTGTGACAGAACCCCCCCCTCAAGGGACGGATTCCAGACGTCCCTAAACCCCAACACAAAAATCCAAAAAAAATCCAGCAGGGTGGGTGGAGGGGGTCCGGAGGAGGGACGTATCCCTAGGCCACCAGGGTGGGTGGAGGCGGTCCGGAGGACGGGACTAAGCTGACCGCCCAGGAGCCCAGTAGGGGACCAGGAAGGGATCTCGGGCGGACGGCCCGGGGGCACGGCAGAAGCCGAGAAGGGGGACTCGGGCGGACGGCCTGGGGGCAAGGCAGAGTCCATGGTGGGGGTCTCGGGCGGACGGCCCGGGGGCAAGGCAGAGACCATGGAGGGGCGAAGGCCACAGCGGGCGAACTCAGGGGGCCGAGCATGAGGGTGAAGGCAGCAGCAGGAGGAGTCAGGGGGCCGGGCTCGAGGACGAGGGCAGCGGCAGGAAGAGTCAGGGGGCCGGGCTCGAGGACGAGGGCAGCGGCAGGAAGAGTCAGGGGGCCGGGCCCGCGGACGAAGACCGCGGCTCACAGAGGGTCGGGATCGAGGGCGAAGACCACGGCAAGAAAAGTCAGGGGGCCGGGCCCGAGGACGAGGGCAGCGGCAGGAAGAGTCAGGAGGCCGGGCCCGCGGACGAAGACCGCGGCTCACAGAGGGTCGGGATCGAGGGCGAAGACCAGACAGCTCCGGAGGCCGGGCAGGACCCGGTGTCGGCCGGACAGGAACCGGAGCCGGCGGGACAGGCTTCGGCAGGATCCCCCACGGAAGAGGACCAGGAGTTGGCAGGACCCCCAGCAGGAGAGCGGTTGGCGGGACCTCCGACGAGACAGGACAAAAGGTTGGCAGTACCCCCGGCAGGAGAGTAGACGGCGGGACCTCCAACGGCACAGGACACAGGGTTGGCAGTACCCCCGGCAGGTGAGTAGACGGCGGGACCTCCAACGGAACAGGACATAGGGTTGGCAGGACCCCCGGCAGGAGAGTAGTCGGCGGGGCCTCCAACGGGACAGGACATAGGGTTGGCAGGACCCCCGGCAGGAGAGTAGTCGGCGGGGCCTCCAACGGGACAGGACACAGGGTTGGCAGGACCCCCGGCAGGAGAGTAGTCGGCGGGGCCTCCAACGGGACAGGACAGAGGGTTGGCAGGACCCCCGGCAGGAGAGTAGTCGGCGGGGCCTCCAACGGGACAGGACACAGGGTTGGCAGGACCCCCGGCAGGAGAGTAGTCGGCGGGGCCTCCAACGGAACAGGACATAGGGTTGGCAGGACCCCCGGCAGGAGAGTAGTCGGCGGGGCCTCCAACGGGACAGGACACAGGGTTGGCAGGACCCCCGGCAGGAGAGTAGTCGGCGGGGCCTCCAACGGGACAGGACACAGGGTTGGCAGGACCCCCGGCAGGAGAGTAGTCGGCGGGGCCTCCAACGGGACAGGACACAGGGTTGGCAGGACCCCCGGCAGGAGAGTAGTCGGCGGGGCCTCCAACGGAACAGGACATAGGGTTGGCAGGACCCCCGGCAGAGGGCTAGTCTGCGGGACCTCCAACTGGACAAGACATGGGGTTGGCAGGACCCCCGGCAGAGGGCTAGTCTGCGGGACCTCCAACTGGACGGGACATGGGGTTGGCAGGACCCCCGGCAGAAGACTAGTCTGCGGGACCTCCAACTGGACAGGACATGAGGTTGGCAGGACCCCCAGCGGAACCTCCAACGGTACAGGACATGGGGTTGGCAGGACCCCCGGCAGAAGACTAGTCTGCGGGACCTCCAACTGGACATGAGTAGGGGCTTGAGTGGGGACTCGAGAGAGGGCTTGAGAGGGAACTTGAGAGGAAACTGGAGAGTGGACTCGAGAAGGAACTCGAGAGGTAACTCGAGAGGGGACCTGAGAGGGGACTTGAGAGGGGACCTGAGAGGGGACTTGAGAGGGAACTCGAGAGGAGACCTGAGGGGAAACTTGAGAGGTGACTCGAGAGGGGACTAGAGAGGGGACTTGAGAGGGAACTCGAGAGGAGACCTGAGGGGAAACTTGAGAGGTGACTCGAGAGGACACTGGAGAGTTGACTTGGGAGGTGACTCGAGAGGACACTGGGGAGTTGACTTGAGAGGGGACTCGAGAAAAGACTCGAGAGGGAACTCGAGAGGGGACCTGAGAGGGGACTTGAGAAAAGACTCGAGAGGGAACTTGAGATGGGATGAGGGAAGGGACTAGAGAAGTGACTCGAGGAGGGACTTGAGAAGTGACTAAAGGTGGGACTGGAGAAGGGACTAGAGCAGGGACTAGGACAGCTGGGGCCAGAGCTAAGGCTGGAACCATGGCTGCTGGGGCCAGAACTGGGGCTGGAACCATGGCTGCTGGGGCCTGTACTGGGGCCGGAACTATGGCTGTGTGGGCCGGTTCTGTAGCCGGAACCATGACTCTTGGGGCTCGGATTGCTAGCCTGGACTTGCGACTCCTTCTCCTAGAAGCCGCCTGAAGGCTCCGTGGACCTCCAAAAGCCAGCCGAGTTCCAGAAAACGCCTCTTGGACAGGAGCAGGAACTGGGGCGGAAGCACTGGTTGACTCCAGACGGAACACACCGAGACGTTTATAGTCCGCAGGCTGGAAATCACACGCCCAGATGAAGTTCAACATCCAGTCAGGTAAGAACTTCACCAAGTCCGGTTTCTCCATAGCCAACCGGTGCGCCTCTACCAGAGCGGCCTCCTTCTGCCGAACACTGGACGCTCCCCTCCACCAATCATAGCAGCAAGCCAAAGCAAATGAAAAATGCTGTAATTCCAACTCAAATGGGTCATCTGCTGGGTCCATCTCTGGTCGGTGCTTTCTGTCACGGTTGAGTGAAGGAAGCAGGACCCAAGCGCAGATAACTTTGATAAACCTTTATTTCAAGGCTAAAATGGAACGAATACAGAAAAACACAGAACACTCACCGGTGGAGTCCGTCACCAACAAAAGAAGCACCGACACTGAACACAGCACGAGACAAGACTAAATACAGGGAGGGCTAATTACCAGACACAGGTGAACACAATCGGTAAACGAGACACAGGTGAGGAGGGAGGAGAAAAACACAAGAGCCACAGGTGAACACAATTAGCTAAACGAGACACAGGTGAGGAGGGAGGAGAACACACAGGGACACTAACGACAGGAGGAAAACATGACAGAGAACAGTGAAAACACCCAAACTTAGACAGAACTGTGACAAGTTGAGAGCGGATCTGAATAGACTGATGGAGAATAGACGGGTCACGTGGGATAAAACGTGAAAATGTAATTCATATTAAAAAACATACTTGAGGAAACACAGATTCAATTATTGGAAGATTTTCAATGGATGATATTATGGTTAAATGAAACCTTTGTGGTTGTGGGTGCAACATTGAGATCCAATGATAGATAGATAGATCTTTAATTTTGTCATTGTACAGGTACAACGAAATTACAATAAACTCAAGGTGCAACAACAAGACAATATAAAAACAACAAGACAATATAAAAACAACAAGACACTATAAAAACAATAAATGGGACTTAAAAAAGACATGACAGGGAATATGTACATAAATAAATAATACATTAAATTGCACGATTCCCCTCGTATTGCACGGAAGGCTTACAGGACTGTCTCAGAAAATTAGAATATTGTGATAAAGTTCTTTATTTTCCGTAATGCAATTAAAAAAACAAAAATGTCATACATTCTGGATTCATTACAAATCAACTGAAATATTGCAAGCCTTTTATTATTTTAATATTGCTGATTATGGCATACAGCTTAAGAAAACTCAAATATCCTATCTCTAAATATTAGAATATCATGAAAAAGTATACTAGTAGGGTGTTCAACGAATCACTTGAATCGTCTAATTAACTCGAAACACCTGCAAGGGTTTCCTGAGCCTTGAAAAACACTCAGCTTGGTTCAGTAAACTAAATCACAAGTATGGGGAAGACTGCTGATCTGACTGCTGTCCAGAGGACCGTCATTGACACCCTCCATCAGGAGGGTAAGACACACAAAAAGAAATGTCTCAAAGAGCAAGCTGTTCACAGAGTGCAGTTTCAAAGCACATCCACAAAAAGTCTGTTGGAAGGGGGAAATGTGGCAGGAAACGCTGCACAACCAAGAGAGATGACCGCAGCCTTAACAGCATTGTGAAGAAGAGTCGCTTCCAGAATTTGGGGGAGCTTCAAAGACAGTGGACTGAAGCTGGAGTCCAGGTATCAAAAGTCACTGTTCACAGACGTGTCCGGGAAATGGGCTACAATAGCCGTATTCCCATGGTCAAGCCACTTCTGAACTCAAGACAACGGAAGAGGCGTCTGACTTGGGCTAAGGAAAAGAAGCACTGGACAGTTGCACAGTGGTCCAAAGTCCTCTTTTCAGACGAAAGCAAGTTTTGTATTTCATTTGGAAGTCAAGGCGCCAGAGTCTGGAGAAAGGCTGGAGAGGAGCAAAATCCAAGTTGCTTGAAATCCAGTGTGAAGTTCCCACAGTCAGCGATGGTTTGGGGAGCCATGTCAGCTGCTGGTGTTGGTCCACTGTGTTTCATCAAGCCCAGAGTAAATGCAGCTGTGTACCAAGAGATTTTAGAGCACTACATGCTTCCGTCTGCTGAAAAGCTCTATGGAGATGAGGAATTCATTTTCCAGCATGATCTGGCACCTGCCCACAATGCCAAAACCACCAGTAACTGGTGTACTGACCATGGCATTACTGTCCTCGATTGGCCTGCAAATTCCCCTGACCTGAACCCCATAGAGAATATGTGGGGTATTGTGAAGAAGAAGCTGAAAGACACCAGACCCAACAATGCTAATGAGCTAAAGGCCGCTATTGAAGCATCCTGGGCATCCATAACACCTCAGTAATGCCACAGGCTGATTGCCTCCATGCCACGCCGCATTGATGCAGTAATCCGTGCAAAAGGATTCCCAACCAAGTACTGAGTGCATTAATGGACATTTTCAAATGTTTGATTGTGTTTTGCTGTTATAAATCTTTTTTTTTTACTTGGTCTGAGGAACTATTCTAATTTTTTGAGATAGGATTTTGGAGTTTTCTTAAGCTGTATGCCATAATCAGCAATATTAAAATAATAAAAGGCTTGCAATATTTCAGTTGATTTGTAATGAATCCAGAATGTATGACATTTTTGTTTTTTTAATTGCATTACAGAAAATAAAGAACTTTATCACAATATTCTAATTTTCTGAGACAGTCCTGTATATAATTTAAATATTAGCAGCATTTAGTGCACATATGGCCCTGGGAAAAAAACTGAACTTGAGTCTGTTTGTCCGGGAAGACATGGTACGGAAGCGCCTGCCTGAGCGCAGCCGTACAAAGTGCTTGTTACCCGGGTGGTGTGGGTCCTTGAGGATTTTGACTGCCTTCTTAAGGCAACGAGAGCTGTACAGTACCTCCAGGGAGGAGAGGGGGCAACCGATGATCTTCTGGGCCGAGTTGATGACCCTTTGGAGCGTACCCCTCTCTGTGGCTGTGCAGCTGAGAAACCATACGCAGATGCAGTAGGTGAGGATGCTTTCCACGGCGCAGCAGTAGAAGGACACAAGCAGATCCTGTCTGAGGTGGTAATTCCTGAGTATTCTCAGGAAGTAGAGTCTCTGCTGTGCCTTCTTGACGGTTGCCGTGGTGTTGGTCCTCCAAGACAGGTCCTCCGCCAGGTGAACGCCCAGGAATTTGATCACTGAGACTCTCTCCACACAGCCTCATGTACAGGGGCTGCATGACGGTCTTCTTCCTCCTAAAGTCAATGATCATTTCCTGGGTTTTCAGCTTGTTCAGCTGCAGGTTGTTTACTTTACACAACGCTAGCAGTTGCTCCACCTCTTCCATGTACGCGGTGCAATGCATGTGAGTTTAATACAATTACAATTTTACATTTAAAGTTGAATAAGAGCTATAGCTGTATATTTTCGGAAGTTTCCTATGCATCGTGTCGTTGGATCACAGAATGTATTAGTGTTTCATTCTCATACTGTATATGTATTTTTGACGTTGGTCCAACACTTTGACATAAACAAAAATAACACAGATTAACACTGACTTCAAGTTGAATAATATTAACAATGAACACTTGTCAATTTCCTATTCTTATAATGTATACAATAGCCATTTGCAGAGGTTATTGTATATTACTGTGGTGCCATTCATATTTTTTACAGTTTAAAAAAAAAAAAAAAATTAAATTAAATTAGATGTGATTGTTGACAATATGGGATTGTAATATTTGCCTTCTTAATATCTTTGATCAGAAAAAGTTAATGACTGCCTTTAAACAGCTATAAAGAGTTAGGCTAATAACAATTGTGGATTAAAGTTCTAGTAATAATAAGGTATTAATTTCTATACCTGTTGGCTGTAAATAATACCATATTTACAATTTAAAAATGTGATCAGTGATTTTGAAAAAAGTGGAAAGATGGACACACCATGAATTAAAGTCTGATTAAGGGAAGTTGATTGCAGATTGTAGTGAGGTTTAGTTAGGGCTCATTTAATTTCAGTTCAGGAGTAAAACTCATTTGCATTGATGTTGAACTATATACATAAACTCCACGTAAAGGCCCTTTGCCATAAGCTGTTTAATTTCTCATCTTTTTTCACAGCTGTTACAATAAGTAGGCACCGGCCTTCCAAAGAGATGTTTTGTAAAGTGTTTTCCTTGTTTTCCACCAGATCCTGCCCGTGTGGTTAACATGCCATCCGTCATCTACGTGGCCATTGGTATGCCTGGCTTCATCCGCTGTCCTATAGATGCCAACCCCCCTGTAACTCTGGTTAAGTGGAAGAAAGATGGCCTCCCTCTCCGGATAGACAAGGTGAGCGGGTGTGCTGCTGGCGCTTTTGTTCCACTCACTTCACTCCACCTTAGACTGGAAATTAGTGCATAATTTCGTTAAAGCTCCATGTGACTTTACTTTCTGTAATTTTCAGTGTTTTTCTTGTTTGAGAGAAAAGCCCTTAGCACTGAAAAAACAAAAAAACCTTGGCTTTAATTAAATGTCTATGTCAACAGATATTAATTTTTTTCCGTGTGTGAGGCTAGGTTTGGAATCATCAGTCTGTTACAAAATGTTGCTCTTCCTTACAAATCGTCAATCCCTTCTCCATCCACAGTTCCCCGGTTGGAGCCAAATGGACGATGGGAGCATCCGTGTGGCAGAGGTGACGGAGGACTCTCTCGGCACCTATACCTGCATGCCTTACAACGCCCTGGGTTCTTTGGGATGGTCCTCTCCTGCTCCCCTGGTGCTAAAGGTACATCCAAAGTCACTTCCAGGAGGCATTACAAACTCAAAGCAACTCATTATTGTTACCTAACCTGTGTTGGTGCTTCCCCCTGGACAGGAGCCTCCTAAATTCTCAGTGGTTCCTGGAGGGGAGTACAGGCAGGAGGCTGGGAGAGAACTGGTCATCCCCTGTGAGGCGGAGGGAGACCCCTTTCCCAACATCACATGGAGAAAGGTTAGACAACTCCCACACTTACCCTCTTTCTTATGTATAGGATTTGGCAACCAGATTTCTTGAGTAACCACATTTGTACCTGTGATGGAAACGTCTGTGCAGCAATGCAGAGCCAAGGCTCAGGAAAGGATGGAAGCTGGAGCGGCTTTAGTCAAACACTGATATTTATTGAGAGTAGAATACGGCCGGAGAGATCACAAAGTATATCACACTTTCATGTGAACCACCGAGCAACACTCTGAAGACAAAGAGTAGAAACATATATCTATATATCCTTAAAGGAGGGACCTAGAAAGCCCGCCTTTTCCTACCTTAATCATTACCAGACATTGGAACAAAGACCCGTTTGTATTTACAAACTCACATGAGCCAAACTTCTCCCCACAGGAAGGCAGAGGACCTCTTGACCTGTGTCCTCCTCAAGTTACAGGCAGGAGCATATGCGACTTAACGAAAAGCATATTGTTTGTAATTTAACAGTTTCTCAGAAAAGCTGAGAAACTCAAGACACAAAGTGATCGGATTAAAATATTCTCTGACAGTACCCACAATTTGTTTTTAGTTACAGTCATTGTTTTTCATTCAGAAGTGCATTTCTGAAACCTGTTGCTATGATTTTTATTGAAACTATACAGTATATCATTGTAGCATTTAATCACATCTAAATGATGTCTATAAAATATGCAATCAAGGGAAGATATTAGTTTCTCTCCATTGTTTTCTTGATTATCAGGCATGCTTTATCTGGCTCATTGAATACTGTGTGATTAGCTATTGTTTCTGTCTTCCAATTATGAAATGCATCATTCTGTCTAATTTCTCAAACTTAAAATACACTTTGAAAGCCATTATCTTGTTGGAGATGTGCAATTGTAGATTGTTGGTGGTTTTTACATTTGAATGACATGTACCAACCCTTTGTGCCCTCTCTTCTACTTCATTGGCTGACTTTGTCTTTCCTTGGCTGGATGGACTGCAGGTAGGCAAGCCCAGTAAAAGCAAGCACAATGTTCTGCCCCGGGGCAGCTTACAGTTCAAGTCACTCACCAAGGAGGACCATGGGGAGTGGGAGTGTGTCGCCACCAACGTTGCCACGAGCATCACTGCCAGCACGCACGTCCAAGTAATAGGTACCCAACATAAACACTACTTCACAAACACATTTACATATATAAACCTACACATATTACATGTACTACATGAGAATATCTAGAGTAGTGCAGTAATTGACAGTTCTCTACGTCCCACTCACTGAGTTACTGTTGCTATGTCTGCCTGTTACATTAGCCGCGTTCACACCGCGTATTTTGCAGTACTTAGTGCCGGCACTTATTACCCCAGGGCACTAAGTACCAATCGCGTTCACACCGGAATACTTTTCCCAGAGGGAAGATTACGCAAATGAGCCGCTGACGTCACTTCGTCTTGTTCTGCTTTGGGTTTACTGGCAGGCTGCAAACAACTTCACGGCGTATACTGCCGCCCGAAGTCCCCGGCCGGAAGTCCGCGGAGTTGGAGACTGACTTCAGTAGAAGCTGCTGGGACTCCCAGCAGCCTTCCGAGTAAATCGCCAGAACGCCGACACCTCCTCATCTCCACCGCTCCCATGTTTTTTTTTGTGTTGCCATAAGTTATTCTCTCTCCGTTGGTGCGTGGGGCTAATGCTAATGCTAATAATGCTAATGCCACAAATACAATGGCGGCTTCACAAAACTTTTCAGAGTTTTACAGGGCGTGGTTTGCAATTCGCCCAGCCAATCAGAACTGTGGCACTTTTTCCCCCCAGGATAGTACCACCTCTCTAGCAGGCACTAAACATGGGGGTAAAAGTTCCCGACACTAATACCTCATTCACACCAACGGTGTTTCAGGGCCGGTTCGCAGCTGGAGCTTGAAAAGCACGGGGTTTTCCTGTTCACACCGCAGCGGAGCAGCCTCTTAGCTCCGGAATCCGGTTCGTTTCAAGCACCAAAAAATGGTCCGGCTAGAGCAAAAGCACCGCTTACATCGAGGCAGAGGCAGGGGCAGGGGCGGGATCAACACCTGAACAACAACAAAAAGCCGGCGTTTTATCCAGTTTGTAGACAACGATGGAGAAACTTAACAAGCAGCAGTGGTCCAGTGAAGAGACCAGCTACCTACTGGGAATCCGAAGAGGTACAGAGGAAGCTGGAGCACAATCGGCCATTGTTGTTGTTGTCCGTGTGAGCTGTGAGGGGTTTCTGCGCGGTTTGGCTTTAGGAAGCAGGCACGCAAACGGTTACGTCATGACCCAAGCGATGACGTAATGACGCAGCACCAGTCGGACTCTGGGCGGTGTGAAAAGAGCCGGAGCTAAACCTTGAACCGGAGTTGCGTTGGTGTGAGGAACGCGGCTAATGTAGTATGTTACATTCAGTTTAACATGGGCAGTGTACTTTATTTACAAAATGTGTCCTTGACTTCAGAGAGAAGGAGAAAAGAGCAACATCTCACTTCTAGCCAATAAAGGAAAATTGATGCTTGCAGCTGTTATCAGATGTAGCTGGCTGGCTAATCAAGCTAATGTTAGCTTAATTAGCTAGCTTGCAGGGGAAAAAGCAATCCTCTGGTTGACTTTATAACGCTTCAAAATGACTCATTTTCAAACACAAAATCATGTTCAAGGGCCTCAAATATAGCTAACTACTGGCATCACGCACACACAAAAAACAAAGGCTGAAGCTACAGCTGAAACAAGCTATTCTTGTCTTTCATGTATCTAGTATATTATGTATGTTATGTATGTTATGATCAGATAAGCTATCTACATCCTGTTTTTAAATTATTTAGCAAGACAAAGGATACATGCATGCTTTCTTATTGCTATCGTTTTTCAATTGATACATTTCATGTTTATGTTACAAGGGAAAACACTTGTAGGATGAGGTTACATTGGGTTGCTGGCTTGTTCCATCTCTCAAGTTAAATACATGTAATGGATCACAGCAAGACTGCTCTGTGACTAATGTGCCCTTTTAACTACACACCCTCACTGCCTCCCCTCTCCGCAGGCACAAGCCCCCACGCCCCCACCAGCATCCACGTGGTGGCGTCCTCTACCTGGGCCAATGTGTCCTGGGAGGTGGGGTATGACGGAGGCTTCCAGCAGACATTCTCAGTCTGGTATGGCCATGTGTGAGTCATCTCAGCATGCTTTGCTTCCTGCTTCTTCTTTTTCTTCCAATACTTCCTTTGTTGTTTCTGAAAATGTCTTTTTCCAGGGTTGTGTTCAGAACAGTTGTTAAAACATTGAGATCGAAATACATGGAGATCGAGGTTGAGTGAGTTTTCATCTCTAATCTTGGATTTTCTGCAGGAACTCTTAAAGACAGTTGCAACAAAACCGAACATGACCCAAAATTGTCTTTCCTGCTGCTGCTGCTGCTGCTGCTGCTGCTGCTGCTGCTGCTGCTGCTGCTGCTGCTGCTGCTGCCGCTTCTGCTACTGCCGCTGCTGTCAAACTTTAATTAACATTGTTCATTTAAATGGAGGCCTATAGTCTCAGTAAGCACTATGCATCTGTATCATATGGGGACATAAACCTATATACAACATATATAATAATATTAAAGGTGGGGTAGGTAATTTTGGAGAAACCAGCTCGAGTCCGCTAGAATTTGAAAATACACACACACAAACGTGCACATGACCAATGAGGGCACGAGATAAGTTTGTGCACAGATGGAAGGCTGACAGGCAGGTAGGCCATCCAGTTATTTTAGCCGGGCCGGCTAAAATGATTGGTCCTGCTTGTTACAGTACTACGGCTTCCACAGATGACATTTTTTTATGGATTTGTTGTCAAAGCACTTCAGATATTCATTGCTATCGGGATGTTAAGAGCATTCCATGAATATAACAAAAAGTGTATCTCGAGCCGGTTTCTCAAACGTACCTACCCCACCTTTAAGGAACTCAGTCTATAACAAAAAAACAAATTGTACTGATACCTTAAAGATTACATTTAATTATACTGCATTTCACAGTGCTATAGAAGCTATGTTGCTAAAATGAAACATCTCAGTAGGGGATGACAAATGTTTCCTGCAACATCAAAACGACCTAAATATAGGCTCTGCTTTTACAATCCCATCAGGGATAAACAGTGAGAGTGTTGTAGCTGCATGTAACAGTTTTCTGCTTTATCTGGTGATCAAGTCAGTGAGCGCTGAACGTGTGGCATGGGCAAACAGCAATCTGCAAAGCTGAGCGCAGCATGGGCTTAATACCATCAAGTGAAAGTCAAGATGTGAATGAAGTGAACAAATTCATGAAAGAAAAAATAAATGTTTTGTCTGTAATGTTGGATCAATTATGGAGCTAAAAATGTATCTGAAATGATTTTGCTTACTTAAGTTAACTTTAACCTCCGTCTTATAGAGACAAAATAGTGAAGTATCCCCATTATGTTTTTTTCAAATCCTCTCTCTGTCCGCTCACCTCTCCTGAACCCCGTCGTTCAGGCTGAAGAGGGAGCGTTTAGGTCCACATGACTGGTTCTCCATACCCGTGCCTGGAGGCCAGGACTGGTTGGTGGTGCCCGGCTTGGAGCCAGAGACAATATACCAGTTCAGCGTTCTGGCCCAAAACAAGCTTGGCACAGGCCCTTTCAGCGAGGTTGTCACTGTGAACACACTAGGTGAGGAGACTTATGAATATCTACTGCTGTTAGTCTGAAACAAAGAGATACAATTATTTATTACGCAGCTTAGATTAATTATCAAATCTGATTGGTCAATTTAGACAATACTGTATAAGGTTTGTTCTTTTTGTGTAGCAGACCGTTGCTAACTACACTCTGATCATACACTGTAGGACCAAGTCCAGTCATATCCATCCCCAGTCCACATTTAAAAATGTAAGCTTTGGCTCAAAAACGCATTCGTTTTTTTCAATATGAAATTGGAAAACAACATGGAATAATGTTTTAATATTCTGTTTATATGTAGAGAGCACCGTTTCAACTGAGGCCAGGAGAGTAAAGAAAAAAAAGGTTAGGGCATGGAAAAGGCAAGAGGAAACAAGGCGTTTTGATGCCCAGAAATGACCAAACAGCAACATAAGAAGAAAAGGGAAACTACAGGCTCAAGGCTGCAGGGTGTGATACGGAGACCACCACACAGGTCCAATGTTTCAGCAAGGATGATTGTGAGGGATTCTTTTTTTTTGAGTCAATAAATTGTCTTTTTAGGAATGCTGCATATTATACCTTTAAACTAGGGTTTGTTGAATCACTCTGCATACAGCAGTGGGTCTAAATAAAGCTGTCACTTAAAAGATGAGTGACATACTCACGCATCACCACCTTTTGTGTCAGCCAAGAAGTAGAACGAAAGAAGACAAGGGGCTGCTTTTGGAGCATCATGCAGGCCAGAGATTGACTTTCAGGATGCGAGGATTCAGAGTCTAACTAATGTAAAAGATGTGTGTGAATGTACATGTGAATGTGTTAGAGATGCATTTGGTATAAGAGCTTAATCACTTCACACTATAGTTGTTGTACATGTTAGTGTCAAAGTGTAAAGGAGGATGATTCACTGGTGTCATGCTGGTGAACAGAACACTGAATATATAACCCAGTTGCTCTCACACACTTTTGTGCTCTTACAGTATTTCCGATAAGTACCCCTGAACCATTGGTGCTGCTTACCCCACCACGGTGCCTCACAGCCAATCGCACGCAGCAGGGAGTTCTGCTCAACTGGATCCTGCCTGCCAATCATACAACACCGATCCAGCATTATGTCATGGAGTTCCGCCTGGGGGAGCGATGGGAGGTCTTAGACGACAGCATTCCTGCTGGGGAGACGGACCTGCTCGCCCGAGACCTCATCCAGGTACCAGACAGGTCATGGACTGTAGACAGAGTATCAAACAAGACCCTCATCTAGAGGGATGTCTGGGCTGTAGTGGAGGTTAATTATAATGTCTACTCTAAGACAATTATTTTAGAACTTGCTATGTATGTTATTCTATGCTCATTTTAGCCAGAAAATGGCTGTTACTGCTAAGCATTTAACAATAATTAATAGCATTTTTAAGTGTAAAATATGGTCAACATCCCAGCTTCAGTTCTGTTAAAATAACAAATCTTTATTTTTTTTATATATAAGAACTTGATATACATTATAACAGGAAGTTCCAGGTGTTTTTCAACCCGGTCACCTCTGTGTTTTTTTTTTGCGGAAACCCAGCAAAAGATGGTATAGTTCCAAGCAGCATGAGCAAGTCTTTCAAATAAACTTAATTATACACACCACCTGAAATGCTTGGCTAAGCAATAAGCATGCTTGCTTTTTTGTTAGCCAACTGGCAATCGACTGCTGACACTGTGAGAAAGCTGTGCTGCAATATAGGTTGTTGAGACACGTTTCCCAAATGTGAGTTATAATAATCCAAGAACAGAATACACACTTTATTTACTCAGGAAAAGAAGTCAAGAACATCCTTTTTATAATAAACATCCAGAAAAAAAGTTGCCGCCAATTAGTATTTGTGGTAGGTACAGTTATTTTTCTCCGATTAAAAGTTCCATGGTTTCACTTCACTGCTTTTGAACTCACTGTAAAATAGCCACAAGTGAGAGGCTCATGAGAGGCTCTCTTTCAGATTGATGTCTGTGAGTTCTCATGTTATAACCTCTTGGTGTTTGTGACAGTAGTAACCTTGATCCGTGTCTCACATGATGCCGTGTTGGGTCCTGCCATTTGTGTGATTTGGTCCTGGAATGTCCTTGAAAGGTCTTCAAATGTGATGCTTAAGAAGTTGTGGGAATCCTGAATATTAAGCTGCCATATCCACCTTGGTTGTCATAGTAACATTGCAGGTGTGCACATGCTGACTTGGCTCTCTTTCGGACATCTCTGGGTTTTACTTGGTGGCATTTTTTGTTCTTGCCATAACACGTTTTGTTAAACCTGCAAAACACACACATGCTTTTACTTGCAGAGAGGAGAGAGAATCTGGAACATGAGAGGCAATGTAATACACTGTAAGAATATGAATAATGAATACAATACGCTTTTTAGATGACAGTGAATTCACTACAGCAGAGAAAAAATCAATAAATCCTTGTTGATTTATGCGACACAATACTTATTTTTCTGCATTTCACATCTTTGCTTATGTCGGGTAATCTCCTTCCATATAATGTTTGAGCTTCTTTGTATTCTAACTTCCACTGTCGGCTCCTTGCAGATGCTTCTATCTCTCCTTCCATTGCACCGCCAACACCCACTCAGTCTCACCAGCTCTCTCGACACACACAAAGCACCTCGCTTGTTTAACTTTTTTCTTCAAATCTCCTTCTACATCAGATGAGGTCATTTGGCCAGAGGGACGCTCTGTTTGGTTGTCTGCGTATAAGTGCTGCTGTGTTTGGTACCTTTTCAATTCAAATCTCAGTCTTGAGCCGACTGGATCTGTGCCAGCTCCACAGCTGCTGTGCTGTAGCTGACCTGCACTGTGGAGCGCAGCCAACACCAGCACAATGAAAGGGGTTCTAAAAGGCTTAATCTGTTGTTTCACCAGGACTTAGTCAGAGGTGATTTATCCATTTTAAGACGCATTTGGCTATTTTAAGAAATCAGCGCATCTGCTCATGTTTATTTCCTATGGAGACTTTTTTAATATTCTGTTCCCCCTTACAATATATCATATTTATACCTGAAATGATTTTACATTGGTGCGCTCAATCATCCATGTTTCTCTTAGTTGGATCTTTATAGATATTCAAGTTTCAAACATCTTTTGAGTTTATATATGTAAACATTGGGACAAGCAGCAGATGTTTGATATTCCGATGATGGGTCAAGCTTCATAATGCTTGTTTCTACTTTCCCATGATGCAGAATTAATGAAAGATTCAAACACAGACGGATAGACAGAAAGCAGATCGAACAGTCAAACAAATCCAAGAGGCACATACAGGTCAGCAGGTGAGGAACAGGCAACAAAAAGCAGAAATAGATCGAGCAGACGTTCAGAAGGCTGGAAATTACAGGCATGCGCAACATTGTCAATCTGTCAAAGAGAAGGTGGAGGTGAGCAGGTCAGAGTACTGCAGGGCTGATAAGATACAGGTGAGCAGGTCAGAATACTGCAGGGCTGATAAGATACAGGTGAGCAGGTCAGAATACTGCAGGGCTGATAAGAAACAGATGAGCAGGTCAGAGTACTGCAGGGCTGATAAGAAACAGATGAGCAGGTCAGAGTACTGCAGGGCTGATAAGAAACAGATGAGCAGGTCAGAGTACTGCAGGGCTGATAAGAAACAGGTGAGCAGGTCAGAGTACTGCAGGGCTGATAAGATACAGGTGAGCAGGTCAGAGTACTGCAGGGCTGATAAGAAACAGATGAGCAGGTCAGAGTACTGCAGGGCTGATAAGAAACAGGTGAGCAGGTCAGAGTACTGCAGGGCTGATAAGAAACAGGTGAGCAGGTCAGAGTACTGCAGGGCTGATAAGATACAGGTGAGCAGGTCAGAGTACTGCAGGGCTGATAAGAAACAGGTGAGCAGGTCAGAATACTGCAGGGCTGATAAGAAACAGGTGAGCAGGTCAGAGTACTGCAGGGCTGATAAGAAACAGGTGAGCAGGTCAGAGTACTGCAGGGCTGATAAGAAACAGGTGAGCAGGTCAGAGTACTGCAGGGCTGATAAGAAACAGGTGAGCAGGTCAGAGTACTGCAGGGCTGATAAGAAACAGATGAGCAGGCGAATGGGGGAGTCACGTGACTTGTGTGAAAGCATGTGAGAGAGACAGTAAGGCAGAATGGGAAAGCACGACTGTGGTCTTTTTTGACACTTCCTGCCTAATAATTCCTTCAAAGTCCAAAACCCAGTTCTAGCGCCAATTTTCTGTTTTTTCTGTGCTGTGTCTGTTTATACATCCATGTGGTAAACACAGAACTATACAAACACATCTTTTTCTTTTACAATTTAATAAACACACCACTATTCTGGTGTCAAAAAACATTTACTTCTTTGGTTAATTAAGCAGTCTGTAATGATTTGCTACTGCTAACATCAATAATGCTAGCTAGCTTATAGTAGCACGAGACACATCATATTATTGTCCATTCCAATCAAAGATAACCCTAATGATATCACTATGACATCATGAGTGTGATTTTTTACAGATGTTCGAACCCCCTTATAGCTTCAGGAGTTATTCTTGATTTGCTTATTTAAGTGCTTAATAATCTAATATTTTTTTATAGAATTATTGGATTCAATAAAAACCTTAATCATGCCAAAGTTTGCAATGCACAACTCCAATATGTGTTTATTGAAGGCAACACTAAATGGTATCAGTGAGTGAGCTCCAAATCCATGTCTATCAGCTGAGACAATAACAAAATAAAAGCACATGAGTTCACCCTCTGAATGACCTCTGTCTGTTCTCCTGCTCTTAGGAGGCCTGGTACGAGTTCCGCGTCATGGCCGTCATGGATGACATCATCAGTGATCCTAGTAACGTAGTAGGTGTGTCCAGCACAGGTGAGACCTTACATCTCATATTATATATACAAAAAATACACATATATAAAAACACATATTATACAGTATACAGTACATGCATGTCAAAAAATGTGTTACTCAGAGAAGAAAGGGCAGGTCTTCTTTAAACCTCTGGATTAAAACCAACAGCCTCTTGCAGTAGCATGCGTCGCTAACCTCAGGCTAACTTCACAGTCCTGATCTGACCAGAGGCGGTAGATGTATTGCACACTCAGCAACTCCAACTTTACATTTTTCCCACTCAGCACTATTAACATAAGCTCTCTTTACATGCACACTCCTTTGTAGCATCCTTAGAAGTATGACATCATCCTCAGTGGATTGCACTGTGCTGCTTTTTGAAACAAAGACATCAGAAATCAAACAAATAAATCAAAGTCGGTTTTTTGTTTTGGTCCCAATACTAAGAGGCTGTTTTAAATCTGAAATGAAACCCTGAAACTGTGATGTCACTCCCCTGCAGAGGTCACTGGGTACACAGCATTTGATAAGAGCAGCTGTTGGTAGCATTTATAATGAAGAAGATTTGCATTGGTAGAACGTTGCTGCCCCCTAGTGGCAAAGCTGGAGAGTAAAGCAATATCAGAAGCTGCTGCTCATCTCTCTGTTGATCTTGAACTCATTTGACTGCGTTTTCGCTGCATATTGTCAAAGCATTAACACAATTGTATGTTATTTTAATAATTTGTTAAAAACAACATGTTTTGACGTTTCATGCATGTTGATAAGGTATTTTACTTATGTCCAAAAAAGTAAAATACCTCACATACCTCAGATCTCCCGCAATAATCTCAGCGGACAACAACATACAGAGGTATCAAACAGTCATTACAGTGCACATTTACTGACTGCAGTGTTCACTGGGAGACTCTTCTCAGATAAGTTGGGAAGTAAGTTGACTTTCTGCTTAGTCATTATGGCATATAGCGTGCAGAAATGCTTATTTTAAAGACACACACAGTTTTAAAGGTCAGCTCTTGCATCTCATTGGATATGGAAGGACTTCTTTCAAAGGCTCAAAGCCTACAGATCATACAATGTGGTGGGGTTTTTCTGGGTATGCATTTGAGATCCTTTTTTCTCCCTCATTCCCAAACAAAAAAAGGATCTCAAATGCATACCCAGAAAAACCCTCCTGATTGAGTTTATACCATTTGAAAGCTTGTTAATCAGAGCAGGACAGCATGCTCTTTATCAGTGGACTCATGTAAGGTTATCTAGAGTAAATAACTGCCCATTTTCAGAGCCAGAAAAGGAATGTTGGCAATAATCATAATAAAAGATAATAATAATAAAATAAAAGTCTTGTACGGTAAGTCCATTTTTGAATGTTTTGTTTTATTCTGTGACTGACATTGCCACACACAGTTTACAATCCTCCATACTAAGTATTTCTTCATACTCTTCATCTTCCGCCACTAAAGGAAGCTAAAATGTAGGCTTGTTATTCAAAATAGAAGCCTGTTGAGTTACCATATCCTTACTCGATGCTTTGGAAAATACCAGTTATTTTAAATAAAAGCCCCATAGAAAAACTGCATAGTAACAGAAAGGTTCAGGTTTAGGCTTGTTTTTCAAATTAAAACCCCCAAAAAGCAACACTACTGCTACTGCTATCTATACCTACTTAGAGCTGTTAATATCACTATCGGGATGCTACCACAGTGCAGTCAAAATGTAGCTATCATAACATGTCCTCATACCTCTGGGTCTGTCTACAGTCTAGAACTGTCATTTCCTGCTTTGTTGCATCCTTGTCATTCTGTAGCCACACTGTGACTTTACCCAGTTGTACGTCCCTGACTCTCCCCTCCTCCCCCCGCAGACTTCTTCCCCCCTCCAGAGATGGTGGAGGAGCGTGGACTGGCGCGGCCTGTGGTGGCTGGCATTGTGGCAACCATCTGTTTCCTGGCAGCAGCTGTCCTCTTCAGCACCATGGCTGCCTGCTTCGTCAACAAGCAGCGCAGGAGGAAGATGAAGAGGAAAAGAGGTGAGACCTGGAAAATAATGGCTGCCATCACAATCACTCCATTTTCAGGGAGCAATTAAATTATCACAAATAACAACAATGATTACTGAATGTTTTTGTATTTATACATTACAACTTATAATCATTTTGTATGTGAAACTTAACTGAGATACTTTTAACAGACATCCCCACATCTACCTTACTGCTCTATATGACTCTCAGCTTTAATTACACGATCAAGTAGTGAACATCATGAAAGTGGCCTAATGACACTTCAGAAAGAAACTTCAGTCAATATATTTAGCCTTTAATTGTAATCCTGTTACTCCATTCCAAAAGCTGCTCCAGGCTCAGCAGCAGCTATTGTGATCGTCATTTTTAGGAATTCAAGTTTTCATAAACCTTTATGTAAATGTCTTGTATCAGGGTTGTTTATCCTTATAAATGCTTGAAAATGAGAGTGACATCTGAAAATGTTCACCTTCCTTATCTCTTTCTCCCATCTTCCAGACCCCCCTCTATCCATAACGCACTGCAGAAAAAGCATGGAAAGTCCGTAAGTAACACACTGCCACAAAGAGATCTACTGCTAACCCATAATCAAACAGCAAAGCATTCAGGATTCATTTGATCCCTGATCAGAACTGTAGTTGTATGTGTTCCAAATACAATTATAGTCAGGGCTGCACATAACTGGTGCGCATGCGCCAAAAAAAGAGCACCGGGTCATTTGAAAAAAGGCGCATTTGCGTACCAACATTGAGAGAGGGAGGGAGAGAGGGAGAAGAGAGAGAGAAAGATATTTGCAAGTTGCATATTAACTGAGGGCCGGCCCGTAGCACTGGCGTTATAGACGTTCCCCTAGGGCGCCAGATCTGTGGAGGCGCTGCGCTGGCAGCTCTGGGAGGGAAACAAACATTTTTGAACGTTGGCGCTCATCTTCATTTTCGGCCTTGATCTAACAATATTCATAATTAAGTAAATGTAACACCCTTTTCACCCCGGTTACACGTTTCATTTGCCCTGTACGATGGCCGCTGTAAGTGATGAAAATGGGGAATGTTGGCTTATCTGGCACCCGCAGCTCACGGCCAAAGTGCGAGGGAGGGAGAGAGGGAGGGTGCACCGGTACCGGCGCTGTTGTTATTAGCATCTGGTGCTAGCTGCTCTAACGGAAGAAGAAGATGTTTCTACAATGATGTGGAGGGAGCGTCCTCTCCAGTCAGACTGAGAGGCTGATAACTACAGCTCAGTGAGGTAAAGGACTCTGAGTGTTTAGATAGTTCACTTTAGTCTAAGTTATCTCAGTGGGTCTCAAACGTTTTGATCACAATTTATGTAAACACATATTTCCAAGGCACTCCTTTATAATTATTGGGATAAACAGGTTTGAAATCATTCCAATGTATACTATAGGACAGTAAACCAGACATATCCTTTAAAACAGGAGAGATTTAAAAAAATGCATCAATAAATAAATGTTAACTATAAAATAAGATATGAATGAACACAAATAAAATAAGTTACATTCATTTGTTATTGAATATGGTAGGTCATTGGTTATGTTCACATACTTATTTGATTACATCCACTTGTCTAAGATGACAACAGAGACTTTCGACCCAAACCCAGCTGTTGACTTGTGGATGCAAGCAGCTAATCACAGACTCAACCAGAGAGGAAGTAGTAGGCCTACATCATCAGCTACCATGTCTGACAGAGAGGAAGACAGTGAGGAGAACAGTCAGGAGGGTATTGATGACAGCTTGCAGGATTACTGGTCGTGCTAATGTTGTCTTGTGTTCACCACTGCATGTGTGTTCTATGTTCACCTCTGTGTGTTCAGTGGCGTGTGTCTGGCAAATAAAGTCAAGACCGCCTCAAAAGTTACGGTTTATTTAATTTTAAGGATGAGCACCAAGCAACATCTCCAGGTGCTCCTTTGAGAACCAGGGCAAAACAGTTTATAGTCAACAAAACAAATACTTTATTTCTACAAAGTGAGATGTATACAGTTCCTTTTGCTTATACAGTAATGCTGCTCAACCTAAGTTACAAAAGCGGTGTGTTTCAATTTGAAAATAAACAGTAATACACCTACTTATAGGACAACAAGACATTGACCTAAACTTAAAAAACGTAAATGAAGCTCTGTTGCTTGAATTAGAAGAACATGTTTCTAGTTAATTTGACTTTGAACGTGAAAGATAAACACACACCACTGGAGGCTGGCTTCTAAAGGGAGGCATCCAATCTTCACATACCCTCTATTGTACAGCAGCCCCCTCTAGCTAATTTCCATATTTATGATCACTGTAGGGCGGTGAATTTCTTATATAACTGTTTTCAATTATATTTAGGCTTAGGAGTTAAAAAAGTTACAGGAGTTGTGCTGGTGTAATCTCCCGTGATTACCTCAACTCCTCTATGCATTGTTTATAAGTGATTGTATTTGTTTGCTATATTGTAGCCCATTATTTAGTTGATTGTTGGCTGTTTTTTTTAAATAATTACGAGAGCTTTATAGTGGTGTGTTGTATTTGTAGCAGGTTGTTGTAGTTATATAATTGTAATTTATAACCGCCCTGTCAAGGTGCATGCCATAAGACTGTATATAAATGGACGTAGTGCCCATAGTCACCCATAGGTTCCTGCAAAGCCACAATGAAGCCCAAAGAGGGCGCACACAGCTGTTGACATCTTAACTCGTAACCGCCTCATCCAAAAAATGGGGACAGAGTTGGAGCTGAGGCGGGCCTGTCTGCAAAAACATGCCCACTTAGCTCAAAGCAACCGAGCTAGCTAAGGCTAACTAGCTAGGCTAACAAGCTAGACAATTTAGCTCCGCTCTACAGGCAGCTAACCCAACATTCAGGACATGTAGGATACTTATGTATGTATAACATCTGAAGATGTGTAGTTTTATTCATGTTTTCACGTAATTTTACAGGATATTGCTATATTATTTGACATGTTTTACTTCTAGACATTAATATCTGATTTTTAAAACATCACAGACAGAAAGGCATATCCGTCATTTAATGGTAAGCTATTGAAATTCTGATTCCATAGATGTGTCTCCCATCACCCAAATCCCATGACTATTCTCTCAACTCAGTGTTTACATTCTTATATTCAAAGAAAATCAATAATATCTTTAAAAACTACAAGTCCCTGTCTATCAGCTGTGCACCGCTACCTATCTTCCAATTACATTTGTTATTCTTTTCTAAATAACACACTGTTATTTACTCAACAATAACACACAATTATCCTTGTTTTTATTTATTTGTTTAATTCCATAATCTCTGGCTTTTTTGGCGTCCGTCAGGAACTGAATTTCAAAATAAAAATAACCGGAAACAGACGTAGGCCTATAAGGGACATTTCGAGCATCATTGCGATACACAGCCACTGAACTGATTACCCAAGATCCTCAGCTATGGTTTAAGCTCGCTGATTGGATGTTTTAGCCGCAATGCACGTAGGGATATGGTGTTAATGCAATATGAAATCAGAATTTATTTATTTTTTTAAAGAAAATAATACTTTATTCCGAGTGTTCTTGCTTTTCTCTTTGAAAGTCATCACATAACGGCATTGCAATACACGGTTCGGCTGCATTAAATATTACAGATCTGCCGTAGTTCTTTATTTATAGAGCCCTGATGAGAAGACCTTTGGAAAAACTGGAAGAAATGCAGCCGAAACTGAATACTTGACGTGGATCATAAATATATCAACAATTAAACAACATCTTCAATTTCTCTTCACACAATTTCACACATTTCATGTGACTACATGTCTTTACTTATACATTTTAAAGTGTAAAATACTGTCCATCTTTTTGTTTGTTATGTCCTTTTGTAAAAAACGTGTTTAAAGTTCATCATTAATATCTACTGCTTCTCATTTCAATAAATTGTACCGGTTTTGGCTTAGATTTTTACTGGAGATGATAGATCTCAAAGTCAATGCTCAATATTAGTTAGTACCATTACTGTAGTTTATGGTGTTGTAGACTGAGGTCTTCCACAGGCTAGGGCTGGGCTGTATGTTTACTTGTTCAGGTGAA
The DNA here is from genome assembly GCA_902827135.1 of Harpagifer antarcticus. Classification (NCBI taxonomy): domain Eukaryota; kingdom Metazoa; phylum Chordata; class Actinopteri; order Perciformes; family Harpagiferidae; genus Harpagifer; species Harpagifer antarcticus. The sequence goes on from CADEHL010001352.1 coordinate 2,594,261, forward strand.
TCAGTATTGGACATAGATATAGTGTTAGCTGGCTGAATACACCAAAACCATCGGACAGCCTCATTTTTGACAGTCTGTTTTAATCGCACAGCAGGCCATAAAATAAATCCAATATTTGCCTGAAAAATAGAATCCTGCCCGCACCACATACGTCTCAGTCTTCATCCATTTTCTATATACAGTCTATGGCCGGTTAGACAGTCCGATATTCGTTATTTAAACATTTCCGAAACAAATTAAGAGAATAGCATTTATTTTCGGCACAATGTTACCTCACTAAAAACCTTTTTGGCCATAACTTAAAGGTGACCTATCATGCTATATTTGAACAATATATTGTAGGGCCATACCTATATAAAGTATATAAATATAGTTTTTTTTTCAAAAGACCAAACGGATCCTGCATTTTAGCCATGCCTCATTTCGCTCTATTTGCTCTTTCCAACGCTGTTTTTCCAGGGCGCTGATTCTGTGAGCTGCAGCTGACCACGCCCCCCTGTAGGAGAGGGGAGCGTGCTCTGAGATCAGCTGCTGGGCTGCAGCGGGGAGAAGAGGGGGAGAAAAAGAGATCTCCGTCCTCCATGTTTTATTCTTATAGAAGTAAGAAGAGAAGTAACGGGGCAGAAACCCTCCTTTTTACGCAGCGGTCCAGACATAGACATCAAACGGCGACACATATTCAGTTGCCAGTTCCTTTGGCATTAGGACAGGGATATCTAGATACTTTCCAATGTTTGACAAAATGAATTGTGCTACTTTTAAAGCAAGCAACGATGTTTTCAAATCTGTAATCGAAAAGCTCCTCAAAAACGCTATCGAAGCAGTTCCTGCCGTTGCTACGTTAGTTCAAATGGTAACAACGGATAATTTTTCGTAGCGGATGCATGTCAATTTAAATCAATACAACTATTTTTTAAATCATTTTCTAAATCCATAAAAGCATTTCAATTAATATTGGGAGTCATATTGTGACTTTGTTGAGAATGTGGCCGTGTAATAAGCGGGATAATGTGCAGCGACTTGGTCATTATGGGGAATATAAAACCTTCATCCGATCTAGATCCCTCCGCTTTGCGTCGGGCTCCTGATCAGCCTGTTGGGCTCCTGATCAGCCTGTTGGGCTCCTGATCAGCCTGTTGGGCTCCTGATCAGCCTGTCGGTGTTCTTTTCCCCATAATGACCGCGTCGCTGCACATTATCCCTTACATATGATTATATAGAGTCATTATTCATTTGTTTTAAAGCAGGAGGTGCAAACGCTTGCCTCGGGGAGGGAGAAAAAGAGCCACAGCAGAGAATACACAGAAGGGCAACCATGGCAACCATGCAAGGGAAGTCTTCTTCGCTGCTTTTGTGGCAGACTACAGCGCTTTCGAGCGGCAATGGCCGGCCGTGGCCCAACCTCTCATTCCCCTGATAGGTGGAGAATTGACCAATAAGCGGAGCACCCCTTTTGTGACGTAGGAAAGAATTCAAATCTGTATCAGTCTGTATCAGATCCATTACAGCCCCTTTTTTTAGAGATTTGGGTAAGGAGGAAAAGAGAGAGGGTTGTATTTTCTGACACTTGGTGAGTTCCCTGACACACCGGGGACACATATTCATGTATAAAAGATGTACAAGAGTGCATTTTGCATGATAGCTCCCCGTTAAGAATTATTATACTAATAATGATGATCTTAGGCAAATGTCTAATAGGATAAAATGATGAAGGGATAATGTTTTGGACAGACATGGATGTAAACTGCAACTTGACTTTTGGATAGACATACTCAAACAACAAAGAAATTATCATTTCATTTTGAAAAAAGTCACATTTGCCAAAGGTATTTCTCCTACTTAAGATATTAAATAAATAATCCTCCATGATAAACAAAGGGGAAATAGAAATGTAACTGAGACCTTATTATTTATTAGATCTAATCCGTTGTGAATTCAGCCGTACAGTTTATACTCTCTGTGTGAAACGTTGCCGTACACTGCTGTGAAGGTAATGACAGCAAGATTGCAGATGGCACAAGTTCCATCCCATTATGTCTTTTCATTTCTTTGTCCTTATGTGACCCTGAAATCAATCCAATCCACCATCCCAAAGGACGCCTCAGGTCCCTAATGGACTCTTTACACAGCCGACATGTTGACATGTGATAGCAGCAACAGCACAGGTGGATCTAATAACATTAATTGTAGTTATAATAGGCCTCGGAACGCCTGAATAGAAAGTATCCATCATTTTATTACAACTGCATTATACAAGTGGAAATATCCGCCATGGTCTGTTTTCCTCAGGCGACCAAGGCCTGAGTGAGATATATGTTCATCCTGAGGAAGTGTTTCAGAAGGACTCTCGCCTGCAATGGTTGTCTTTAAATTACGGAATACTAGATGCTGTTATAAATGGTATATCCTTGAAGACTTCAGTTTTATCAACTGCTGGTATCCAAAAATAAGCAAACATTCATTTCATTGTACATTTTACAGTTTATACATTTTATTTGTATAAACTAGTTTAACAATTTGGATAAGCGATAGGTCTGTTGGTATTATTTTTTCATTGTCAAGGAATAACATTTAAAGACCAAATCCATAAGTGATTGACAAGTAATGTAATCTTCTTCCTCTGTGCCATAGTTCTCCATTGTTGTCCATTAAACAGACATCAATAAGCCACAAGGTTTCACTGAGTGTCATGTTTCTTTATCACCATGAACACACTCACATACTGTATCTTTAGTCAATCCCACACACACCATCCTAATACTCTTTACCTCACTCAAGCCTGAACAAAGTCCTCAAGTGACGTATAGATAATTGAATATTGATTACATCCTGCTTTGTCCCTCTTCTAATTTCCTGGGTTAGTGGAGGGAAAAAAGACAAGAGCACTGATTAGGGGGATTTATGGCCATTTACCTCATTAGAACAATCTCTACTTTCCTCTCTCCTGCCTTTATCTTAACTTTGCTCCATGGCCTTTCTCGTCCTCAATATATTTTCTCGGATAATGTTGTTCTCAGATCATCTTTATGACTTACTAATTTCTCTTTCCATTTCTGTCTTGTCCAACCCACAAGATATTTACTGTTGCTGTTTCAGACATACCTCTCGTTGACAAGCTTCCTGTTAACCTCCATACTCTCCTCACTTCTTACTGTCTGATCTCCCCACTTCTACAGGAGTCCAATTAGCCTCATTCCAAGTGTTGAACCCTACTGGGAGGGGCTGGACGCAGACAGGTACAGGGCTCATCCTTCCAGTTATCAGTGAGTGTGCCAACCATTGTCCCTGTTCTTGCACACTGTTTACCCCCTTTTGCACTTTGGCTCAACCCCCAGACCCTCGGCCTCCTGACCTGGCTGCATGCATCCGGCCAAATGTCCCCACAATGCAGCACACCAATTGGGGTTTGGGTTTTAATTGATCAAAGGTGAAGGATCTTCATCTTCAGAAGGTGTTATAAAAACAAAACAAGCCCTGATTGTTAAAGATTTTAAAGTAAAACAAAGTATCCATCTTGCAATGCAGAACGAGATTCAAAGACATTTGGACAGAATGACAAAATAAGCTCATTTCTCTTAGCATAAGACCTGTGCTTATTTCTACTTTCGTATCATAATTTCTGAACGTGTTATTGAGGTTAGCCTAATTGAATCACTATTACTATAAAAATAGTTGTCATACTGTAAGTGGCTTTTAAGATAATTTTAGCGCTACACAGCCTTTGAATGTTATGTTAGCTTAGCTTAGCATGACTACTCGAAGCAGATGGAATAAATTATGTACAGTATATCTTGTTTATTTGTGAGCTTTTTGTCTTTGGAGTGATCTGAAGCTATCTGCTTCTAGCTAATGCTAAGCTAACCTAACTAACCCCTTGCCCTTGCGGTTCGTACATCAGTGGTATCGCTCTTCTTATCAACTTTAACGTTGGTCAGGCTCTGAGATTCTGTTAGTCAACTCTAATCAGACTAATGATCCTTCACTGTAGTAACAGTGATTAATTTCTTAAAATATCAAAGAGACCAAGGCTAATCATGAATAAAAGTGAAGATTAGAGTTTTACTGTGGTAAATTAAATCAACCACTGCTATTTTAAATGTAAGGCATATATTTAGTTGCTTTTTTCTGAATATTATATCTAAACATGAGGGACTATTTTGAGCAATGCAATCATTCTTGAGATGAGCGATCTTTGTGACCAGTGGACAGAGTTAAGATAGTAATTTGCCTTGTTTTTATGCTAACACGATTCTGGCTATACTATTATGAGAGTGTAGCATTTTTTCCAAAATGTAAAACTTTTCCTTTAACATAATCCTCGTTTTCTGCATTTTTTTATAGCACTCTGCTTGTGCATTGTGCCGTATCTGAGGTTTGAGCTGTTTATGTAACCGCATTGAGCTGTCCTTTCTCACTCTTTGAATCACTGTTCACTCTCCAAGTGGCCTGAACAATTTGTTCACACTTTTGAATTGAATGTCTTCACTCCTATCCTTCTCTTATCCCAAATGCTGTCACTGACACATTTTCTCTTCTGCCTGTTAATCTTCCTTTTTCAATTCAAAGAAAATGTTTAGTTTATAAGTTTTCATTCTTAGCTTGTAAAGATTACAAGATAAGTACCAACTATTGAACACAAACCTGATCACCTTACCTGTTTTAATTGTTACATTGTATGAACTGTTTTTGTATATGAGCAGAGTTAAAGACAACCATAGTTGTTATGATTTATTTGAATATTTTTACATTATTATTAGCGGTTTATGAAAACAAGCCACTTCATATTTTGTTGTCTTTGTAGCCTAATAAATCAGATGTAGCCACATAAACTATAACTGAGCAGCCATTGCCCAGCCATTTTAAACATAGCTGGAATATCTATTATATGTAACAGTGTTTTTTCCGTGTGAAAGGCCTTTTCAAGAAAGACATAACACCACAGCCTTTCATAGCTCAATTCTAATGCTACATTGTTGACATTTTTTCTTTTGACACTATCATGGATATTTACTTTTCGGCCTGCGATCTAGAAAGCTGTTCCTCCCAAGACTGACTCCCAGATTGACTGGAGAAAGTTCGTCTGACAATTTGCATCCTCGCTGTTAGGGAAATATTTTCCTAGGCCCATACCTTTGACCCAGTTTATCAGTTTGTACTGCCCTCACTGAGCACAACCTTAGGCTGCTGTGCTCTGTGTTTTGTCTCCCTGTTCCTGCCTGTTGGCGTCAGCTGAAAGAGGTGTTATAGTGCTTTTGCCTGTTTTATCTTATCTGCACGATGTTGATTATTCTCTCAGAACTAGCTAAATACATGGGTCTGGGGTAGAGATCTTCAGAATTGGTTTGGCAACAGTTGTGTCACCTTGTGGCGGCAGCTCATGTCTTGTGAATTCTCCGGCCGTAACTCCATAATAAACCATCAGTGTTTGCCATCAAAGTTCCAGCTCTCCCTGTGTCTCTCTGAGTCTCGTCTCCATTGCTTCAGAAGTTTCCATCACACTCGCCACGCTAACCTATTGACCAAAGCATCAAGTATTGCACATGGCACAAAATGAGTATTCCTTCCAGCACTGACACAGCAAGCAATAGTTGGCATATTCACATATTAACTAAACGTGTACCACACAGAAACATACACTTTCCTTTTAAAGCCATTGTTGAAGGAATTGTGTGAGGGTGTTTATATCCATATGCATGTCCATGCTTCGTAACAAGAACGAACATTAGGAATAATATTTACAAAGTATTTTTAATTTCACAGAAACCTTGGTAATCATATGTTTTGGACGTTCTACTTACTTTGTGTATTAACCACCCCCAGAACCCACATTACACCACACAGCACTGGCTTTTGGTAATTTCTTTGCACTCTTCTAACCACTTTGAAGTAATTCAAATGTGCTGGAGTACATTGGAGAGAAACAGTTGAAGTGCATCATTGACCAAATATTTTATCATTCAGATAGCTAGAGTGAAAGGCTCTTTGCACGTGTAACAGTTTATTGTTTATTGTTGTTTATCTTTGTCTTGTTTGTAATGGGAATGCATGGGATGAATAAACTGTATTTTAGATGTTCACACTGGTCCATTTAGTGTATCATCCTTTAGTGTATGTGTCTATGCATCCTGGTGTCGTAAAAATGACATTCCCATACAAATTCAGACTTTTTGAAGTAGCCTACCATAGAAACATGTCTTATCAGTTTGCGGAAGTCTGTGTTTGAAGGACATTGAGATGGATAGGTTGGTCAGACTTTCCAAGAGACAGGTGTTTGGTCCCATATGAAACAAAAAGTCAATGCTGTGTTGCCTAGACAACAATATAGATGTAACGTGCTCTAAGCATGGTAAGCTTCACCATGTCGGAGCTGTGTGGAGGCAATGCCTCACTCAGAGATATGCTCTGATATATATGACAACCTCTACTAAAGGGTTTCTAATGGCTTGGTTTTAATCTCATATTTCTAATAATGTTTTCCACAAAATAAAATTGAAAATGCAATTAAAGTGTATGAGAATATAGTGGACAGGGTTAAAGACGTACAGTGCGTGTCCCATTTCAATGCTTAGATGGCCAGTATGCAAAATAATGTTGAATAAAATAAGTCATCAAGTCATTATTGATGACTTATTCATGTCAGCTGCATTCGACACGGTGAACCATCAGATCCTCCTTCGCACTCTCCAAGAACTTGGAGTTTCAGGCTCTGCACTTTCCCTCATCACCTCATACCTCAAAGACCGTACCTACAGGGTAACTTGGAGAGGGTCCGAGTCCGACCCTTCTCAATTAACTACAGGGGTCCCTCAGGGCTCTGTTCTTGGTCCCCTCCTCTTCTCCCTGTACACAAACTCGCTCGGATCAGTCATTAGCCCGCATGGTTTTTCATACCACTGCTATGCTGACGACACCCAATTAATTCTGTCCTTTCCCCGCTCAGAGACCCAGGTCGTCGCACGCATCTCTGCTTGTCTAGCTGACATCTCTCAGTGGATGTCTGCTCATCACCTCAAGCTCAACCTTGACAAGACTGAACTGCTTTTCCTTCCGGGAAAAGATTATCCCACTCTTGACCTGACAATCAACATCGGCACCTCTGTTGTTTCCCCGACTCAGACTGCAAGGAATCTGGGTGTGATCCTAGATAACAACCTGTCCTTCACTGCAAACATCGCTGCTACAACCCGTTGCTGCAGATATACGCTGTACAACATCAGGAAGATTCGTCCCCACCTGACCCAGAAAGCCACCCAGGTTCTGGTCCAGGCTCTCGTCACCTCACGCCTAGACTACTGCAACTCCCTCCTGGCTGGTCTACCTGCATGTGCCATCCGACCTCTGCAGCTCATCCAGAATGCAGCGGCTCGTCTGGTCTTCAACCTTCCTAAATGTTCCCACACCACTCCGCTCCTCCGCTCCCTTCACTGGCTCCCGGTAACTGCTAGAATCCACTTCAAGACACTGGTACTTGCATACCATGCTACGAATGGATCTGGCCCTTCCTACATCAAGGACATGGTTAAACTGTACACCCCAGCGCGTGCACTCCGCTCTGCATCAGCCAAAAGATTCGCTGCACCCTCGCTGCGAGGAGGACCCAAGTTCCCATCAGCAAAAACACGTGGGTTTGCTATCCTGGCTCCAAAATGGTGGAATGAGCTCCCCATTGACATCAGGACAGCAGAAAGCCTGCACATCTTCCGGTGCAGACTGAAAACTCATCTCTTTCGACTCCACTTCGAGCGATAGAATTACTAACAAGGCACTTATATACTAATAAAGGACTGGCTTATCTATAGCAAGTTGAGTAGCACTTGAAATGTTTGGCTCTATGATACCTGATGTACTTTATGATTCTGTTTTCTTCAGGGTTGTGTCTTCCTGGTCGTATGTACTTATTGTAAGTCGCTTTGGATAAAAGCGTCAGCTAAATGCAATGTAATGTAATTATTATCATAGCTCACTAATTATTATCATTATTCATCTCAATTTCCTAAAAGGTATTTTCATGTTCAAGGCTATCATTATATAAAGAGGTTGAAAATAGAAAACAATGAAAAAACCAGATTATTTACTTCTAGTTATTTTTCATTCTTAATTGTATTGATTGCAGAAAACATATTTTGCAGGATATCTTTGCTTACTAATGACTAGGGTCGGCTCTAGGACAAATCGAATGGGGGGGCAATCATTTACCACGGGGGGGGGGGGGGGCCACACACTGCCGTCAACAACCAACACACAAACACCAACGCAACTTCAATAAACAAGCATGCTGTAAAGTATATTGTCTTTCACACGCATTGCAGGGGTGTCGTGCTACATTTTAAAAAAATATTAGTTAAATGTATTAATCTGGTGCACTTTGAAAAAAAAATTAAGAGATCTATGGATAACCTACATCTCTCAGCATCCATATGAAACCCATCTGTTTGCCAAGGCTTTCGGCCCCTAAATCGATCTGTTGTTTTGTCTGTCTGCCTTTTGTTTTGTTATGTTTGTTTTTTGCCTATTACTTGTAAAGCGACCTTGGGTCCCTTGAAAGGCGCTATATAAATTCAAGTTATTATTATTATTATTATTATAGAACTGTAAACAGATTTACTTTTTCTTTATGGATATTTTACTAATCACTCCCCTTTTAAACTGTATTCTTGTGTTACTATCCTATACCTGTTTTTCATTTATTCTCTTATTTTTTAATAACTATAATGATCATATAAAGGTGTTCCTCGCAAATACTTGTTTAGATAAATGGTGACCAAACCGTTTGAGACCCACTGAGATAACTTACACTAAAGTTAACTATCTCTGAGAGAGTCCTTACCTCACTGAGCTCACGTTATAAGATCCTCTCAGTCTGACAGGAGAGGACTCTCCTCCACCTTGGTGTAGAAATGTTGGGTTACGTATTGTAACCCTTGTTATATTAGCACAGGTGGAGCCCTCTACTGGACTCTATGGGTACTACCTTATCCTGCGTGCATTCCCCCACTAAGACTTCTATAGACGTAGCCAGCCTAGGGCTGGCCTACCTGAATGCGAGCGCATCACACCGTATATAAGGAGGCCTCGCCTCCTGCCCATCATCCTACACCTCTCTTCAGCGAGCGGAATAGGACAGACAGTGCCCTGAGTAGAGGGCTCCGTCTGGGCTAATATAACATTACATTACATTACATTGCATTTAGCTGACGCTTTTATCCAAAGCGACTTACAATAAGTGCGTTCGACCAACAAAATACAAACTTGAAGAAAACAGAATCATATAAGTACATCAGGTTTCATAGAGCAAAAACATTTCAAGTGCTACTCAACTGGCTTTAGGTAAGCCAGTCCTTTATTAGTATATAAGTGCTTTGTTAATAGTTCTATCGCTCGAATTGGAGTCGAAAGAGATGGTGTGTAAGCTTTCTGCTGTCCTGACTTCAATGGGGAGCTCATTCCACCATTTTGGAGCCAGGATAGCAAACCCACATGTTTTTGCTGATGGGAACTTGGGTCCCCCTCACAGTGCGGGTGCAGCGAGCCGTTTGGCTGATGCAGAGCAGAGTGCACGTGCTGGGGTGTACAGTTTAACCATGTCCTGGATGTAGGAAGGGCCAGATTCATTCGCAGCATGGTACGCAAGTACCAGTGTCATGAAGTTGATTGTAGCAGTTACCGGAAGCCAGTGAAGGGAGCGGAGGAGCGGCGTGGTGTGGGAGAATTTAGGACGGTTGAAGACCAGACGAGCCGCTGCATTCTGGATGAGCTGCAGAGGTCGGATGGCACATGCAGGTAGACCAGCCAGGAGGGAGTTGCAGTAGTCTAGGCGTGAGATGACGAGAGCCTGGACCAGAACCTGCGTGGCTTTCTGGGTCAGGTGGGGACGTATCCTCCTGATGTTGTAAAGCGTGTATCTGCAGCAGCGGGTTTTAGCAGCGATGTTTGCAGTGAAGGACAGTTTGTTATCTAGGATCACACCCAGATTCCTTGCAGTCTGAGTCGGGGAAACAACAGAGGTGCCGATGTATTGTATATAACAAGGGTTACAATACGTAACCCAACGTTATATCACTCACAGGCTCGGACCTGGACTCTACTGGACTCTATGGGTACAGTGAGTGGAGCCCCGATGCATGTACGCACTGTCGTCCAACACCATTCCACCCTACTGCCCCTGACCGACTTTCCTGGTCAGCAGCTGCTGCCCCACATTCTCCCTTAACCCAGTTGTGACCGAGGAGAAATCTGGAATGTGGCTAACAGAGCACACCCTGCTGCGCTTACCTCGCAGAAAGTGTGCTAAAAAAACAGTGCCTATAGACGGAAGGGGAGAGCCCCCTCTGCCCCAAATGGGCTTACTACACGCCTGCCTCCCTGAATCCCTAAGGGTAACAGGGAGAGCGCCAGAGCCCATGTCTCACACTCAACCACTGACCCCGTGCAGAGTGTGAGAGGACTAAAAAGTGGGAAGCCCCTCCGCCCCCGGAAAAGGACCCTCAGAGGGCCTGGGAAAGGCGATGGCGCATCAAGTATTGATCAGATGCCACTAGGGGCAGGTCCCACTGCGGGGTGGAGACGTGCACCACAGGGCGCAGTCTCCTAACCCCCTGTAAAAACCGCTACATCAGTGGTTCACTAAAGGCTGACCTGCCACCAAATCCCTCATGACAGGACGAGATGGCTGCTGCATACACCTTCACTGTGGAATACGCCAGCCCTCTGTCCAACAATAACTGTAAGAAGGACAAAATAGAGCCTAGCTCACAAGATAGGGGCTATATTCTACGCTCCTCACATCATCGCTGGAACATCGCTGGAACCCACTGTTACAGGCCACTTTGGCCTGTAACAGGCTGTGGTGGATCCAGCCCTAACTGCCTGTTCCTCTCAGGAGCCAGGCCTGGAGAGGTTGGCCGAGAGTGGGTAACGCCCCGATTGCACCTGCCTCTTGAGACATCGCCCCCCAGAGCTGGGGAATCACCCAGGGCTGGCCCACCTTCATCTGTGTCATTTCTGAGTACCACGACTCCCCGACGCAGTCCGGAGCCACTAGAATGACTGACAGACGTTCTCGCCTCACCCTCCCCAGGAGGAGGGGAATAAGACGCAGCGGTGGAAAGGGGTAGAGCAGCTTCCTTGGCCATGGCTCGTGTGCAAACGCGTCAACCCCCAAGGGCTGGTCGTCGCTCAGGGCCATGGAGAACCACAGGGCACAGTGGCTGTTGCGCCGGCTGGCGAACAGATCCACTTCCGCTCTCCTGAACTGGGCCCAGATCTGCTTCACCTCCTCCGGGTGAAGCGTCCATTCGCCTGGCAGGGGGCCGTCCCTCGACATGAAGTCGGCCCCACTGTTCTCCAGTCCCGGGACGTGAAGGGCTCTCAGAGATAACACCACCTCTGAGGCCCATAACCACAGCTCCTCCGCTGTGGCCAACAAGGCGGTGGAGCGAACTCCTCCCTGCCTGTTGATATAAGCCACTGTGGTGCTGTTGTCGCTCCTTACCATTACATGTCTCCCCTGAATTAGAGGCATGAAATGCCCGAGGACTAACACTACTGCCCGTAGCTCTAGGAGGTTGCTGTGTCGAGACTCTGTCAGAGCCCAGCGCCCACCTATAGCCCTCTTCAGGCAGGTCCCTCTCCATCCTGTTCTGGATGCGTCATTGAACACTGTGATGTAGGAGGTCACCCGTCCCAGTGGAGACCCCCAAAACCGGAGGTTGCCCTCCACTGAGGGGGGGGTGGTCACCAGCCGTCGTTTGTGCCTCTTGGGGTCCAAACGTAGGCTGGAGAACCACCTCTGCCGGCGGCGCATATGTAGTAACCCCAGCGGGACCACCATGTGAGCAGCCGCCATGAGACCCAGCGTCTGCATGACAGTTAAAGCTGTCACAGTTGCCCCCTGTCGCAGCCTGTGCAACGCCCTGAGAAGGGACGCACGTCTGCTCTCTGACAGGGTGGCACGCAGCGCGTCTGCATCGAGCACCACACCCAAATACAACGCCTGTTGGCGAGGTATGGGGGTGCTCTTTTTCCAATTGATCGCAAAACCTAATTTGGTTAGGTGTGTGATCAACTGTGCTGTGCAAAACATTGCCTGTTCCCGGGACCCCGCCATGACTATGAGGTCGTCTATGTAAAACAAAACTCTCATGCCCTGCGCACGCAGCGGTTGAAGCGCTGTGGCCACACATTTTCTGAATGTGCGTGGGGATATGGAATAACCGAACGGCAGCCTGTTGTACTCGTAGGCTATTCCCTGGAAGGCAAAACGCAGATACTTTCTGTGCTCTGGAGCAATTTCCACATGAAATTACGCGTCTTTCAGGTTGATGGTGGTGAACCAATCGCCTGGCTGCACAAGCCCTAGTAACTGTTTCACAGTTAACATGTGGAATTTCCTGCAGGAAATATGACGATTCAGCCCGTGGAGATCTAGAATAGATCTGAATTCCCCTGTTTTCTTGAGAACCAGGAAATACACGGAATAAAGACCCTTCTCTCTGTGCCGAGGATGCACAACAGATACAGCCTGTTTCTGCACCAGAGCCTGAATCTCTGCTGAATCTCCTCCTCGGAAGACAGATTTACCTCTCGCATGCCCATAAAAGGAGGTGGGCCGCTGCAAAACTGGAGTAGATAACCCCGTTTCAGCGTCCTGTCCATCCACCTTGTCAGTACACAGCTGAGTTTCCATTCCCCATACCATTGTGTTAATGGGCAAGCCCTCAGCTGTGGGGCCGCAGCTATAAAGCTGTGATACTCTCTGATGAAACGCTCCGCCGCAAAACTCCCCGTAAAGGGAAGATTTGCCCGTGGTGGGTCGAAACAGAAAGGGCCGATTATCTATTGAGGACTCTGAACGCACCTCCGCCCGCACGCTCACGTGTGAGCGCACGCTCCATCATAATGCTATTTTCATCACTATGGAAAACAGCATTAACCGGAGCTTTTACAGGCGTAGTGTGTTTTACTAAGGCCCCTGAACGCACTGCCACGCACCCTTTTACAAGTGCGGGCATTGCTATAATGCAGCCCCTATCACTATGGTAAACAGCATTATTTGGAGTCTTAGCTTCAGGCATAGAGTGTTTTCTGACAGAAAAAAAAGCCAGCGGTTTATCACTCTCATCTGCGCACTCCCACTAGCCTCCTCCCTAACGGGAGCTATAGCTGGGGCGGCGAGTGGGGAATTTGTACAGTCATCAACATGTGCAAGTGTATTGTGGAAACAAAGGACACTCAGACTTGGATACAGATCAACACCATCTTTATTTTTAAAAGTCTTAACGGGGATCTGGGCATTAAACAGGGAGGAGGCGGGATTCACCCTCGCGTCCCCGGTAGAGAGAATCTCTCCCCCCACCGAGGCGCTATCTCCCCCCGCTAGTGAACTCCGGGAAGATGGAGCACACCACCCGGGCGCTCTCTGCTGCTGCGGAGCCCTCAGTCGGGCAGCCCTTCCCCGTGACTGGCGGTACGCCGGTTCCACGGGGCGGGCCGTGGAAGTGGAGGGCGCCGTGACTGCCACCCGGCGCCTCTCCCTCCGTTTCACTGTCCCACTGCGCTCCCTCACCTGTGTGGAAACCCGTAGAGGAGCGCGTATCGGGGTCTGAGGAGGGGCCAGCGGTAGCATGCGGCTAAGCTGGACCCTCTCCTCCTCCAGGCGACTGAAACGCTGCGTGACCGAGGAGATCGACCCAAAGAGCCCATACCGTCCATCGCGTTGTCGGGCCCCAAACACATGAAGCAGAATCGGACATTTCGGGCAGGTCCTATGGTGCAGTACTGGCTCCATACTTTCTCTCTTTCACTTTCACTTCAGATACGTCTCAGTTTCTCGTGGAATCACTTCCGCTGCTGAAGAGAAAAGGATGATGGGCAGGAGGCGAGGCCTCCTTATATACGGTGTGATGCGCGCACATTCAGGTAGGCCCGCCCTAGGCCGGCTACGTCTATAGAAGTCTTAACGGGGGAATGCATGCAGGATAAGGTAGTACCCATAGAGTCCAGTAGAGGGCAGAGCCTGTGAGTGATATAACAGCTCTTTATATCCGTTAGCATAGCTAGCTAACCAAATTCTAACAACAACATTCCACGTTACCGCTCGCGCACTCACAAAATGCGCTCGTGCCACACACACACGGAGCCGAGCTTGAATGAAACACAGAGACCCAGAAGTACTTGTACTGTACTGTATATCATATTATTTTCGATGGCTTTACTGTATAATCAGTATAACAGATGAACAGATCGCCACTGGGCTTTCATCTAAACACACAGCCACGTAATGATAACAAAACAAAGATCGGGGGTCATTGGTCAAGCAACACACCAATCAGAGAGCAGCAGTGAGCACAGCTCAGGCTGTGTTTTATATTTGTATTCTTTATTTCTGACTTATTTCACACAAAACAACTTTTAAGGTACGGACACACCAACCCGATTATCGGCGTTGGTGGGCGTCAGGCCCGACGATGAGCGTCAACACGCCCTACTCGGATTGGTGTGTCCCGCACTGTCAGGTCTGTTCAGCCGACCCGACGAAAACCGGCTGGCATGTTGAATCGGCGGGCAGTCGGCGAAATAAATCACACTGATTGGCTGTTCAGCTAGCGAATCAGTGCATGAGAAGCGAAACGGAAGTGAGGGACCCAAACAAACTATTAAGAAGGCAAATCTGAGATTTAATTTAACTCCAGCTCTTGACACAGGTTCGGGAAAGCCCCATGAGCTTCTCGTTGTAGAGTGAAAATGGAACGCACACGCTATTTGTTGTTTGTTTATATCACACAGTCTGTTCTTCTTCTCTCGGTTATCACGCAGTCTGTCTTCCGGTTGTTGCCTCTTTTGAATGACGAATACACACTACCGCCGCCTGCTGGTAAGGAGAATTATTGCCACTCACGCATGCGCAGTTTGTACGTGCTTGTTGGCCGTCGGCTGAAGTCTTTGCAGTGTGTTCCAGTGCGACCAAAACGCAGAGACGCGAGGCAACGCAACAGTCGGGTCCGTCTGTGTCAGGTCTTTGTTGTCAGATTGGTTCCCTTTAGTGGAAACGTTTTTTCACTAAAAACACGGCAAAGTGGCAAGGCTTGCCCGCCCTGCGTTGGGTGGGCACAGTGACTCATTTGGGGGGGCATGGCCCCCGGATGACCCCGTACTTAGTTCCCAGTACTTAGTCCCGCCGAACTCTTTAGCCCCGGAACTGTCCTAGTAAATCGCCTTCAGACCGGAATAATTTCCTGAGGGAGGATTACGCAAATGAAGCCGCTGACGTCACTTCTTCTTTTTCTGCTTTGGGTTTACTGGCAGGCAGCAAACAACTTCACGGCGTATACTGCCACCCGAAGTCCCGGAGCCCCCCTGACTCCGGGACTTCGGATGGCAGTAAATCGCCACCCGAAGTCCCAGGTAAATCGCCAGAAGCGCCAACACCTCCTCATCACTCCACCGCTCCCACGTTTTATTATGTGTTGCCATAAGTTAGTCTCTCTCCGTTGGTGCGCTGGGCTAATGCTAATAATGCTAATGCGAGCAAATAAAATGGCGGCTTCACAAAACTTTTCGGAGTTTTACGGGGCGTGGTTTGCAATTCACCCAGCCAATAGAAATTGGAACCTTTTCCTCCCCAGGAAAGTACCACCTCTCTGGCAGGGACTGAAAAGGGGTGAAAAGGTTTGCATGAACTAGGTTCTAGTTCCAGATATTTTTGATGTGAAAGCTAAATCCCAAGAACTATCGGAACTGTTCCTAGGAACTGTTCCTAGGAAAACTACTAATAGTCTTGTAACTGGAGTGCAACTGTCACTGATGTTTTTAATGGCATCTATGTTTTTTATATATCATCTTCTTGTGTATGGTCTGTTGTCATTTTTGTTAAATTGTGGCTGAATTTGTTTTCAGCACCATCAGTAAAGCTTTACTGGCTATTTGAGCATTTAAAGATTCACTTTTGTTTTCTTTTCTTTAGGTCATCTTCAGTAAAGTTGAGCCCGGAGAGCATTCGTTCAAAGGCATCTCCGTCAGAAACATCTGAAGATAGTCATGACCAGCGTTCGGGAAAGAAACCATCCACAGTTACAGGAAAGAGGGAGGAGTTGTCTTTATACAAAAAGACCAAAAGAGCAATAACAAGCAAGAAATACGGCATGTCCAAGCATGAAGCTGAAGAATCACCCATTGAACTCATCAGCCGAGGCCCAGATGGACGCTTTGTCATAGATCCCACTGTTGCAGAAATGTCTGTAAAGCCCCGGCGAATTGAAGGCTTCCCCTTTGTGGAAGAATCAGACCACTATCCTGAATTCCGGCAGTCAGACGAGGAAAATGATGATCCCAGGTCTATGCCCCCAGTTATGGCCCCTCTACGGCCTCACCAGATTTCCCCAATCTCCAGCCAGGAATCCTACCTGCAACCTCCAGCCTACAGCCCTCGTTTCCAGAGGCCCTTCGAAGGTATGACCATTATGGAGAGCAGCCGGCTCCAGGCCACGGGGCAGATCCGAGGTTCTCTCCACCACAGGGCTTTCTATGGCTATTTAGGCCACCCTGGGGATCATGACCCCCCACCTCCTTTTTACATGACTGATACTAGCCCACTCAGTTCTGTCATGTCCTCCCCTCCCTACCTTGCTGAAGGTCCTTTTGGTCACCCCATGATTCCTGAAGAATGCAGGGAGGGTGATTTTCCTCAATATGCTGTCCCTGGTTTCCCACTTCCTCTGACTATCACCTCTTCCTCTCGTACACCCGAGATTTGGCAGGGACTGGATTTCACCTTTGCAAGTCTGGAGGGTCCCCAGTTCATTTTCCCGCCACACCACCCTTTGCATCTCCGCCATGACTCCCCCTATCCTCCTCCACCTCATGTTCTTCCCCTAAGTTCTTTCCAGCCTTCCCTTCCAATGCCTACCTACCCAGCTGTCCTGCCACTGGAGCCCCCAAAGAGCCGCTCAACTAGGTCTCCCAGCAAGGCCAAGCCTCGTGGCTCCCCAGCCAAGCATAGAGCTATGCAAGAGGCACATTTTGGGCATCTAAGACACACAAGCCACGGAATGGGTGTGCCGGTTTTGCCTTACCCCGATCCAATGGCCCATATTGTACCAAGCGCATTCAGTGGCCTTGACACGCGATGGTTTGAAACCACCCCTCGGTTCAGTCCTAGACAGGCTTGTAGGGTGGATTCTGGAATGCATCAGATGGTCCTCCAGCCCTCCCGACTCTCCCCCCTAACCCAAAGCCCGCTTAGTTCTCACGAAGGCTCCCCAGAGATTGTAGTACGTCCCAGGCCACGTCCCAACATTGTCCAACCTCGCATACCACCAGAGATGTCTGAGATTACCCTCCTCCCTCCTTCCACAGCCAGCTTCTCAAGGAGATCTTCCCCCTCCTCCTCACCTGCCCACCATGGCCAGGGTAGCAGGAGAGCCAGTCCCAGCTACCGTTCCCACATAGCCTTTGCCACTTCTGCAAGCAGCTACCCAGCTTCCCAGTCCCCGTCACCCCCCATGGAAAGCAGCAACATATTTGGGCAGATGCCATCTCAGAGGAGGACTGAGGAGGGGATTCTTCCATCTGAGCCCTCTCCACCCCAGTTGTCAGCTTCAGGGTAGGTGCAATAGGCATGCAGAGTGGGATACCATATGAGTCATCTGCCCCAACCCATAATGCTTTAATGTGTAAAGCTGCTCTGACATTTTGGTTACTGAAGTGATGTCTAATATCTCATCATTTTGTAAATCATCTCTGCAGCAAATTAGATTGATAGTTAAGCTGCTTCAAATATTGTTGTTTTTTCATTTCTAATCACTTTTTATGTGAAAAATGACAACTGTATATTGAAAGTCATTTTTCATTTTATTGTGATTATCCAACTAACTTATTCAGTTAAGTTCCAATTTGGTCAATGCTGCTTTTCCATTTCAGACATCAAGTTAGAGTTATTCACCCATTGAATCTGTGAAGCATAATTTCAAAGGTATCACCTTAAAAAACATTGCATTTCCTACTTAAAACAAAAAGAAAATTGGGCCATGATTTTTTTGTTGAATTGGCAAGAAAAATGCAGTTGCTTCACAGATTACATTTCAGAATGTTTGGGGCTACAGTTCAGCTTAAAAAAAATGATATTGACGGTACACTGTGTAATGTCTTGGCACAAGCCCCTAAAATATTGGGAATTTGCAGACATCACCACAGGATCCCTGTGTTTCCATCTGTATCATGCGTTACCCTGCTTTCACCTAACAGGAGGAATCCCATAATATTCATCCAATTGATTCCCCAGACAAATCAAGCACCCATTGTTATGTCTAGCTCCACGCCTCTGAAGATGCCTTTATCATGCAGATGGTTGCTTTAAGAAGAGTTCATCCTGGCAGGCCCTGCGGCCCATCCTCGGCCTTAGTAACCTGACTGTATGACCAATTCTCCCTCACCTTCCAACCTCTCAGATTTGTTCCTATCCTCCCTTCCCTTTCTGTAACCCTCCTCTCCCCAACTCCTTCAATTGCCTCAAGGACATCCCCAGGTCTGACTACCAAGGAAAGGTTGTTGGGCAAAGTGTGTCACAGGGCCTGTCCGCTTCTCATGTACTGCAATGTCTCCATCATTATCAAGTAGGGCCAGTAAGGTGGTTCTTGATGGCTCCTGGAGTCTTACCTGCTTTGTTTTTGATTGATCTCAGCTATCTGGGCAGCGTTGTTGTGACCAGGTCCTCTACACAGCAATAGGTAAGGGTTGGATCCATGTCTGAAAGGGGGGGGTTAGCAGGTGGGACTTTTTTGATCACCTCGTCCTTTAAAGGGGAATACTAGACTTTAAGTCTTTGTTTGATTTGTTCCTTACTTCAGTCAACACATGTAGTTCATTTCAGTTCTTTCCTTTTTCCTCTTTTTTTTAAAGTGGCTATGCATTTTAAGTTCCATAGTCTTCAGTACATTATGCATTTTGATATGCATATGCAATCATAGCTAATAGATCAGGTCAGAGATGTATCACCAACATGATTTCATGACAAAATAACAGTAATCAGCATCAAACCAGTTCAAATAGTTATTCAAGAATGTATTGTCTCCCTAGTTGGCTATTCTGAAAATAAGTTCAGCAAAGGTCATATATTTAGATATAAGAAGAGTATTTGGTGCAGGAGCTACAGAACACATCTGTCCCTGGCCAGGCTGGATTACACTCCAATTAAATGGTTTTACATCTGTTTTCTGCAACTTTGGTCTTGAGATAAAGCACACTTAGAAGTGTTCTACACAGAATTCAGAGCATATATTTGAATAAAGTAATTACGTCCTTGTGGCGATGTCTTAGCCTGCTACTGGCAGCAAACATTGTGAACAGTGCAAACAAGGCCTACAATGCTAATCCAAAGCATTGGATGAGAGTCAGAACCAAACAAATATTCACATGTACGCCCAGCTGGCCTGGATACAAAGCATTTTCCTTATTTTGCTCATATGTTAATGTTCAGAATTACGTACAGATAATCCTTAAGAAGCTGTATGTGTTACGGGTTTGACTCGCCAACAGTTAAACCGTTGTTTATACAGATGTACGCCCCTAAACAGTTCTCCAAAAATGATTTAAAGTCTTGAAAGTGTAATGTAGGTTGATATTAAAATGTACAAGCACTATACTCTCCTGATTTATTTGAATGCACAACTGCCTCAGTAACATGAGACAGACCTATGGTAGTAAACCTTTGATGGGTGGGGAAATTGGTGTATACCTCAGTGCATCTTAAATCAATGCAAATCGTGGATAGTCCCTTCTTCTTTTGCCCCACTCCATTTTGAGAGTATAATGTTTGGGTTATATTTCCTGTTTTTTCATAATTCATTCATTGTTATCTGCTTATGTCATGGCGATGGCTTTTGTTACGAACGCACGGCCCCTCGCCCTTTCTTTAGCCCAGTGATAAGCCCTCTCTCCAATTCAGCTGTCTTCCTCAGGAAGGAATCAATTTCTTCTTAATCTTGTCAAATTTCCTATATGCTACTGCTCAGCATGCAGCTCTAGCCTAGCCATCTTAGAGGGTTCCCTCGCCACTGTAAACTGAACTGATTGCCAAAGAGATTGTCAAGGATGACAATGAGGCGGTCCCTTTCGCAGGAAGCTTTTAGTCTTTATTATCAACTATCAGAGAACCGTGTGCTATCCAGTAGGCCAGACACAGGCGCCTTTGGTTGTGCCTTAGATGATTGGTTAGCGCTTTTCTCATAATGCTAGTCCCCAGACTCACTATCCAGCAAGATGTTGTGCTGACATTCATCAGTGCCTGGTTAGCCCGGTCATAAGATGAGCCTAGTAGGGATTTGGAGGAACACAGTCATCCACCCCTTAACCCTGGCCAAAAGACAGCAAACAGTAATGATAATAATAAAGGTTGCTATAACACATATTACTTCCTATATGAAGAAATAACAAGTAACATGGCCGCACAAATAGGTATAGTAGATGTGGATACATCCAAGTAATGCTTTTTACAATGTTTCTTTATTACAAACAAATCAGATATTCTTAACCGGTAAGGTCACCAATTTATGTTGTTGTCTTGTGTCTTTCGGCTCGTCCACACAGCGGCGTGTGTTGAAGCTTCAACGCTTCTGCCCGTTCACTTTGAATGGGGTGACGTCACACTTCGCCAAACTGCATTGTGGGAGTGTTGCTACGCGTCGCTCGCGTTGCTCGCTACAAAAGTTGAGCAATGTTCAACTTTTGAAGCCTCAGCAGAAGCATCAGCCAATCAAATCATATGCCAGTACAAGCTCTAGCCAATCAAACCGCATGCTTGTGTGTCCGGGGTGGGAGATTCATGTGATTGGTTGTTGGTCGAGTTTCAGACACGCCCGCCGGCAAGCTTCAACGCACGCCGCTGTGTAGACGGGCCGTGTCTGTAGTGTGGCATTATGTGTATTTATCAAAGGGTAGTATATCACATATATTTACGTTGACATAGACATTGTTTATTGTCATATAAAACGTTTCCAAATCACTTTTAGCATTCTCCTCAAGCGTGACACATTTGATCACTTATATTTTACAGATGCCACCAATTGAAAATATGTTGGTACTCAATCTCTGAGAAATATTTGTAAGATTTACGATACGACAGTAACTTAAGCTGTGTGTCATTCAGAGCTATATTTTGCATTAACATTAAGGGCAGAAATGCTGTTGCATGTTCCTGGCAGTGATGAAAGCTTAGCATGTGTTCTCAGCGCAGTAGTTTCAAGAAGTTAAGGAACATCCTTGGCTTTGTCAAAATGTATCAGGTATAGCAGGTTTTAAACAGAACGAGAGCAATAGCAGGAGTCTTGACCAGAACTTCCCGCAAGCATCTCTAGCCTGGATAAGTAGAAGGAGATTCCTGGTGGACACATAGCATTAATGCCAGGTATAAAGCTTCTGTGTAGAGCACGAATCAAACCATCTACTGTAAGTGTACAATGCCCTTGTTAAGTTTGGACTGCAGAACAGTTCCTCACTACCATGTAGAGCAAGTGTCCAGCTAAAACAGCTTCCGCACTTCTTTTTTTCCTAAGGAACAAACATTTTGCCAAGGGCTTGCAGAGGGTGGACACACAGGGGGCTTTAGACCCCCTTTATGTGTGAAGGAACTGCCCAGTGCTTTTGAATGTATTCCCCTTTAAAGTCGTGTTTCATGTGCAAACTGCCATGCATGCCATCGCTAAATATTGCTCCTTCGTTTCCAAAAAAAAGAAACAATTATATGGATAAATTCTTGTTACATTTGTTGTCCTAGTGCTTCGCTTTTCTTTGGCTTATTTTTCATTATGTGACTGTTCCCGAGTAGTCATTTTCCCCTCCCGCCATCTCTCCCCCTGTCAGCATGGTGAAGCCCATTGTAGACAGTACCCATGTCTATGAATACAGTACATATGGATGATGCTTTGTTGCTCAGCTGTGATTCTCCCCCTCTACTAACAACCTTCGGTTTCTCTCTGCAGCCACGGTTGGAAGATGGCCTCTCTGTAATGCTTATTGTTTTCTGTGCCTTGAGAGAACCAAGTGTGTGTGTGTGTTTGTGGCAGAAGTCTGTGGGCTGCCAAGTCATAAGTTTCTCCATGAATGGGGGGAAGGTCTGTGCAGTCATGAGCAGCTGAGGAATATACACTCGAACCCAAGGACACATTTGCATCTGTTATTTCCAGAAGGGGATAGAATCATTTAAAAAAAGATTTCAATCAATTTGCAAAGATGTCAGCAATTTCGTCCAAAATATGATTTTTTTTCTTCGAACCTTTTTCTGAAACTAACAGTGCAAGTCTTTTTTAAATGTTGTACATTCCAAAAAATGAAACATGAAACATGGTCTCAGGGGTCGTCTAACCCTTTACTTTTGGTAGAGATTCTTTGGATACATTTGAGAAAGATATCCGAGAGGGAAATGTGGTTCAAGGTTCACAATTCAATGTACAATCTGGATTTATGACTGTATTGTATTTTGTGAAATGTAGTCATCATTTATCTTAATATAACTTTTAGTAAATCCAGATGATGTACAATGTTTTAGTAATAGTAGAGTTAATGAAATGCTTCCCAAACTGTTTTGTTATCTCATATTGATCCATTGGCAATGTGCTGCACCTCTTGCTTAGCACAGCAGTGGATTGTGTGGGTTTCTGGTTCTGATGCACTCCGTAGTGCAGAAACAGTCCACTGTATAAGTTTGGCCTGGAGTTACCCGTTTTCCCATCTCTCTGCTCTTTATCCAGAAAATATCGAGGTGTGCCGACTCCCCTTTCGGGGTCTGAGAGGATTGATGCACTGAGATACCAACGTATAAAAAAGGCCAAGAAGATGATGATGAACAACAATAACTCCAAGTCCAGAAAGAAAGCAGGTGTGACTTCCTGTTCCTGTCTGTTTGCACTTCTCACACAGTGATATTCATTAAAGAGGCCCTGTAACGCTTTATGGGGTTCTCCCTTCCCTGTAGTGTGTTATATAGGTTTGTCCCCCCCCACTGTACCTGTGAGCAGTAAATATACAAAATGATTAAAATAAACTTTTCACAATAATTTAAAAGGAGGGCATAGCAGTTAGTTAACACTGAAAAGGGTGATATCATTTATAATGTCGGGTGATGTTTATACTTACCAAATGTGTTTTATCCAGATGTATACTTCAGGGAAGTCATGTGCTTGTTCAATTCCCTGTTTTGTTGCAGAAGCTATTGATGTGTACCACGTGATGAGGTAAAGCAGACTAATGATTTCAGGTACACTGAAAAAACTGAAACGTTGACGTAAATTAAATGAATTATGTCAGCAAATTAAGTTAAGTTGAAAGCCATAATATAAGGTATGGTAGCATTGGGACAGAAAACGACTATCAAAGTAATGTCATTAGGATGAATGTGTAGTTTTTTCCCCTTAAACTGTGGATTTTCTCCGGAAGTTTTTCCTTGTACGATGTGAGGGTCTAAGGACAGAGGGTCTAAGGACAGAGGGTCTAAGGACAGAGGGTCTAAGGATAGAGGGTGTCGTTTTTCTCATACTGATATTCTGAACAATCTGTGCTGTTATATTAGCTGTAAAGTGTCTCTACTGTAGGCTATTTTTATTATATGTACAGCACTTTGGCTCCACCACAAATCGTTTATAAATGTGCTATATAAATAAAACTTGATTTGATTTGATTAGAACAGCCTGTAGCATGGCACCATGAGTCTCTGAGACTATGACAGACTTTTGATCTCCCCTCCTCCAGGTGTCTCCACCTCTCAGACCCAGCAGGCCTACACCTCTCAGGTACTCCAGCCCGAAGAAGTTCTCTACCTCCGCAAGAAGAAGAAGCGGCCCATCCTCCACGACCCGTATACTCGCTTTTCTGCTCTGCTGTACCGCCGCCCACCGAGGGAGGACCAGAAGGCTATTTTGGCCAGCATGGACTACATAGACCTAGACCATGCAACCCTCCTCTGAAAACAAAAAGGACACAGTTCCATCCATGCAATATTCCCTCATTCCAAAATCACTACCAGGTGGAAAAAACAAATATGTTTGCAATGTATTGTTTATAAAGGGGACTAGCACTACATTTCAGCATTCAGATTTGGTATATTGTGTGGCTATGCCCTTGGTCAATTCAATCTGCACTAGTAAGCATTCTGCTATTTTAAATATGTGATAACAACAACTGTACCTTGTTAGATCAATAACCTAGGTTGTCTCTGAAATGCTGTTCCCAATTTACTGTGAGTGATATAGCAGCATTGGTCAATTGGAATGACATCACATGCATCCAAGGATTATTTGAACACTACTGATTGGATGACAGAATGCACACGGTTGTGTATTCTTAAATCCAGTAGTGTTCCCTTTTAGAAAATGGGTTTAAACTACAGCAATTTTCCAAGGTTTTACTCCAGTGCAAAAAGATTTGTTAAAAAAGAGGCAAGTGCCTGTTGTCCACATTTCAAATAGTTATACAAAAAGTCCAGTTACCCTTTTTGAATTTGAACACGTTTCATGCGTTGATTGCCCCCCAAAAAGCCCTGCCGGTCTCCGTTTACAGCCCCTTCCACCGGATCCTCTCCGCCAGCAAGGTTTATCTGCCGAGAAACTCGCCTCACAAATGTGTTATCTCACTTCCTACCGAATATACCTCAGAGCACAGGACACGACACCCCAACCACAGATCAGCCAGCAGAGCAAACTAGCCTTTTTTATATATATCTTTAGTCATAATTACTTTTCTTAAAACGACATGGTACAGTTTTTATTTCTTATATTTACTACTATTTAGTTTGTAAGAAGTCCATATTTGGATTTAGTTCCGTGTATCTCGCAGAATGATACATCTTTCACATTCTGTTCTACTGTAAATGATCAGGACTGACAAACACACAGAACCCTGGACTACTGTACTACTGAAGGAACTATCTATATATCTTAAACCTTATTGAATAATGTAATTCAGCAGTGAATCACACAGGGGCTTAATGTACTTTTGCATTTCATTTACATATACTGTACTTGTAACTAACAGGCCAAATCAAAAGCGGTAATTCAACTACTTTCAGTCATTCTGTATAAAGCCATTTCATTGCTCCAATTCTTTTAAGCTCCTCATATCTCATCGCTGTTTGCACTGGAGCAACATCTTGTCAATTTCCCCAGATTTGTGTCGCTTCTTTCCACCAGTGTGTGAGCTTCTTTCCACCAGTGTGTGAGCTTCTTTCCACCAGTGTGTGAGCTTCTTTCCACCAGTGTGTGAGCTTCTTTCCACCAGTGTGTGAGCTTCTTTCCACCAGTGTGTGAGCTTCTTTCCACCAGTGTGTGAGCTTCTTTCCACCAGTGTGTGAGCTTCTTTCCACCAGTGTGTGAGCTTCTTTCCACCAGTGTGTGAGCTTCTTTCCACCAGTGTGTGAGCTTCTTTCCACCAGTGTGTGAGCTTCTTCACACCAGTGTGTGAGCTTTAGGTAGTGTAGAGGGTACCAAATCCTATCCAGAATAGTTATGCCAAAAATAGTCAAATAAAAAAATGAACAACACATAGTGGAGGATAAGATTCTGTGCCATAGTATATCATAGTATTTTATTCATATATATATTAGAGGGCATCCAAAATGGCTTTGGTCGGCCTTAATGGTTCTTCTGGTTACCTGCTTCACTTGTGTCCATTTTTATAATTGTTTTATTTGTGCATTAGTGCATGCATGTGTGAGTACCAGCCTCTTTGTATTGACTCTTTATGTGCTTGTCATTTGATAAGGAGATGCTGAGAGGGGTGTCATCCCTTAAGAAAAAAGAATGTGACATTAAGGGAAAACAAAGTGAGAGAAACATTTTGTTGTTCACCGGTAAAGGCAGTTTTGTTTACATGTGATGGTTGAATTTGCCTGTCAAACTGAGATGGAAATATGGACACTAAGGGGCTAAAATGTGTTTTGTTGAATAAGTTAACATCGTGCCATAACATTAGGAACTAAACTATATCACAGATACAGCAGCTCCTGTTAGATTCAACAAACAACGGCTGTATATTGGGCCCACTACTTTGGCTCAAAAGGTGCTCCATTTCTTCCAAAGTTGTTTTCATGTGTCGAGGGTATGGACTCATATCTAAGGCTCCTTATTCTAAATGAAAGCAGTGTCCATGTTCTGCTGTTATTGATGTGTTTTTTATACATGTATTTATTTGTTTGTTTCTTTATTGTGATGTAGAGCAGACTCTGACCACTCCTACTCCAAAATGGTCTTCTAATATGAACCACGTGTTAAGTGACTAAATGTGGTTGCTTTATTAAGATATTTCCACAATGATTGCTTGCAAAAGGAGGTGTCAAGGTTTTCAAAAAACTGACCTCATGTTTTATTCGGTGTTCAGGAAAATGAAAGAAGAGATGTAATGTTATTTATTTAAACAGGAAATACTAACTGTGTCTCCTGAAAGCAATTATCATTCTTTAATAGACAGAAACATGACTTATGACCACATCCAGCATACTGGGATAAAGTTCAGAATCCATCATACAGATACATTAAGGATACGTCAGTAGTTAAAAAGCAGCAATTATATTTAAATAGCTTGTGCCTTTACGATTATTATCATTCTCCAGCATTGGAGCATCTGGTAGCTAATATTTAAGTATTGTGTCTACGTCAACATAATGCACTTATTGTGGAAATAACTTTACAATACACTTACATCTGCAACTAAAGTCAAACCACAGTCTCTTCTTCCAAAGACTCTAAAGTCTGGCGAGCCTAGAGGACGTACCATGTGACAGCAACTTATTTTTAGCTGCTTCGTCCGGCACTGAGTGAAGTGATGAGTGAACATATCAGAGAGGCCATCCCATCAGGTGCTGAGCAGTGGTGTCAAACAGAGGCTGCTCTTCAGCCTAAGGTGCTAAGCAAACCATGAAGTAAAGCTATACTAATGAGTATATATTTAAATAACTACAAATGCCACTTCCATTTGAACAACTGTCATTGCTGTGTTGCTGTCTTTGATTTTGTTCATCTAAAGAATTGAGAATTGGCTGCTGCCTGCGCTTCATAGCATAGATGGTGTACCTTCCAGAATGATAGAGGAGCTTAAGGGAGAGTTTGGTTCAGATCAATTGACAATGATTTTCCAAATGAGGGATTTGAATGACTATTTGAGAGCAGACCATTTCCAAAGAAGAATGTCAAAACAATTACTATTTTCTACCAATTCTGGAATGTTTTGAATACATTTGAACTCAGTTGATAGAAAACATTATCTATAACAAAACTAACTGAATGAAGAGTACTAGTAGTGGTCATACTGTATTGTATCAAAACACCTAGTGTCATCTTATATTTACCCCACATTTAAAAGAAACCAAACCACTGACAGAAATGACATAAGATCTCAAATATACATCATTATAATTGTTCCTTAGTTGTAAAAGAAAAAATCATTCTTGTTCATATTAGCCAACAATATGCATGTAGTTCGACAAATTAATCTGAAATATACAACATTATTTTATTCTATTTGGATGCTCCTGTGACATTATAGTGTCCCTCTGAGCACGGTGAAGGTCCAAGTAAGAAGTAATAAACAGGATGAGCCTCTATCATTTCCAAATGCACTGGAAAATCAAATGTTCACTCTGTACATGCTGAAAGTTCAGTCCTACAGTATAACTTGTTTTGGTCAAATGTAGAGAATGATTACACTAACTAAACCCTGATGATTCAGCGTCACAACTCTTAAAAACAGAGAAGATGGGAGATAGTCTCTGTGTGACTGTTGAGCTATTTCATCACCAAGGGCTTTAATGAGACTCGTGTGAACAAGGCTGAGGGCTAAGTCAGATCTGAAGTACTGTATACTTCCTAATGTGCCACTGAGAATATGTTCATGTATACTCAAATAAATTATTTGCATAGTATAAACATTTGAATGCTCCAGAAAGAGGGAAAATACGGCCACTGCCAGAGCAACCTTCTGTATTTGTGAAAGAAAAGCATGATACCAGTGGGCTGTGTTTGAAGCTAAAGCCAATGAAACAACTATGATTAGCTCCAAGTTGAGCAGTAAGGCTTTTGAAGTCACTTTATTAAACCATTTTTCCAAACCTAAACATTTTAACCCAATGATTTAAAATTCCAAATTTGACACGTTTTCAGTTTTGCCACATAGCATTGCCAAGCACTGCGGGTAGAAACATTCGGTTGAATTGAAGCTGTAACTAGAATTATTTATATGTGTTGATAGGGGAGGTAGATTTGATCTTTACTATTCTGTGATGTCTATTACTTAATATGTATATTGTATGTGTTACTTCACAAACTAGTCTGGAGAAAACGAAAGTGGTCCATATAGCTTGATTTGTCCAATTGCAGTCTGACTTGTGCTTAGTACATAATAGCCCATAATTACTACAATGATGTCCCATAAAGTGGGTCAATCTGAGTAATAGAAAAACAAAACAAAAACAGTGATGATTTTCAGTTGAAGACTCTTTAAAAAGTTATGTTTGTGTGGTCTAAAGACATTTGCATCAATCATTAGAGGATGAGAATGTATTTTGAGAACATCTCAGTACTGTATCACTCTTGAGCTGAGGAGACGTTCTGCTCGGGCTGGAAGAGGCTTGAGGAGAGACTTATCATGGCTGTATTGAGGATATTCAGACGTTTGACGTGTGGAAGTGCTTTTGATCCATCTGGTGCTAACACATGCTGCACAACCACAACCTTTGTGTTGTCTCCATGTTGGAACCATATTGAGTTGATGTTGAAGCTCACCTCTCTGAGTTCTTTGCATCTGATCCATAAAACTCATTCCTTATTTCCACACTTGAAATGTGTCAGGTCAACATATTTCACATAACTGTGTTGGGTTTGTTGAAAGCAATAATATTAAGTTTAAATATATTAAGTTCAATTTAATATTATGGCTTTCATCTAACCTAAGACAGTTGTGTGAAACTTCTCGACGTAATACATTTAATTAAAGCCAACTCTTCAGTTGCTTCAGTGCAAAAGAAAAGCAGATCTTCAGCCAATGTGGTTATAATGAGAAATGTAAAGACTGGTGACATATTACAAATACAAACATTTGATCATCAGACTTGGCACTGAGATGCACTGAGGCAGAGACTTAAGTCAACTATTTGAGAAAAACGAATTTAAATCATGAGTGTATCCATAGCAACACGGCGGAGTATTGAGTATCAACTTTTGTCCTAACTGAGTGTACAAAAAAAGCATTACAGATTTGAGATATGAAAAAAATAACATTTTGTTACACTGTGTAAATAATATCTCAAATAAGCTTACCTTGTCATATATATTTTTTGTAGAAGAAAATATGATGCACATGAACTATATTGAAGACTGAGTGAACTGAGTAGTGTAGGGTCTGCTTCAGTGCAACACCATGATGTAACAGACCAACGTCTCTGTGTGAGGGATGGGAATCTTCTAGAAATGTATTTAATATTATAGAGCAAGGAATTATAGAGAAAAAAAACATATATATAAATAGATATAAATATATTATCATGGAACCAAAATGGTTACTTGAGTATCTATATTTGGTGACAGTACTTGTTTTCAAGAATGTATAAGTCTATATTGTATAATTTTGATATCAATGTGTTACTCTATACTGTAGCAATGCAGAATCTTACATAACAGATGAATATGTGTTTCAGTTGAAAAGAGAATGGTGCACCCACTGTATATCTCACTGTGTGACACACAGAGACCCAGAGGACATACAGCAATCTAGTTATTATAGCAACCTGCATTTGGTGTGAATAGCAAATGTAATTGTTCAGTTATTTGTGGGCCGATCACCTAACACTGAACAAACTGAAACCTTGGTTTTCATTAAATGTATTATGTCAGCAAAGTTCACACAGCTGGATTAGGTTAGTTGAAAGCGATAATATTAAGTTATTCTTTTAACCTAATATAATTGCTTTCAACTAACCTAATACAGCTTTGTGAAATCTGTTGACATAATACATTTAGTCAACGTTTCAGTTGTTTCAGTGAACCACACTTCTCATTTGTCCTTTTGGGGGACAGTGATTTTGCTCGCGCTATTTTATTGTTTTAAATATTTTTGTTGGCATGACGGAATTGTGATAATATCTTATGTTGCTCCCTTTGCAATCTTTAACACAGCAGAGCACAACAATATACATGTATAATCATCTTCACAAACTGCAGCGTGTTCACAGTAAGTCATGAGGCTGCTTTGAAACGACATAATGGGCAAGTTAAGATGGACGTTCTTTTGCCTTTTGCTTCACTGTACTCCGAATTCAATGCTGTACATTGCCAAACAACACCTCATACACATTCTGACAACTGGTGCTATTACAAACATCTGTGGTGCTTTTTTTAAGTTAGAATATGTCCTTGTTTTAGACAAAATGTAGCTACACAATCCTGTACTGTACTGTAGGTTACACTACTGTAAGTCATCATGTGACCTGGTTCAGTCTTTGTTTTGATGGCTCACTTTGACTGCTGTTGTTTCAGGGAATACGCAGATCAGATAACATTTTGAGTGGCGTTTTAAAGCAAGGAAATGTGACAGGACATTAGTTTGAGTACACATGTCATGATGATTTGTATTGGGATTGAGTTCATGTTTTGATGTTCGTTTTGGTCTGAAATATACAACCCCTCTGAGTCTAATGTATTGGAGCGCACACATTGTGTTTGGTGCTGAGTTCACACTCACCATGACTTTTTTTAACCATCTTAGACGGTCAGATCTCTCTCTAGTCCTTCTATCAGGTCAGGTAAACACTCAGTCCCTCTGCAAGTACCCTTTTGTTGTTCAGTATAAACAACATGATGACAGGAGGGAGCGAAGTCACACTTCCACTCACCTTCCGGTCATTATTCTTCTGCAGCTGAGCTACTCCATCACCCACCACTAGATGGGGCTGTTGCTTTTAAGGGACACGTGTTACCAAGATCACATCAAAGCATTGAAATATGTTCTAATTAAGATGCTTTTTGAATCTAGTTCAACTTTTTAAGTCTCTTTTCACAAAACATTTATGTTTGTGTACATGATGTTGATTTATTTCTTGTTTCTCATTACGAAATGCAATACAAGTTGAAGAACATACTGAAGTTGTCTCCTCGTAATTGTTCCGTCGTCCTGAGATGTGTGAACTGGTTTGAGTTACAGAGTTTGTTTTAATTTGTTTTTGTTAACTTCCGGAAAACAACCAAAACGTGTGTGTGTGTGTGTGTGTGTGTGTGTGTGTGTGTGTGTGTGTGTGTGTGTGTTCACTGCTACAGACGAGCTGTACCTCAAACTGTCTCTATTTATAGGAAACTTCACTACATAACTATTCAGAGTCTTAGGTTCATCATCTCAGAACTTAGCACTCATGATACCTTTTATATTTGTTGGCGCAAACACTAAAAAGAATGTATGGCTATTGTACAGGCTTAGGCTGCTCACTCCCACTCTTCCTAAAAAGCTTTTAAAGCAAACAGTCAGTTTTTCATTTAAAGTGTAAATATGCTTGTGGTTGTATATTCAAAATGGTGTATATTACATCAGTCTTTATTTATTAAAATGTTTAAATTTTCTAAGATGACTTCATGTTATTGATCGAAGTGGTCCTCATCACTTGCATTCTATATCTAATTGTGTAGAGGTATTTCTCTGCATCGTATTCAAGAGGCCCTATTGTGCTTTTGGGGGGGGGTCCCTTTCCTGTAGTGTGTTATATATAGGTCTGTGTGCATGTTAATGGTCTGCAAAGGCTAAATCCCTGTGTTCCCCCCTGCCTGAAACTCCCTGTCCGCAAAATAGTGACATCACTATGTAACTCTTGCGCTTATAGGGCTCCTACACATTATACGTGATAGGCTAAGGGGCAGGACATCTCTAAGCCATTGACCAATCACAGCAGAGCCGGCCAGCTTACCAATCAGAGCAGACTGGGCGCTGGTTTCAGACAGAGGGTGAAAAGAGGTGCAGTATGAGAGGAGAAAGAGCTTTTTGAACATTAAAGCATGGAAACACGTGGGATTAGAGGCACAACATACACATATGAAACCTGAGAATTCATGTTTTTCAAGTTTCAGCTACTGTTTCAGGCAGCTGATCTCTATTCATTGAATATCTCAACACTGAAAAAACGGAAAGGTTGACTTTAACTAAATGTATTCTATCAACAGAGTTATCCTAATATCCTCCAATCAAAAAGTTATGACAAAGGCTCAGAGGGTCTGAAAAGCGAGTCCTCTAAAGCAATGAAAGAAATCAAGACTCATATCAGGCTGATTAACAGCACATACAGTATGCATATAACGCACCGTCAATTATTGAAAATGAAATAAATATTGCACAAACCTGTTAAGATACAAACCATGGAAAACAAATATGATCTGATGGTTAAAACAGTACAGAGTAAGTCATAAAAGAAGTAATTGTATAGTACAACAAATATAATTAAAAAGGCCAGGTAGGCGGAGCGTTTGTAACTCTTGTATGTCTACACTGGTTATTATGGCATGCTCAGTATATCATGTGATTACAATCAGAGAAACCCATATTATAGCTGAATATAAAACATAATTAAAAAGTCAAAGTATGTGTAGTCATTGTGTAGTGTGCTATTACAAATAGAAACATATGATACAATAGCATAAAGTCCCTGCAACAGATTTAGGTTCAAATACTTTAATTTTAGGTCAAAATAATAGAAATTCATTCAAATGTTTTACATTATTGTATTCACTTTTTAAGGTAGAAATGTCATGGTGAAATATGGCAGTTCAGGGCATGGTGTACTGACAAATGAAAGGCTCACGTCTGATATGATGCTACAATCTCAATTCAAACATTGTTCATGCTGCCTATTTCAAAGTATGCTCAAAGGTTGTATATTATATTTATTTTTAGTTGTGTTTTCTTTCTTTATTAGTTAATTAGCACGGCATATTAAGTTGTACCAGTTTATGGTGCCAGCAGGGGGTGACAAGTTGACTTTCCCTTTTTACTGTAAAATAATGAAGAAGGGCACTAATAACTTAACCTTTGTTATTCAGTTATAACAAATCAACCGAGTCAGAGAGGGCGTTATTTGTTTTCTTGCATAATTATGGTCAAAAATATAGTTGTTTGTAGTATGTTTGGGCCATGCCTCCAATGAAGGGACACCTTAAGCAACAACATCCAACAGTAATGGAGTGGATATTCTTATACGTGTCTCCTAAGCTCGTAAAGCCCAAAGGTTACTTGTTTTATTTCAAATGTTAATACTTGTGAAATATCTCTGTGAATGAGTTTAGTTTAGTTTATTTATTTATAGTGTCGTGGACAGTCCCCATCGATGAACTGTCACAAAAACAGTAAATGGTGCAGCTTTAGCCCACATGGCTAATTCCCAGCTGTTGTCCCCGGCCAGATGGTAATAGACACAGTGATGGCGTATGGAGGGCCACATATAATGCGAGTTACCACAAATCTATATAACTCACTCTACCAATATTAGTTGGATTCAATAAGGAGTGACAGTTATTCAAACTGCTGATCTAAAACAAAATCATTGCTCCAACTTCCTGGAAAGTGAATCACTCATTTCCTTCGTGAAGTAACAACAGTTTGTTCTTAAAGATCTGTCAGTATTATGTTTTAATGACTGCACATGGGAGTAACCACTCATGTTCATTTATACATTTGTGCAATTGCTACTAGATGTCATAACAAGATCATAGGCAAATCATAGATCCCTTGTACAGTTTACATCTAGATTAGGGTACATTCGTAGGTTACATATTTGGAAAAATGTCTTTGGTATTAAGTTCTCTGGCATTACTGATTATTTTGTCATAGATGAGATACAAAGTATACAATTGTTATTTATATATTCCAACAACAAAAGTAGTCTACAATAATGGTAGGCTATATGAATGAAAAGGTATAAAATGTATGACATTTTTCTGAAACATTTTTGTATTTTATATTTTCCTCACATTTGAACTGTTCTGTATAAATTGAATCTGGGCTACTTGTATTTTGCAGTTATTTGAAGAAAGGCGGTGGGAAAAGCCTCTTTGTTTGTTGAATGATTTAGAAAAAGCAATGTATACATAATAATAACAAATACATATTTTTGTTTATGTCTATTGGAGTATTAAAAACATACCAAAGCTGGATGTAAAAAACAAAACAATTTGCTATTTAATTAATGATGATTACACACATAAGAAATGAATGAACCAATGATTCAGTTTTCCCCATTTCATTCATGAATACGCTGGTCTCGCGGAATGTATCTCGTGGACCCACCTTTCTCGTCAGGAACTACAATCCCAGAATGCCTTGCGGCTTTGGCAGCATTTCTTGTCGACGTGGGAAGGGAGGCACTCGGACACAAACAAACGTCCACGGGTTTGATGTTGTGCTACGTTACAGCTAACTGTGACATGTCAGGTGGATTTGATAGCTAACTCCATGACATTTCAAACATGTGGCTCAAACCGGACGAGAATTTGCTGAAAAACGCGTTCAAATTATGGGTCACCGAGGAGGATAACGAGTACTTCGTACTGCAAAGGAGACGCGGCTACGGAGAAGGTGGAGGCGGGCTGACAGGTAACGTTAGCGGTTATGTTATCACCTCCGCTAGGACAGCCACTGCAGCCAATCTAAACAAGCAACCTCGTTAAATACAACAAGTTATTAACCGGTTAAACCGCCATACGTTGGCATAGCTAGCGTCCTGTCTGCGTGTACTGGGCGGGCTGCTGTAAAGCGACTCGTCCACAGAACATTTCTTCATAGCAACAGGTTTATGCCAACTGTCCAAATGACACTAAACCTACTGAACAGCTGTTTCCTCGTGTTGACACAGCAGCCTGCAAGAAGGTCCCTCTCAGTGTATACACAGTATTAGCCTATTACGTTCGCATAGAGTTATGGTCACGTGATAACAAGTCCACTACACATAGGTAGAAGAAGTACTCAGATCTTGTACTTGAGTAAAAGTAGAAATACCATAGTGTAGGAATACTCAGTTACAAGTAAAAGTCTTGGATTCAAAATGATACTCAAGTAAAACTATTAGCATCACAATATACTTAAAGTGCCAAAAGTACTCATTGGCCCATTTCGAAATGTTTTGATTATAATTGTTAATGCATTCATATATTTTATTATTTTCTTTACTGCTGGTAGTCCAGATGTCACTAAAGGATGTTTTTAAAGTGTTGATTATGTTTTATATCCTTAATCCACATCTACAACGCGAGTAAAGGTAAAAAGGAAATGTAGTGGAGTGAAAGTACAATATTTACCTCTGAATTGTAGTGGAGTAGAAGTACAACGTAGCAGGAATCGAGATACTCGTGTGAAGTACCACAAAATTGTACCTAAGTACAATACTTGTGTAAATGTACTTGGTTACTTACACCACTGACTACATCGTTCATTTCCTGCTGAGTGTAGGCCTACTGACCTGTGGATAGATTACAGGATCTACATAGGGCTTATAACTTGTATCCGTTTTTGTGCCAAATTTAAATTCACGTCTCAATACCAGCTAACAGGAAGCAGTCTGAACATAAGCGTATCGTTTTTACCAGTCTATTTCTCAATGAATATTTAAGCAGTTACCTTTTTTTGCTTTGCCCCTGGCAGTTTGTGAATATTTGCACCAGTTCCTACCCATAAGAGACACCCTTACATTTTATAATGTCATGTCAATGTGAGGGACTGCTGCTCTCCAGGCAATACATGTGTCCGGAGCACTATGTATGAGGACATTGATGCTAAGTGGAGTTGTCACACTGTTGCCTAATTGAAGGAATTGTAACCAAATATATTTTTGCACCGAGAGAGAGAGGGAAAAGACAGCGGCTGTTTTTATAGGCTGCAACTATTATTGTTTTCATTATTGATTATTCTGACAATAATGACCAACAGTCCAAATCATAATGTTCCTGAAATAACAAAGATTTGTTTGCCCAAAAAACGGCAGGAAATCCTGACATTGAGAAGCCAAAACAATTTCATGTCTTGCATTGTTCTTTGTCGAATAGCTATGTTAATTATAAGTGTTTGTTGATACATTTCCTGGTTAACTAATTGATTCATAGACATCTACTGTCATTTATTCCCTTCTCCAGTTGGTATATCAGCCTTTCCGCTTTGCTTGCTATAGGCACGTTTATTTATATAGCACTTTTCAACACAAGGCAGTTCAAAGTGTTCAGCCTGGATTTAAAAGTAGTACAAGTTGCAGTGGACCTGCAGGTCTCTGGTAGTTTGTTCCAGATATTTGACAATATCCCTTACCAAATTCTCACATTCCTCCTTGGGCTGCACGATTTGGGGAAATAATCTAATTGCGATTTTTCTGACAGATATTGCGATTGCGATTCGAATTGCGATATTTGTTTTTAAGAGGTGGTGGTTCAATCTGTCTATCACCTTCTATCATGGGCCACTTCTGACAATGACTGGTACATGTGGAGCACAGCACTTCTGATTGGTGTGGATGACTGACACACAAGAAGAACACATTTATTTAAATTAATTAAATAAAATCGCAGGCTTTGCAATTTGATAATTGCATCATTTAAAATCGCGATTTCGATTTAAAATCGATTAATCGTTCAGCCCTAATTCCTCCACCCCTAGTCTTCCCGTGAAATTATAGTTATTTTGGTTATATCACAGCTAAAAGGAATTGTAACCAAATATATTTTTGCACCGAGAGAGAGAGGGAAAAGCCAGCGGCTGTTTTTATAGGCTGCAACTATTATTGTTTTCATTATTGGTTCATAAAATCGATTAAACGTTCAGTCCTAATTCCTCCACCCCTGGTCTTCCCGTGAAATTCTAGTTATTTTGACACTTTTCTAACCCATTGACCTGTTTTACTGCAACCCGAACCCATCTTTGACCTTTAAACCACTTTCAGATAATAATGTATGCTACACTGAAAAAACAACATGGATGCCTCACAGTCTGGTGTTATTATAATTAAACATACTGATCCCATACTTTTAATTAAAGTCTTTGGGAAGTAACAGTCAAAATATTACACCACCATTTTTTATGTTATATTTGTATTATTTATTCATTGTAAGTAGGGATGCTCCGATCGCCAGTTTTGGGGGCCGGTGTTGTGTCAAATGATGCACCCCCGTCGTGAAATGCACCCCCTGACCTGCCGTAAAAAGCACTCCCCCAAATAAAGATGCTTCTATTAATCCCACCCTCAAGCACTTTGGATAAATGGAGCACGTTTCATGGATGTGACATACATACGTTTATTGTCAGAGATAGCAAGGGGTGCATATCGTGGCAACCAGGCTGTTCATAAAAAGCACCACCCAAAATAAAAGAAATGATATTAATCCCACCCTCAAGCACTTGATGTAAAAATAAACTCTACATTGTAAAGCACAAGTACACGCAAAAGTATACAGACAGGACGTCACAATTAAACAAAAACATATATTAAATACAAAATGAACTGAAAAGGAAGTGAGGAATGAGCAACATCCTGGATTCAACAACCCAACCATCAGAAAGACAACATAGAACAGCGGACTATACATTGAATCAAATGCGCGTTCCCGTGTCAAGGGGTGCATTTCACGACGGGGGTGCATCATTTGACAAAACACCGGAATCAGTATCGGCCGTTCCGATCGAGTGGGCGGGGCCTATGGGGATCTTCCATTTAAAGTGATGTTTAAAACTCAGTTAATGCTCATTCACTGGAGCTTCCACAACAACAACCAACATCATTATTACATTCAAATGAAGTACATTATTCAAGTTAACATTCACTTTGGAGAATAACACGGGAGAGCGGAAGTGCTCTCTTTTCCTCTCTCCCTCTCTCTCTCCTGACAGCCTGTCAGTGGGTGTTCGCGTACTTCCAAGTCACTTCCTTCAGAAACGAAGCAAGTATGCTTCCAAGCCACGTGTGCCACTCTCTCTAACGGTTTCAACATAAACTGTACCGAAAATAAATACCTCACGATCCGATGGTCCGTGCGCAAAGCATTGTGGGGATTTTAAGGACGCGAAGTCTACCCATGTGCAGCCTCGAAATTTCCCCCAAACCAAGGATGCAGCCTCGGTGGAATTCCAAATATACTGGAGATTGGAACAGTCCTTCGGCGGCACTCGATGACGTAGCATCCTTGAAATATTGGCTTGGAAGCCAGAATCCTCGAGATTCAGAAACGGCCACAATCTCATGCAGCTCACTGATCCAGTAATGAGTGACCCGACAGTGAAGAATAAATATATGTATAACTAGTTTAGTTCCAGAGGTAGATAAAATAGCTTAGTGTGTTAGGTCTAACTCTGAGTGTGTGTTGCTCCGCTCACCGGTCCGTCACAGCGGGCGGAGCTGCAGGATTTCTGCTTCACACACGTTGCATACCGCTATTTTACTGTCTTTTTCAGACACCTTAAAATACTGCCAGACCGGTGAAGCCATTTTGGCGAGCTTGTTTTGCCGCACACAGAGAAAAGTGTCATGTATTTTACGTCATGCGATCGGCTCTCGCGATCGGCATGTTTAGAGAGCACCGATCGATCGGTAGAGAGTGAGTATCGATTCCGATCGATCGGAGCATCCCTAATTGTAAGCCACATAAGCCCTGAGGGACAACAAGGTAAACACATTTTGTACCAGTCCAAGGGAAGAGTGGTTCATGCTAGTAAGTTGTTTTTGAAATGGTCCTAAAGTAAGTAGCATCAGTCTCTTTTTAAGTCCTGAAAAATCAAGTGCACCCTCAGGTTCGCACTTGTGACCCCAAGTGATGACACGTTGCATCTTCAAAAAACATTGAGGTTTGA
The DNA here is from genome assembly GCA_902827135.1 of Harpagifer antarcticus. Lineage (NCBI taxonomy): Eukaryota > Metazoa > Chordata > Actinopteri > Perciformes > Harpagiferidae > Harpagifer > Harpagifer antarcticus. The sequence goes on from CADEHL010001352.1 coordinate 2,633,087, forward strand.
TACCTCCAATTGTTGTAACAAACAGTTTGTAACCTCTTACCACAGTGTTACAGCTTAGAGGTTATTTATAAATAATTAATGATGATGAATGGTGTTCTAGCTGAAGACAATTATCCCCTTAATGATAGTGTATGTTAAGTACTGAAGACATTGTGCACTGAAAGCCCTCTCCATCACAAATGCCTTTTTATATCTGAAGTATCTTGTGTTGAAGTCAGTGTTCAGCTCCACTGGGATGGCGATGGGAAGAACATGCTGTGAGCTGTACTTGATCCTTTGAATCCTTTTCTCCTTGGCTCGCTAATGGAGCCTGTGGAGAGCTTTGACCATGTTCAGCAGGCAGGCCGTGATAATGCTGCTGAGGCTGGAGGGTGCTTTCACAGCCACGTTGTTAATTATTGATGGAGGGCATGGAAGAGAGAAGTTATAAAGGTTATAACAGATTTAGCTCATTTTAGCACTGACGTAGACCTGAGACGTGTTGAATTTCTACACCGTCAGTAAGAGTGAAGGCAGAGCCCTCGATCCATATCAAAGATGGTTGATATGCAATTAACATTAAACTACAGCAGCATCCTTTTTAAAGGGGCAACAAACCCCAAAATAAAAATGTCCTATGTTTACCCTTTCTGCTATTTTACAATCAATATGGTTTTGGTGTGAGTTTTGGAAATGTCAGCCGTAATGATGACTACCTTTTTCTTTAATATTATGGAACTCAATTGCGCTAGTGGGGCTAAAGCAAAGCAACCTAGATTGTAATTAAAAGCAATACAGGTTAGAGAACAAATATCTATTTTTGATTTAGGGGTTAACTGTCCCTTTATAAATGTATTCTTATTTTGTGATGCTGTCAAATGTTATTGTTTCTGTTTAACAGTGATTGGTTGGTAGACAGAAAATGAAAGGTTATTATTTGTGCTCTTGTTAAATATCCTGTACAGCTGAGGCTCATGTGTGATAATGATGGTTGAACATGTGAATTGACTTCTGTATGTTACAGGCCTTCTTGTGGGAACTCTGGACACTGTGTTGGACTCCACATCCAAAGTTGCCCCCTACCGTATTCTACACCACACACCAGACTCACAAGTGTATTGGTCAATAGCATGCGGTAGGTCTTTTCTTTTAAACAATTTGTTAATTGCATAAAGACAGTCACTGGCAATGTACTAAAGTCTTGCAAAATCTAACCCTAAAGAAGCCACTATTCCCTAAGTTAACATATTTTACAATAAAAAATGAAATATTTGTCACCTAAGACTCTCTTATCTTCAAAACAACCTCCCATGCATGATATTTAATAACAGGTTTATATTGTTTTCTCTTGACTTGTGGTCAGGTGTCACCAAAGAGGAGATCACTGAACATTGGGAATGGCTGCAGCAGAACATCATGAGGACCCTCTCTGTGTTTGACTCCAGCGAAGACATCACCAGCTTTGTACAGGGCAAGATAAGAGTAAGGACTTTTGAAGTTCATCTCTCGGAGAGCTGACTGTCATTGTTGTGCTGTAAAATACTGTTTAAGATAACATAACTGTATCACTTTAAAAGATTTACACCTATTTATTAAAGTTGTTTTCCACTTACTAAATAAATAACAACACTTTTTAGCACACGCAATTATGTTTACGTTTAAGAATATAAATGGGTTGATTAAGGCAACTATAAGAAGATTGTTATATTGTCGCTGCCTGCAGTAATCCTTGATGTTTAATCTGTTAGGGTCTTATCGCTGAAGAAGGGAAGGCGTCCCTGGTGCTGGAAGAAGATCCAGAGAAGTTCCGAGAAGCACTTTTTAAGTTTGAGAAGTGGTTTGAGCTGCCACCGCAGGAGAAGCTGGTCACATATTACTCATGCAGCTACTGGAGAGGCAAAGTGCCGTGCCAGGGCTGGCTCTACCTCAGCACCAACTTCCTCTGCTTCTATTCATACCTGCTGGGATCTGAGCGTGAGCCGTTTCTCCTTATGAGCTGCCATTTGTCTTGCTCATTTTGATTGATGCTAGTTTCTATTGGCAACCACAGTTAGCTTTTATGGTGTGCAAGGAACATTCTTTGATCATTATTTTTTATAGAAACTGCTCGAGGTAATTACAGGTTCCATAATTCTAGGAAGGAATGAGTCCTCTGTTAAACATCATTTCACAGTAATATGATTCTTATTCATTTAAGAGTTGTGTCCTTGCAGCTGTGAGCCTGAATGACTGACTTTCATTCCTTGTGATGCCTGTGCAGTGAAACTGATCATCTCCTGGGACGAGATCTGGAGGCTGGAGAAAACAACCAATGTTATCCTGACTGAGAGCATCCATGTCCAGGCCCATGGGGAGAATCACTACTTCTCCATGCTGCTGCACCTCAATGAAACCTTTGTTATCATGGAACAGCTGGCCAACTACTCCATTAAGCGCCTTTTCGATAAAGAGGACTTCCAGAGGGAGCCGGCGCTCTCCGACCCCCTGAAGATTACCAAGAGGTAAATGAAGTTTTGTCTGCTGCTCTGCACGGCTTTACATGGTCCTGTTAGTGCCGGCTGCCAACCTGAAGAACCAGAGGAAACAGAAAGTCTGACTGCAGTCTGTTAACCTGCCTATAGTGGCAGGTAGGTCATGCATGACAAAACCAGGGGTATTTTTAAAGTCAATTTACTGTTGTTGTCTACTTTACCACTTTAACTGTATATTCTAGAATCAAGCTTTTTATTTATACATTTTAACCTTAATTCAAAGTTATTATGAAACAGGATCATTTAAAGAGGACCTATAATGCAAAATGCACTTTTTGATGTCTTTCATACATCAACATGTGTCCCCGGTGCGTCGGGGAACTCACGCAGCGTCAGAAAATAAAACCCTCTCTCTTTTCCTCCGTACCCAAATCTCTGAAAACGGGGAACAACGGAGCTGATCCAGATTTGCGTCCGATATGACGTAATATCTGAAATGTGGACCCACGGCACTTTCAGAAAGTTGCTATCAGAAACAATGCCCGACTGGTTTGGACGTAATATGCTCGGTGTTTACATTAGCATCGCTAACAGTCAGAGCTAACCTGTACTGGAGAGCATGTGTGTGAAGAAGCAGGAAATAAAAAGGAACTCACCTTGTGGTATAACCGGCAAGAGAGAAAGCCTTTGAGCTCCAGACTGTTTCAGATCCTTGATAATCCATGATATGGCGTTTCATCACAGCAGCATTTAGTTTAGTAGCTGCCGGGTCCCACATGAGCTCAGACCCCTCCTTTTTTATTTGGTATCCATTTTTTTCTTTTCTTTAAAGCTTTATCCCCAAATCAGCACTTTTGAAACAGGAAGTGAAATAGAGGGATATGAGGCATGGCTAGAATGGGTGATCCGTTTGGTATTTTGAGCAAAACACTTCATAGCCATGTTTTTTATATATTTGTATATATCTGAGACCTGTGCTGTTGCCTAGAAATAGCATGATAGGTGCACTTTAGAAAATGACCTTGAATAAAGTAATCTACCTATCCAAACTATGATATGCATGTAATAATGAGCGGTGATACGTAACTAAGTACATACTCAAGTACTATACAATGTTGACAAAATTGTACTCTACTTGAGTATTTCTCATCTGTGCTACTATCTACTCTTAACCTTTTACATAGAAACGTATGACATGTAAATGATCATCTACCCAGTTGTATAAAAGGTATCTAACATTTGCTCCAAATTAAAACATATGACATGTTTTTAATTGACATGCATTCATTAGAGGAGATTAATATAATATTTTATAATAATATAACACTTAAAAGTAGTAATTTGACATATTGAGTTATTTTACTCTCATAGTTAAAGTACATTTCGATATTATACTTAATTTTTGTATTTTAAGACTGCAATATTTCTACTTTTACTGAAGTTAAGGATCTGTATCCGTAATATATATATATATATCTGTAATATCCCAAAGCACTCTTAGGCACTGAAATATCCCAAATACTCCGGTGTCTAAAGCTGCTAAAAGGATGTTCCTGGAAACGTAAGCGTGATTTTCTGCTCGTCGTGACATTATATTCTGTTTACTTACCCCCCCCACAGAGGCCTAGAAGCTCATGCAAAGAGTGAGCAGTTCCGGACATTCTTCAGGCTTCCCAAAGAGGAAAACCTGTTGGAGGTGCACGAGAGCTTCCTCTGGGTGCCCTTCAGCCATTTTAACACACTTGGCAAGATCTGTCTGTCTGAGAACTATCTGTGTTTCGCCAGCCAAGACGGGAGCCAATGCCACACCATCATTCCAATGAGAGAGGTAAGGTGTTTTAACGCTGCCAATATAGCACCCTGCATACTGATTAACACTTGTGATGAACATGGCTGTGTGCTCTGCCAACGCTGCCTTCTCTCAGGTCATTAATGTGGAGAAGTCAGACCCCAGCAGCAAGGCTTTAACGGTGTGTATGCGTGGAAAGAGGGCACTGCGATTTTCTGAGGTGCGGGACTACCAGCGCCTGGCAAACTCGCTCCGAAGCAGGTGTGGGATCAGTGCCAGCCCCCAGCACTCTGCATCATCAGAGGTAACGCGTGTGTGTGTTTTTTTGGCCACTTTGCTCTTGTAAAGTAATAGAGTATTATTTTGGTTTAAAACTTACTATCTTGTCTGCTTTGAAAGAAAGACATACTGTACTTATCATCCAAATATAATCTGCTCATAGCAAACACATAAATTATAGTTATTAGCATTCATATATTTTCATAAGGCTTTACTACAATATCTTTGAGACAATATAAGAATATTTGTATCATTTATAAGGTAACATAATAACACTTAATGTAGCTCAATTACTTTTTTTAAAGATCAAAAGTTATATGTATTACCATAACTATAATTCATTATGATCACTGTTTTTATGAATGTATAACTTTATATCAAGTTACTCTTTGTTCATTGTGTGTAATAAGGAAAATAAAACATATTCTTACAATTATTTATTGTTCTTGTATAGATATCATTTTTATTTTTTAAAGCAAACAATGACAACTTAGAATAAAACATTACAAAATGCATTGATATAATGCATTTTAAAAGATCATAATGTATTACAAATATACTAATTAGCATGTGTAATATTTAAATGATGTATGATCCTTCCAAATATATATTTGTTGACTGTATTTTGACACAGTTTAAAATTATTTGAATGGGTTATGAATATTGCTATAAAGCATAATGCATTTAAGACATAGATAGTGCTACTGAATATGTATATGTATTTATGACCAAGGTCATACGAGGCGAGTGCCAGTCGCTCATCAATCACTTCGATGACAACCCGGAGGATGTCACACTGATGGTGGGACAGAAAGACAGCAGCAAGGCTGTAAGCACTGAGGCGCTCATGATGGTTTTCCACCCCAGGATGTTGAAAACCTCGACCCCAAAATGGTACGTTTCAGCAGCAACCTTTTGAAACCACAACATTCTGACTGGATTAGCTTAATGTCATTTTGATGCACCAGAGCCGTGTTATGCTCTGGGTGGGTGTCTAATCAATTCAGGGGTGGACATAAATACAAATGTTGCATCTGTTTGGAATACAAGCAGTGTGAACAGTTCTCAGAGCCGATGCAGTAACACTGGTGTGTGTTGTCCTGTGTGTTTCACAGCTTAAAGAAAAGATGAAGGAACAGTCTTGGAACATCCACTTCTCTGAATATGGACGCGGCACGAGTATGTTCTTCACCAGGAAGACACGAGATCTGATCGTCCGAGGTGTTCCTGAGGCCTTGAGAGGAGAGCTGTGGATGCTTTTTTCAGGTTATTGTACAGCACGCATTACTCACGCCATGGTATGTAAACTAGGCCCGATTCAAAGACGGACCCTTCACCCTCTCTCTCCCTGATGGAGGGAACTTGGACTGTAGTCGCACTCACAGCTGAATGAGGCTCCCTGCTTTAAGGTGGATGGTGTCAATTAATCAGGAACTTTTGTAACTTCTTGTAACCATTGTGTAGAATACAAAATAATAATTATAATTAAACCTCAAGAATCCTAAGTTGCCTTTTTAAATGTTTTTAAGCTGCTTGTTTTTTTTTGGTCTCTTTAAATATACAAAACGTTTCAATCAAACACATTGTTTTCTAGAATAGACACAAGTATATATGTGATCCTAAGTTAGTAAAATAAAAATAGAATTTGATCGGTCCATAAAGGACACACACAGCACTGCATACGGTGGCATATGGTTCTATACGGTATGGCCCTGGTTAAGTCAGGATCAGTGCAGGCTTGCTGCCAGAGGTTTTAATAACCCATCTCCAGTGCCCACTACTTGGCTTGTAACTGCACTTGATGTGGCCGATCCTCCACGCGAATGCAAAACCTAGTGGGAGGAGAGGGTGTAGGAGTCGGTTCTGGATCCAGGCCTCCGCGACAAGCAGTGTCAGTGATTTGTTTGGAAGCCTTGCATGAAGCTCACGCAACATAAATAATGAAGTGGGTGTGGGATCTGTGCAGCATGTGTTATTGTACTGACTGCGGCTCTGCCTCTGTAGGAGCTGTGAACGACATGGCCACTCACCCCGGGTATTACACTGATCTGGTGGAGCAGTCCCTGGGCACCAGCACTCTGGCTACAGATGAGATCGAGAGAGACCTGCACCGCTCTCTGCCAGAGCACCCCGCCTTCCAGAGCGACACAGGGATCTCTGCTCTACGCAGAGTCCTCACTGCCTATGCTTACAGGAACCCCAAGATTGGCTACTGTCAGGTACTTTATACGTTATATAATAATAAACAAATACACACACATGCATACCCTTCTGCTGGTGGCATCATAGCACCCACAACCTGCCTCAACTGTGGAATAAATGACTTTATACTACAATAACTGACACACAATGTTCATCATTTTGCTGTTAATTGTTCTTTAGTATAATAACATTGTTTTTATCTACAAAAAATATCTATTTCTTTCGCCCTTTGATTCCTATTAATACACATACTTAACAGATTCCCCGTTAGGCAATGGGTAATTATACAAATGACTAACTAATGACTAATGACTGTGAGATATTATTAGAATTGTAATGAATATTATTCCTTTCAATTAGTGTTTATTTGATAGGCACAAATACAATATAGATAGAAAAAATACATTGATTAAATAATTGAAATGATATATAAAATGAATTGGTAAAATATATGCGAAAACAAAATGTGTTTGGAAAATGAAATTAAAAAACCACTTCTAACATTCCATTAGCTCACATGATCTTTCTTCATCTCTGTCTGTACTATTCATTTATGAAACATCTTCCTGCTTTTTTCAATAATATTCCTTGTAGTTTTGAACCCCTGTGTGTCCTTTTACTTTTCATTTGTATTTCCCTGACATTGATGATTCCAGTAACTCTGAAAAGCAGAGGTGATTTAAAAAAAGGCAGAATACCTCAAAGATAAGGTTATGGACCTCAGAAAAGGCCACGCGGGATATAAAACCATCAATATCAACACTTATCAAAGGCAGCGACGCTCTGAAAAGCCTTTTTCTAGTGGCCTTCCTCCTCCAGTTAACCTTATGATGCAAGTGAAGTGGTCTGTTTTTACAGTGTGCTATCTTTCCTTGTGCAGGCCATGAACATTCTCACCTCAGTTCTCCTGCTCTATGCGAAAGAAGAGGAGGCTTTCTGGCTCCTAGTGGCCGTCTGTGAGAGGATGTTGCCGGATTACTTTAATCGGCGAATTATCGGTGAGAGAGGAAGCATTCCTCGTACTGTTAGAAGGATTCCAGATTTAAATGATCACTTAATGTTGTCTAATCTTTCTCCAGGTGCTCTGGTTGACCAGGCGGTGTTTGAGGACCTGATTAGAGAAAACCTCCCCCAGCTGGTGGAGCACATGACAGACCTATGCTTCTTCTCTTCTGTGTCCTTGTCCTGGTTCCTCACTCTCTTCATCAGTGTCCTGCCCATCGAGAGCGCAGTGAACGTGGTGGACTGCTTTTTCTACGACGGCATCAAAGCCATTCTGCAGCTGGGCCTGGCTGTGCTGGACTACAACATGGAGGCTCTGATCAGCTGCCATGACGACGCCGAGGCCGTCACCATCCTCAACAAGTCTGTGTGAAGGCAAACCAAGCAGGACTGATGTATTTCAAACATTACTGCTGTGTAAATGATTGTCTCTCTTTCTTTGATGGTTTTATTACAGATTCTTCGACAGCGTGACAAACAAAGACAGCCCGCTGCCTCCGACTGTACAGCAAGCTTCAGTGGGAAGCAACGATAAAGCCTCCCACGTCAGTGTGGACATCAGTGAACTCATACGAGAGGCTTATGAGGTATTAGCACTGCAAACAATGACTGGTTTTATTTCTGATTAATACTTGAATATACCAGATAGGCAAGTACGGAGGAGAATCCCCCCAAAGATGAGATGTACTACACAGAGCTACGCATTTTTCTGTAATAGTCTGACTTTTAGATTATTCAGAAGATGTGTCTATTTTGTATACATTCCTTTAATTACAGATGTTAGCACCTGGATATTTATTTGTATTTACTGCAATAAGTGGCATTCATTTAAAACCATAGATGGATACAACTTCTACAACTATCTATCTCTGTATGAACAAATATCACAATTCATTTCATGTCAGAGTTTTGTTTTGAAACAATATTTGAGCCATGTTGTTTTTTAAAAAGCTGGAGTTGGAGAAAAATGTCCATACCACTTTCTCAAAGACCAAGTTTGTGAATCTCAGTTCGCTGTTTATCGTCCAAATCGCAGAGATATTCTCCCTTATACGATATTAAACACATCTCCATATTTCAGGGGCTGAAAAGAGCATTGTTGCCATTTATACCTGAACAAATTGATATAATAATTAATCAATTGTGAAAATAGGCTAGGATCCTTTTTCTTTTAACCGACTAATCCATTTTTTTATTTTTTTTATTCACTGATGTCAACGTTGTGTTTGTTTTACACTCATTGTTCTTTGTTGCAGAAATATGGACATATCCGTTCAGAGGAAGTGGAGACTTCGCGGAAAAGAAACAAACTGCATGTGATCCAGACACTGGAGGACACAACCAAACAGAATGTGGTAAGCTATCCTCGAGGTTACAATGAGTTACTCCGCTTTCATTGTCACTTTGAAATACAAAAAATCATTTAAAAATCTCTTTTCAGATTCGGGTAGTAACACAAGAAGTCCGGTTCGGAGCCTCACAACTTGATGAGATTTACAACCTGTTCAAAGTGAGACAAAGTCACGCTACAGTGTCTTCATTGTCATGATACCAAAATGTCAACATTCATAATAAGAAAAATAGCAATGGACACGATTTCTTTGTTTTCTGCTTTTAGAGGCAACATTTCCTGTGTTGCTACTGGAGAATACAGAGTCCCACTCTGCTGCATCACGACCCCAGCCTGGCCTATCTGGACCAGTACCAGCTGGGCTTCCAGCAGTTCAGCGTGCTCTTCTCGCTGCTGGAGCCCTGGGCCTTCTGCAGCCCCAAGAGCCCCCTCTCCCTCTGGGTGTTCCGCCTGATAGACGAGAACCAGGACGGCCTGGTGAACTTTAAAGAGTTCTGCTACGCCCTTGGTGAGTTCACTTACTCCCTGCGTTCTCCACTAATGTTAACCTCAGTATCCCCACCACTAAAATGTCTGACTGCTTCTCCCGCAGATACTTTATACGGTGCATCGTTCACAAATAAGCTGAAATTCCTCTTCAAGCTGCACCTGCCACCAGGTGAGTCATGAACAAACAATCTAAAAGCTCACAGCGAGGGATGCAACCATCGGACTTTGTCATTGCAGATACCTATAAGCATCATTTATTTCTTTGGCAACTTTCAAACTGAGTTATAAAGTGCTTTCATATCAAAACTAAATGCATATAACACACAGAGAATACAATGCATACACATACAGCAACATAACCAGGGGTGCACATAACTGGTACGCAGGTACGCCTGCACGGCAAACATCTGAAATCCGTACCGTCACTAAGCGCATTTGCGTACCGGCGGACTTGTGAAGCTTTTCCAGAAGCTGCTTCGATCACTGGACGACAGCCGGTCGCGTGCGCACAGACGGGGCTGCTGTTAACGTCGGTGTGTACAACGGAATTGTGCCACAACTTCCGGTGCGAGTTCCACGCGTGTGCTCCACTAGCGCCCACCTCCACCCCCCCCAAGTTCAATACCCCCCGTCGACGTTCGCGAAACAGAGGGGCTGAACACAGCACTTTGCGTGGGCAGCCCTGAGTACCAAACATTGTCTCCTGGTACTCATTTGAGTAACTCAATAAGAAAGTTATGTGCACCCCTGAACATAACACATGATATAACAAACAGGAAGTAGTCAAATAAAGCAATTCTAAAAAGTTGTTTGTAAAAAAGAATTAAAAGAACTAGACAGTTTGCTCCAAATGTAAACAATAATTTAATTATTTGTATAGTACATAAACACAGACATAAATTGAAAAGATTGGGCATATTGCAGCTATTTGAATCAGTATTGGGGCATCGCTACCAACAGCGGCAAATCATTTTTTAAAAGATAAACATTTATCATGTGACATGTTGACAACTCTGACCCATGGTGGTGTCTCAGTGATTTGTCTGCATCTTGTAAACTGTAAATATATTTGTGTTTGCACAGCTTCAGCTTCACCCTCTGACCCATTTCTCTTATGACATATCTAGTCTACAGAGATGATACACTCCAGCAGGTTCAAAGTTCAATTGCATCAAACGTCACAGGACTGGATCGTTATCATTCTATAGATTCTGTCTTACATGACAGCAATAACTCATGAGCAGGCGTCAGAAGCAGCCTAAAGTAAAACACAAGGTCAGATCAACATGAGGCTTTGATCTGCAGAGATTTAGAATGTAGCAGTCATCCATGACTCAGCATTTGTTGAGTGAGCATATTGCCTGGGGGTGGAAACTGTCCTTGAATGTGTGGCTCTTGTCTGCATGATGTTGCAGCAGCATGTGCCTGAAGGCAGCGGTAAGAATAGTCCATGTTGGGTGAAAGGGCTTTGCCATGGCAACGACATGTGTAAGGCGCTGTGAGGGCATTTTGCAAAGGGCTCGTTTCTCCACAGAGAGTCTGTTGATGAGGAGGAACTGCTCGGATTACAACTGACAGCTGAGCAGCAGAGGAGCACTGACTCACTGTCTGTGATGTGCCAGCCAGGCCGCTGAACGATAAGCAGCAAAACATGTTGTCTATGTCTCACAGAGAGAGGGCACACTGCTTCAGCACCAAGGACAGATCCTCAGCACTGAACCCTCAGACACTACCAACGTCACCTGTGACATCACTGTGTCTGAGGAGGGTGTGAGGGCTCCAAACGATGTGTGACATTTGGAAGACACTTTGTGACAGTGATATTTATTTGCACAGTGCGGGCTAGTATTTCAATATGGAGATCAATGCTATGGACCGTTTGTTGTGGTTTGCTTCTTATGTACAAGTAAAAGAGTTATGTCAGACAAAATGAACACATTGGATGCCACGTGGCTGCCACATGCTCAATGCTTTGTTTAGTTAGGTCAATTTGGACGTTTGTACAAAAAACATAACACGTTGATGGCCATCACTTAATAATTCAAATGCTAGTTATGATTATTCAAACAAAAGTCAAATAGATCTCTGTCCAAAAGGGATGATGTTTTGCACAGACGGATGTAAAATGTACAACACCGACTACTTTTAAGTTATTCTTGTTTTACAATGAAAAAATTGTCTGTCATCACCATTGTTGATGTCCCAAAGCTATGCATTGTGGGATTTTACGTCAAGCATTGTTGTGGACTGTAATTGTACAGAGCGAGCTCAAAGGTAGAAAACACAGCGACCTAAAACACTCACACATTCCTCAGTGGGACCGTCCTGAAACTGGGCCAAACGCTCCATTGATCAAGGACATGAAACCATGGGTTATTTAGAGCTGAAAGGCGGCAGGTTTTGTAAGCCAAACACTAAATCCAGCAGCTGTATTCACTTATCAGCGCCAGTCAGAGAGCAGAGACATCATCCGTCTCAAAATGTCTGGCTGTACCTTTAACGTATAGCTGTCGTACATCGGTGGAGCAAGGATATGATCAAATATGACAAAAACTATATATATATATAAATAAATAAATAAATAAAGCCCAGGTCTTTCAAGTGAGGAAAAATCTCCATAGCTAATAAGGTTCATTCTGTTTGGGTTCTTAAAAACATGTTAAGCCCCAAGGTCCCCGCCGGCGGGTACCCTTGTTTTTTTTTCTCACGACACTGTGTCTCAGGGGATCTTAATATTTAAGAACCTATTAATGTGTTAAACCAGATTAACGGGAATAATCTCAGCTAACTGACGATACAAACCATTTTTACCAAAACAAAACACAAGTCTCATAAGAAGCATCTAAATGACCCCTGAGCGAAAAATGCTAACCTATTACTGCACCGATAATCACTCCTAGCTCCCTTATTACTTATCCTAGGTGCTCATCCAACACATCGTTTATGATCGCAAGGAGACACAGAATCTAACGGTGCCCACCTCAACACTGAAAGATACAAACTCGCGACGTTATCAACAAGAACGTGTCGTACATCAAAACAAGTGGCGCTAGTTAGCCCACAATGCTAACATGGCTTACCTTCGTCTTTGTCTGGTCTAAACTGGTCTTCAATGGCATTAAAACGATGCTGTAGTTAATCCATAGGTTAATCCAATGTGACTGTGTCCCCTTTGAAATGTTCTGATAATCCATAAGCAATAAAACAGCTTTTCCGTTGCTTGATATCAGAGCAGCGATATTTCTTCCCTCTCCTGAAAGCTAGAATGCGCAGAGAGGCCACCATTTTCTTTTAACATGAATGTGTGCGGGACGATTTCCCTTGGATTCTATTGGCTCTAATGGTCAGAAAGAGATGTCAAAAATCGTACAAGGGGGGGCCAGAGATATGGAAAATCCACCCAAATGGCCCCATGTGCTAAATCTGTCTAAAAAGGTCAAATATCACTTGTTTTGCATCAATCTTGATACAGGGTACTTATTATATGTTGTACTTTGGATTCCTAAAGCTTTTAGTCTACCATCCCATCAGCCAAGGTTAGTTTTCACTATAAGTACAACATATTTTTTTGGACAGACACTATAATTTACAGTTTTTTACCATGTTCAATCTGAATTTTCTTTAAAATAAAAAAAATCTATATTGATTCTGACTTTTCTACATCCAACTCACAGGTTTATCATTACTTTGAGAAAAAATAGATTATTAATTTAACCCTTTTAGAAGGGAAGATATGGTCATTTGTTCTGGGAATGTCATTTTCGAGTCTGAGACCTGAAAAACAGGCTTGGGGCCCAACAGGTTTAGCAGCAACACATTTTAATGTCTCACACACGACAAGTAACCAACATGACAATCTTCAGGCTGTGCAGTACAAAGCTATCGGGCACATATAATGACACTGCTGGCCTGTGAGGATAATTGTGTAATCAAGCAATGAAAATGAACAAGCATGCATGAACACACACACAGTCACCGGTGGGGGTTGGAGCATAGGAGTATAGAACCTCTCAAGTTATAGTAGAAACTGATAAATGAAAATACTTCAGGCAGTAGCCATTAAGTAAATGCATTGTTTTATTTTCAAAGAAATATTGATAGTGAAAAGAGGTGCTGCAGCACAGGCAGGAAGAGAGAAATGAAGAGCTTTTGGACATTAAAGCATGGAGACATGTCACAGTAGAGGCACAGAATACTGATATGAACCTGAACATGAGCAGAATAGGCCCTTTAATGCAAATCATATCCCTCTATTCTAATTGCATTAAAAAGGTTTCATTTCTGTTTCTCAGTTTAGATTTCTTATTGCTTACAGTATTGCATTTAATGAACCGTACTTTCAGTATAATGATTCAAAATCGTATAATGTTTTGAAAGAGAGACCCCTAGTGTCAGAAAATAGCATTTTGTGTTTTTAAACACATTTCAATTTAGAGTTGACTTTGTAAGCTTCACAAACATATAATCTTTTTCAAGCGTCTAAGGTGGGATTGCATTACACTGTAACTAAATGATTGGGTAACTCTTTCAACATCTTGTTTCAATACATCTACTTTGCTCACGTGGATCCTCTGTCATCTTAGTGTCTCTTCATCTTTCCTCTAAAAATACTCACTGCCGGTGTCTTCTCTCTAGCTTTCACAGGTAGTCCTTTGCACTTAAAGGATCAAAGCATCCAGCACTTAATCCCAGTGACTGAAGACTCTTCTCACTTGAGTAGACTCGCTGGTTAGCCTCTTTACTCTTTCTTCTCCTTTCAAACTCAAATTTCCCCATTTCCTCCTGATTTTCACAATTGTGTCTTGATGCATGCCCATTTCCTTCAATATTTCTAAAGGTTCTTTAAGCATTTCTTTATACATTGTGTTCACATGCGACTTCTCTTTTTCAGCATTTGATCTACCTGAAGATGGTGTGATAAGGAAAACTCCCGAAAGAGGTATTGTTCCTTAAATGATCACAAATACTCCATGGCTATAAAAAGAACGGTCTTAGTTTTGTCTGATAGTGTAGAGTTTGTGTGTGACGACGACAGGTAGAGGAAAAGTGGACCTGCAGGCATACTTGAAGCAATGGCAAAATGAAATTCTTAAGAAGGAGGAAACCATCAAAGACCTACCCCGGATTAATCAGGTACTCCAAACCATGTTGTGTTGTTTTGACTGAAGTGCAACATTTTCTCAATGAAAAAGGTCCTGACTTGTGATACGGCAAATCATCTGATGATGTTTTTTTATATCTCAGTCTCAGTTCATCCACTTCTCCAAGACCCTGTACAACATCTTCCATGGCGATCCGGAAGAGGAGCCTCTGTACAGAGCCGTGGCCCATGTGACCAGCCTCCTGCTGAGGATGGAGGAGGTGGGCCGAAGGCTGCAGGAGCCCAGCAGCCCCCCCACGTCCAGCCAGCCTGCTGCCGCTGCTGCTGCGGAGCCTCCAACAGAAGAAGATTCCAGCACTTTGGAGAGGTCGGACACCTGCAGCTCCACCAACAGTCAGGAGGCGGAGACCGATTGGTCCTTTTCCTTCGAGCAGGTCCTGGCTTCTCTGCTCAACGAGCCGACCATAGTGAGCTTCTTCGAAAGGCCTGTCGACCTGCAAACTAAACTGGGACAAGCTAGGGTTGCCCAGCTGAAGCTAAAGGGGAATAAGTGAAAGGAAACATAAAATGATTTGATACTATTGATTCTAAACCAGGCGTCACCATGAATCTTGTTTCTCCACTTTGGATAGGGCGATGCAAACAGCAATTACTCTTAAAGTGGTATTCTAAATGAAGAGAAGACCACAGATTTAAAAATCTGCTGTTCAACGTGTGTTGCTTGAATATGGCTAATCTGCAATCTGCGTAAACCACTGGTGTTACAGTCCACTGTACCCCACTCAGTGCAGTCCACTGTACCCCTCTCAGTGCAGTCCACTGTACCCCACTCAGTGCAGTCCACTGACCCCACTCAGTGCAGTCCACTGACCCCCTCTCAGTGCAGTCCACTGTACCCCTCTCAGTGCAGTCCACTGACCCCACTCAGTGCAGTCCACTGTACCCCTCTCAGTGCAGTCCACTGTACCCCACTCAGTGCAGTCCACTGACCCCCTCTCAGTGCAGTCCACTGTACCCCTCTCAGTGCAGTCCACTGACCCCTCTCAGTGCAGTCCACTGACCCCACTCAGTGCAGTCCACTGACCCCACTCAGTGCAGTCCACTGACCCCCTCTCAGTGCAGTCCACTGACCCCCTCTCAGTGCAGTCCACTGACCCCCTCTCAGTGCAGTCCACTGACCCCCTCTCAGTGCAGTCCACTGACCCCCTCTCAGTGCAGTCCACTGTACCCCACTCAGTGCAGTCCACTGTACCCCACTCAGTGCAGTCCACTGTACCCCTCTCAGTGCAGTCCACTGACCCCCTCTCAGTGCAGTCCACTGACCCCCTCTCAGTGCAGTCCACTGTACCCCACTCAGTGCAGTCCACTGTACCCCTCTCAGTGCAGTCCACTGACCCCCTCTCAGTGCAGTCCACTGTACCCCACTCAGTGCAGTCCACTGTACCCCACTCAGTGCAGTCCACTGTACCCCTCTCAGTGCAGTCCACTGACCCCCTCTCAGTGCAGTCCACTGACCCCCTCTCAGTGCAGTCCACTGTACCCCACTCAGAGAAGTTCCATGTCAGGCCTTGCTGCAGACTAGCCTTGTAGACTGAGGTTCCTCCAATCTGATTATGCATTTCTAACCTCTGTGATGAAATGCGTTCCCTTATGTCGCCTCAGTTTCTTTGGATTTCATGGAAGTTTAGTCTGACATATTTTCCAACCCTATATGCCATGGATCACATACTATATCATTTTTTATTGTGTAAGGGACATTTAGCAAAATGACCAGAAGAGTTCTCTCTGATGTTGTACTGACCTTTAACTCTATGACAAAGGACTGACTGAGTCTCACTCTGGATGATATATTTTTCTTTATTAAGATAACTATTTAATGCATTAGTGAAACAAGTTGTAAAAGTGTCCTGTGGATTCAGTGTTCTTAGGCAACATTAGTGTGTTTCTGTAAATGCCAACTTATTGTGAGAAACAATAGCTTTCAAGTGGAACCGGTCAAACAGCGAGAGGACAGTGATGTCCATGAAGATATCATTTGATTTCAGAGGTAATCTGAATTGATGAGGTCAGATGCATTTCATGAAGAGAATGACATTTTAAATATTGGTATTATATATTTGCAATAATACAAAAGAGAATATGCTGTACTGCCACACTCACCTCTCATTCCTCCACAGCAGCACAGTACACTATTAGCAGGACTGAGGTCTGTAAAGGGAAAGTAGATTAGAAGTGCTGCTGCAGGGACATATTCAGCATCCTCTTCTAAACAATGTGCTCTTCAGTGTGCGATGGGTTGATGTACTGTTTGCTTATGTCCGTCAATATGTAGGATGCTTCGCTCTCGTATCAGTGCAGCGTTTTGTATTCAGGGTCCGTTTCAATAGTCGTGTGATTATTGCCCTTTTGAGGCTCGTGTTGAGAGGGTAACATATGAGCTAGTGGACGTGTGTGCTCATTTTCTTTGATCAAATCTCAGGGTGTAATTTGTGTAAAATAAAAAGGACAAAAGGGATATTTTTTCGACCTGGGATAAATAAAGATATGAGTTAAACATAGCTTACAAATGTCTGTCAAATATAACGCATGTGTAGCATATTTACAGGATTGGCCACATTATGCTAATGTTCATAGACAGCAGCTCTTTCTGCACAGCCAGAGCTGACTGACAGTATTTCACTTGTTTCCTTGTTTCTGTGCATTCTCTGCTTTTGGTCTGGGCTTCTGTCTCTGAATCATTTGCAGTCGCTTGAGATCCACACATTGAAGATATGCCTGTCTCCCAGCCAAAGGCTCTGAATGGTAAAAGGTCATGAATGCTTCAGCTGCAGCGGCTTGTCCTCTCCAGGGGCCAAATTGACAAATTCATAGAGCTTTATTTCTGCTTGTCTCGGGACAAAGTGTTTCAGAAGCTCTTTACGTTCAAGTGCAATTCTCTGCGTCCTATATTTGTATCATTTTTGCAATTAGTTTGAAACGTGTTGTGGTTATTTGATCACTTAGGACCAATCTGAAATGTATATCATGGTGAAATTATTTGGTTATTGATATAGATATTTGAAGTGAGTTGCACATACTTGTTTAACTGTTTACATGACTAAAGGATAAAAAGAATATCAAAATACACACTATTCATCTTAAATGTTGCCACGACTTAAATCCAAAGCTCTATTGACTGTTTCCCAGCAGTTTCATGCTGCATTTGTAACATATCTGAAATGATTATAAGATGCAAATAACAACCATCAAAGACTGCGCCTTAGTCTTTCTGGCTTTGCATTGAAGTGTATTGCTTTATCTATTTCTGTTAAATGGATCATATATTTTAATGATTAGAAATCCTACAAAAACTTAAGAGTGAATTGGTTGGTCCTAACTATTTCTTTTAAAATATGGAACTAAGGTTTTTTTTTTTTAAATCCAAAATAGTTTGTTCTTTCTGCTTGGTAGGGAAAACATGACTTTGAAGGAGCAGAGAGAGTCATGGAAGATTTCATCCTCCTGGCATGCTGTCAGATTTTCCATTAATTAAGAGTGTACTCAGTAGGCATGGAGGACGCTCCAGCATTAGTTTATGGTTAATCAAGTCCTTATTTGTGCAAGTGTGGTCTACAGCTTTTAAAATCTGTAACTTTCAAACTTTTTAAAGCTTGTCTTGAAAAATATGACAACAATATTTCTGTTTACCTGCTAAATTATGATTTATTTTTATTATGTCCATTCAAAGGTATATCAGAATAAAGATTGATTATAATATGAATAATGAGGTTGTTTTTGGTCATGAGTGTTACCTTTGATGAACACACAGCAACATGTCTTTACATGTGGCTTACAGTATGTGTTTAATTATGTCTGGTGTAAATGTTATTATTAATACTTTTACCCCCTTCCTCCCATAATTGCGTACACACAGGGTTGGGTTGGGTTGTAACGGAATACATGTAACGGCGTTACGTAATCAGAATACAAAAATCAAGTAACTGTATTCAGCTCGCGTTACATTTGAAAAATGAGTAATCTGATTACAGTTACTTTCGTAAACCTGAAGTGAATACATTTTGGATTACTTATTGGAATTATTGGTTGAAAGATTTCCCTCACAACATTTAATATTCATTACTAAGGTACAGCCGAATCATCACAGTGCACAAAACCTATTACCACCGAAGATGGACCAAAAAAGGGAGCGTTTGAAAAAAATGCGCGGGTCCGCTCAGTGAAGCGATAACAACGAAACATGGAGGAACAAAAGTCTGCGTTTAAATCGTGTGTGTTTGTAGAAGTGTGTGTGGTTAAAACACATCAGCCACACCACTCTTTGGCCTTTCTAATGATTCTGAAGGTAAACACAGTGAATGCGGTGCGTGAAAGGCACTGCGCGCTCCTCTTCTCAGAGGCTGAGTTAACCCTCCGGCTGCCTCCTGGGGGGTATACTACGAAGCAGGATTTTCGCTTAGCCGGCTAACTTCAGGGAAAACTCGGGGTTTCCGGTCCTACGAAGCTGGTTCTCCATGATAACTTATGCTGTGCGGCTAACCTGGTCGGGACCAGGGGGGTATACAAAGCATCTAGTTCAACCTATCCTGGATATGTTTTGAGTTATCCGGTTGACCTAATCCAAAACGAAGCCGCTCGCTAAACTGTTTTACAACGCTGGCTATCAACTCGTTCGCTCAAGCCAGCGCATCAGTTAGGTGCACGTTCACATAAAAGGGGTGGTATCTGGAGCATTCGACCAATCACAAACATGGAGAAGCGTACTGACAGCGCAGCGTCATACTTCCTGAATGAAATGTCAACTATAATATTAGTCAAATATGAAGAAGTTAAACTTTAAACATCCATGACTTAAACACTTTATCCAGGATAAAAGCCACATAGCTGCACCTGCAAGGTGAATACAGCTGGTAAAAGAAAAAGTGTTTGAATGCGTACATTAACAGGTTTATGGTTAGATCTGGGCATGCGCAATGCGGGTCAGGGATTGACCAACCGGCTCCCACTGCTCTGCTGTCTGTTAACGTTGTTAAGAGTGGTGGGGGCAGATCGACAGCTTGAGCAGCTGTCAACTCAACATTGTAAATAACCAACCAAAAACGATCGCTGGTTCATCTTGTTTTTGGCGTGAGAATAGTTTGGGCAGCGTGAGAGCGTGAGATTGAGAGTGAAAGGGTGTGTCACACGCCAGATGCGTGAGAGTTGGCAACCCTGACTAACGTGCTAGCTACTAGCTAGGTAGCTAACTTGTTCCAGCCACTCCTGGTCCTTTCATCCGACGGGAAGCGAAAGAACGAGCAAGACCCATTGCTGGTATGATAACAACCTGGTACTAAGCACACAGGCATCTTGTTAAAGTTATCTTATCTTAGCCAGCGCCATATAGATAGATTCTATTTATATGGTGCTGATCTTAGCTATCTCTTAGTGCAGGAAAACAATTGTGACATCCAGGCTTGGATTTTCGTCATTTTAGGGGCAAGGCCATTTGGCCTTTGGTGTCTCACATTTTTTTCAGGACGGAAAGGCCACATGCCAGGGCACAAAGGCCATTGAGGGAAAAATTAGGATTTGGAGCTTAAAATAAATAACTTCACTTTCAAATGACAAAAAACAAATCACTTTTTTAATATCAATAATCGTATCATCATCATATAGGCCTATGCCTCCTTACTATTACCGTATATAAAATGAAATACTTTACTTTGAATAATTAGTTCAAGTTTGGTATGTTTTCCATCTACTACTACTCCCATTCACAAATCCGAAATGAAATCTAAAAATCAAAAATTCTATTAATATGTAACAAATATATTCCATTTCAGAAGAAACAGCCTCCAAGGGTCAAACTCTGCACATACATCATTCAGCAGTGCACAGTGAAGCTCCAACATCCAACTGTATGAACAAGCAATACTTTGAAATGCAAAAGTGTGTATGTGTGTGTGTGCGTGCTCTCTTTAATCAACTCCTCACAGCTCCTCATATTTGTTCAGAAACTGGACAAAGTTAAAGATGTACAAACCACAGACTGTCTCTGTCATGACGAATACAGTCGCTGCTTTAATTCTGTCTTTAGGACGTTGTTGTGAGTTTGGACGGAGCAGCTACAACGTTAGTTTAGCCTGATCGATCCAATCTCCATTCACAAAACACGCATTTTAAAAGGTTTTTCGCAATGCCGTCTTGTCTGCACACTTGTCAAAGCATTAAAGCATGGTTTTTACTAACCGTTATCAGTATTTAGTTACTTCGGCATCATTTTGAAACGTGTATTACAATGAAATCATGATAAAATAGGTTAATTTGATCGTAGTTGGTTTCCACCACAGTATTTACATGGAGATACGCCCCGCCCCCTCTCCAGCGTTTGAATGACAGGAGTAAACACAGCTGACGGTGAAACTCCAGCGGTTAGAGCAATGTGAGTATTCGCATCGCGTCCGTTGTGAACGCAGCATAATGCAGTTCAGAAACCTGTTCTGACGCTTTTAAAGCAACTTTTAACAGTGCGAGGGGCCCAAAGGCCATGGTGGCCGTAGGACGTACAATTATTTGTGGGGCATAACGGCCAGACCGAGGGGCTACTACGGCCATGGCCGTCATGGCCGCCGTGAAAATCCCACCCTGGTGACATCACTTACGTGACTCTGGGATTTGTAGTCTTTCTAGTTGCATATTTTTCATAGTCTTATATTTCAACAGTTTTACGACAAACTGTGACTTTTTTGACATGGAAATTATTTTTTAAGATTGACAAACATCGTATGTGTAATTCGTGGCACAATTCAAACGGGATCGAAAGATACGTTTTCTCTCTCCATTGACTTCAATACATTATTTTTCCGAAATAAGGTCCATGGACCGGAAGTAGATGGGCGTGACTTCGCTACTGTTGATAGAAATCAACCGAAATCAACACGTAATGAAATAAGACCCCACGGTTTGATGATTGATAGGTGTGTGGGCTGTCTTTCATTTTGACACACAGAACAATGGGGGCTATCCACCCTTATCCACAATGTAAAGTAATTCACACAGCCTCTTCCCTCTGTGAGGAGCAGCTGTTAGAATCACTGTCAAGGATTCGCGGGAAAAGGTAGGACCCAAATGCAGACTACAAAAAGGTAAAGGTTATAAACAAAAGCGAGCTTTATTTAAAAGCTGAAAAACAAAAAACATGGCATGAATCAAAAACATTGATAGTACAAGGTAGCAAAAATACACAAAACGGACCGTGACCAACATGGAGGGAGACAAACAATGAACCGACATGGAACACAGGGGAAGACTAGACTAAATACACAGAAGAGTAATCACAGGACAAGACACAGCTGGGCAGGGGAGGGAGGGCAACAGGTGAACACAATGAGACAATCAGACACACCAGGGAAACTAACGACAGGGAGGAGGACCAGAAAAAACACAAGGAGGAAGACAAAACACCGAATGAACAGACTTAGAAAACCCATAACCAGACAGACAACACTAAAACCGTGACATAAACCTTGGAGTGTGACAGAACCCCCCCCCCTCAAGAGACGGATCCCAGACGTCCCAAAAAACAAAGTCCTGCAGGGTGGGTGGAGGGGGTTTGGAGGACGGCCCGGGGGCAAGGAAGAGACCAAGGTGGGGAACTCGGGCGGACGGCCCGGGGGCAAGGCAGAGTCCAAGGTGGGGAACTCAGGCGGACGGCCCGGGGGCAAGGCAGAGACCATGGAGGGGCGAAGGCCACAGCGGGCGAACTCAGGGGACCGAGCATGAGGGCGAAGGCAGCGGCAGGAAGAGTCAGGGAGCCGGTTCCGAGGGTGAGGACCGCGGCCGGGAAAGTCGGGGCCGGGCTCGAGGGCGAAGACCGCGGCACTCAGGGGGCCGGCCTCGAGGGCGAAGACTGCGGCTCTCAGGGGGCCTGGCTCGAGTGCGAAGACCAGACAGCTCCGGAGGCCGAGCAGGAGCCGGTGTCGACCGGACAGGAACCGGTGGGACAGGTGTCGGCAAGATCCCCCACGGAAGAGGACAAGGAGTTGGCAGGACCCCCAGCGAGACAGGTGATGTCGAGGCCTCCAATGAAACAGGACGTGGGGTTGGCAGGGCCCCCGGTAGAAGAGTAGTCGGCGGGACCCCCAACGGGACAGGACATGGGGCCGGCAGGACCCCCGGCTGGAGAGCAGTCTGCGGAACGTCAAACGGCACAGGACATAGAGTTGGCAGGACCCCCGGCAGAAGAGTAGTCGGCGGGGCCTCCAACGGCACAGGACATAGGGTTGGCAGGACCCCCGGCAGAAGAGTAGTCGGCGGTGCCTCCAACGGCACAGGACACAGGGTTGGGAGGACCCCCGGCAGAAGAGTAGTTGGCGGGGCCTCCAACGGGACAGGACACAGGGTTGGCAGGACCCCCGGCAGGAGAGTAGTCGGCGGGGCCTCCAACGGCACAGGACACAGGGTTGGTAGGACCCTCGGCAGAAGAGTAGTCGGCGGGACCCCCAACGGGACAGGACATGGAGTTGGCAGGACCCCAGCGGAACCTCCAACAGACCAGAACATTGGGTAGGGACTTGAGAGGGAACTCGAGAGGAGACTCGAGAGGGGACTCGAGAGGGAACTCGAGAGGGAACTCGAGAGGAGACTCGAGAGGGAACTCGAGAGGAGACTCGAGAGGGAACTCGAGAGGGGACCCGAGAGGGGACTCGAGAGGGAACTCGAGAGGGGACTCGAGAGGGGACCCGAGAGGGAACTCGAGAGGTGACTTGAAAGGTGACTTGAGAGGGATCTCGAGAGGGAACTCGTGAGGTGACTCGAGAGGGAACTGGAGAGGTGACTGGAGAGGTGACTTGAGACGGTCGGTACGCCGACAGGACACGGGGTGCTGGAGTCGGCCGGTACGCTGACAGGACTCGGGGAGCTGGCGTCGGCTGAAGAGCCAACAGGAGACGAGGTGCTGGAGTCGGCCGGAATGTCGACAGGACACGGGGAGCTGGCGTTGGCCGGTACGCCGACAGGACACGCGGAGCTGGCGTCGGCCGGAGAGCCAGTACTGGAGCCGAAACTGGAGTCGGGACCATGGCTACTGGGGCCGGAAACATGGCTGTAAGTTCAGGTTCTGGAGCAGGGACCATGGCTGCTGGGGCCGGCACTGGAGCCGGAACCATGGCTGCTGGGCAAGGAACCGGAACACGGAACCATGGCTGTGTGGGATGGTACTGGAGCACGGTACCATGACTGTGTGGGCCGGCACTGGAGCACGGAAACATGGCTGCTGGGGCCGGCACTGGAGCCGGAACCATGGCTGCTAGGACCGGTACCTGAGTACGAGCTGGCTTCCTGACCTTGCGTCTTTTAGAGGTCTTTTGGAGGCTCCGTGGACCTCCAAAAGACGAAGGAAGATGGAGGAAAGTAGTGAGCAGAGGAGAGTTGTCGATTCTTGTTCTGTTTTCTGTGACTATCTTCCTCACCCTCTCAGACTTTCAGTTGGGTGCGCTACTAAAGAGACGTGCTACCATGGAAACCAAACAATGGTGTAGCTGTATTAAAGTCCGAGTGGAGACAGTCCTGAGTAAATCTGATTTTGTCAGAAATCGGGATAAATGCGGGAGAAATATGACCCTGGGAGGAAACCGGGAGAGGGCAATGAAATCGGGAGTCTCCCGCGAAAATCGGGAGGGTTGGCAAGTATGGCGTTGTGGGCTACCTAGCGCCACTTGTTTTGATGTACGTTTTTGTTGATAACGTCGCGAGTTTGTATCTGTCAGTGTTGAGGTGGGCACCGTTAGATTCTGTGTCTCCTTGTGATCCTAAACGATGTGTTGGATGTGCACCTAGGATAAGTAATAAGGGAGCTAGGAGTGATTTTCGGTGCAGTAATAGGTTAGCATTTTTCGCTCGGGGCTAATTCAGAGGGTCAATGTTAGCATTGTGTGTTTTCAAAAAAAGAAAAAATGAAAAAGATCAGTTAAATTAGTTTTTTTCCATTATATGGATACAAAATATTCATAGTTTATTAAATATTAAGGTTCCTTAGACGTTGTGTCCTGCAAATTACTCGATTTCGGGCCCGGATATGGGTCCGTGGGGCTTAAAGATCAAATGCAAAGCTTCCAAATATGCTATATTTTTATAGAAATGTTGTTTTTAAGACTGCCTGTATTTCTTATTTAATTTAAATCGAGATAATACACCCAAAAAAAAGCTTTTTATTGATACAAAACTCGACCCAAAGCCGTCTGAATTTCTGACATGTCATTCCCAGCAGCCTCCGCGCGCGTGACGTCACCGTGGCCAAACAGTCTCTGGGCCAGGCAGTCTCGTTCACATGTCAGCGGTGTTTTTCGAAAAGAAAACTGAATTATATCCGCAAAAACATGGGTTATTGTTGTGCTTTCGGATGTACGAACGGTGCGGGATCTGGGAGAATTTTACATGCATTTCCCCAAGACAAAATCATCCGCCGAAACTGGATTTTTTTAGTGAATCGTGTTGGCTGGCAGCCGACAAAATGGAGCAAGTTGTGCTCTGACCACTTTGCGTGTGATGCATACGATGTTGATCCTGCCATCGTCAAGTCTGTTGGTGGAGAAGCATTAAAAGTACATCGGAGGCTGAAACCCGTATTGGTAGTAGGCTCCACCTTTTGCTGCCTGCGATTCTGCGATCTGCGGAGGCCTGCTGGAGAGGTTTTTACCCCGGAGCCGTCGCGGAGAAACGGAGTGGATCCACGCTTCGGGCTTGGCCTGCTTCCACCGGGCGTGTACTGCTGTACGGAGGAGGATTTTACCACCGCTGGGGCCTGCTTTCACCCCGGGGATACCACGGAGGGACCGGAGCGATTCCACGCTGCTGTGCTGATTTACTCCAGGAACATCGCGGATACTGTGTGCTGGTCTGGGAAAATGGCCCATATCGGGATTCTGCTGTGCCTGTTAACTGTTTTGGACTATGAGAAGATCTCTAGTCATTCTGAGAAGTCTACTGGATTCAGGTCCCATATTTGAGCACAAAAAACAACTGAAAGAACGAAAGAGCCGGGCAATGCAGAAACGCCAAAGAATTGAGGTAAACAACTTCTGATTTGATTTCAAAGCGCACGGAGCACAGCAGATAACGGAATTGCAGTTGTATTGCTTATAGAGGTGGGCACCGTTAGATTCGGTGTCTTTACGATCATAAACAATGTGTTGGATGTGGAGCTAGGATAAGTAATAAGGGAGCTAGGAATGATTTTCGGTGCAGTAACAGGTTAGCATTTTTCACTCGGGGCTAATTCAGAGGCTCACATTGTGTTTTTTTTTCTTCAAATAAATGAAAAGATCAGTTAAATGAGTTTTTTTTTAAAAGTTTTTTTTCACAACAGTTGTATTTGGATGGAATGAATACCTATAGTGATAATTCAAAGTAATAAAATGATTTTTACAGTGAAAAAGTTCAAATGGAACTTTATTTTTCTAAACCTCTCTAAAAAGGTCAAATTTCCCTTGTTTTGCATCAATCTTGATACAGGGTACTTATTATATGTTATAGTTTTGATTCCTAAAGCTTTTAGTCTACTAACCCATCATTCAAGGGTGGTTTTCACTATAAGTAATGGTTTTTTTTTAGGCGGACATTAGAATTGACATGTTTTTACTATGCTCCATCTGAATTTACTTTAAAATAAAAACATCTATATTGATTCTGACACTTCTACATCCAACAATTAATTTACCCCTTTTACAACTCCAGATCTTGGGTGGCCTCCGACTCAGAATCAGACATTATAACGAAACTAAGTTGTACTATCAGCGGAAGCAGCTGTGAGCGATAAGCCAGGTGGAAATATGTTTGGCCACGCTGATGTCACGCGACGCCATCTTGCGGAGACAAGCGGCTGAGAAATAAATCGTCTGACTTGGTGTTGGGGGTTGAACAAAATAAATATTGCGCATTGCCAGACGCACATTATCTCCGATTTTAATACTGCAATATCTTAGATAGTGTTGTAGCTATATGATTTCGATTTTACTGGCAATTATAAAAAAAGCTTTGCTTTTGATCTTTAAGAATCAGACTGCTCTTGGAGGTTTATAAAAAAAACAGGAAGTCGGCCATTTTGAATTTCGCCCTCCTTACTTCAGAGGTCATCTCCTAGGGATTTTATCCGATCCACTCCAAATTCAGCGGGTTGCGTCTCAAGACATGGGGGATGAAAAGTCGTAATTTTTCACCGCATGGGGTAGTCGTTATGCGGCTCTAATTTTCACGTTTGCTCGATGCTAGGCGATCCCTTGCCATGGAACAGGATGATGTCATAACTCCAACTGACATACTCCGAATGCCGCCAAATGTCACATGATGGTTAACACTGCGGCCCTGAACAGCTCTAAGTCAAATCTGAGGTTACATCATGTGGCATCCCTTACTATGTGTGACGACCCCTCCCCCTTCTGCCTGGCTTTGCTCCCTGCCTTGCTGTCCTCTGGCAGGTACTGGGAGTGTCGTCCTATTTGTGCCCGCCAATCTAGAGGCGGAGCCTCAAGAAGGTATAAAGGTTGCCCAGCTGCAAGGATCAGTCTCTGATTCGGATCCTGGCATGCTGCAGCAACCTCAGCCTACAGCCTGTGTTAGGTTTGATGCACTCTCCAACATACAACACCCTTCCACACACCCACACACTGCACACACTACTGACAGTCTGATTCTTACGTACACTATTCATCAGAGGTGTTTTTCTTTAACCTGTTAAATAAACAGATATTTGGCATTTAACTCTGTGTGGCCTCCCTATTTGTTCCAACCTTAAAGCAGGTTGTGGCAAGTGGGGGCTCGTCCGGGATAATTTCCGGTGCTGGATAAAGGGCATGGTGACCTATTTCAGTCGGGGAGTGTTCACACAGCGTGTTGGTTGACTCTGAGTTTTGTAGGGGAAAATAGGTCAGGTTGGTCTTACTCACAGTTGTGTTTCTGTCCAAGGCAAGCTATGCTTTCCGGTATTGCGGTTTTGTGTTAAAGGCTGTCAAAGGTTTGGAACCCTTATTCCTGTTAGGTATAAGCAATGAGAGACACAAGCTGTCTCCATTGAACATTTTTGTTTTTGTTTGTTATTTTTGTGTAGTAAGTGGCTAGAGCATTTGCTCGGGTGCACTCCATGACTGCCTAGGTAATTTTCAATTGCTGAGAATTAACCGGGTCACTGGGCTTTTGTGCTTAAAATCCTCCCACAATTCTACACGAAGACTAGGGTTGAGTGAGTCAGTAAGCATTTGGTAAGGTAGTTAGCCAGAGGAGTGGGGTCTCCATGTGTAAAGCTGTCTTTCACTATCAGTTACTGCTGGAAAAACCTTGCCTTGGTCGGTAAACAGTTAAATGGCTTCTATTGAAGATTTTGTTGAGTCCCCAAATGAGGATTTGTTGGGTACTTATAAAAAAGATCAGCTTTTGAGAGTGGCTGACCATTACGGTCTTGAACTTCCCAAAAGGTTGAATAAAGAGGAGTTGTTGGTAGAAATAAAGGCACAGTTAGTGGAAAAAAGTGTTTTGTCTGTCTTTCTGGGGCCTACCTCCCAACAGTCAATTGAGTCAGGTTTCAGGTGTGGTTCCAGTCCTGTCTGGGATTGGGATTGGACCATCATTTAAAGAACAGAAAGAGCTTCTAATGCTACACTTGGAACGTGATGTGGAGGTAGAAAGTTGAGACAAAATACCCGTCTTCAGGAAGCGGAGATGGCTCAAGTTCAGGTTAGACAAAAAATAGACTTGGAGCGCTATAGATTGGAGCTGATGAGTGAAGGTAAGCTTCCATCTGAGACTAGGAGAGCTGCAGAGACTGTAGGTCAGGTTCCTGTAAATCAAGCATTTGATATTGCTGTTCATTTGAGGATAGTTCCGAGGTTCAACGAAAAGGACCCAGACATTTTCTTTGTGTTATTTGAGCGTCTAGCAGAGGCACGAGACTGGTCTGATGTTGAGCGCACCCTTCTGCTTCAGTGTGTCTTCAGGCCCAGGAGGCTTTCGCTGCCATGACTGCTGAAGACAGTAGCAAATACCAGTTGGTGAAAGCTGCTGTACTTCGGGCATTTGAGTTAGTACCTGAAGCATATCGACAGCGCTTTAGGTTACTCAGAAAAGAGAAGCAGTCACACATGGAGTTTGCTCGTGATTTAACCACTATTTTGAACCGTTGGTGTGTTTCCTCACAAGTTAAAACTCTGGAAGATCTGCAGGAGCTTATCTTGCTTGAGCAATTCAAAAGTACCTTGCCTGACCGTGTTGTTACCTACATTAATGAGCAGAAAGTAAACAGAGTTTCAGAGGCAGCCAAGCTGGCAGATGAGTTTACTCTGACCCATACAGTGTTTTTTGGCGACAGCCATGGTCGTGGAGATGCGGGATACAAAGAGAGTAGTGAGGGGGCTCACTACAGTGAAGGTGTTGCAGAAGGAAAAGATACATTTCCAGTTAGGATTGACCGTGGGAATCGGGGTAAGTTTGACCCCAATCCTATCTGTAATTACTGTTTTAATAAAGGACACTGGAGAAACGATTGTCCTGAGTGGAAGAGAAAGTCTGGGGCTGTGGCATCGTTACGTGCAGTGGAAAGGGAAAGTGCCATTGCGGCTGTGCGGAAACACACTCAGTCCTCTTTATCTGAATCGGTAATTCAGGCTCCTGTCAGTGAACATGAGGAGATAGACCCTGGTTATAAAGCTTTTGTGTCTGATGGTTTTGTTTCACTGGTCGGGAGTAAAGAGAAGGTACCGGTAAAGATATTAAAGGGACTCAGGGGCGTTGGACTTGTTTATTGTTGGTTCTGTGTTACCTTTCTCTCCTAAAACAGATACCGGTTCCAGTGTTGAGGTCCGGGGGATGGGATTAACCGTCTTCTCTGCTTCACAGCATAAACTGACATTAGTCTCCAGTCTGCTGCAAGGGGAAGTGGTCATGGGAGTGCGTCCTTCTCTATGGGGGGCATACAGATCATCTTGGGAAATGACCTGGCTGGTGATCTGGTATGGCCTGGGTCTCCAATCTCCCAGGTAGAAGGTGCGAAGTTCCCCAAAACCCCTTCTGTGATGCCTGCCACCGGCGCAGTAACACGTGCAGCCAGCCGTAATGTTTGTGACCTTACAAAAGATCAGAAAAAATAATCAGTATTTCCGGTGCCTACCTTTCCTTTGGGAACCCCTGAAGCCTGAACACCCTTCAGGCTCTGTACAGCCAAGTTCTACCGGATGAAATGTTGAGTCATGTAACTGAGCCACAGCGAACAGAATTAGTTGATCTAATCAAACGCCTTATACGTTGGTGTCTCTTCCTCCACCCTTTTCATTTGGACATTAGAAATGTCAAAGGTGTGGATAATACAGTGGCTGATGCCATGTCCAGGGCTATAACCTCTTAGGTAAACTAGTGTTTTTCTCCCTGCAAGGGTGTCTGTTTTTTCTGTTTGCCCTCTCTTAAAATGCTTCTTAGGTACCAAAGTTGGGGGGTTGAGCTAGATGCTACAGATGTGCTTGCAGGTTGTATGAACATTTCAAGATTAACCTTGTTTTGTCTATTGTGTTTTGTGTCTGTGATGTTGTGCCCCAGGTTGGAGGATCCTAGTGGGTCCTACATTTTAAGGGAGGGGGTGTGACGACCCCTCCCCCCTTCTGCCTGGCTGTGCTCACTGCCTTGCTGTCCTCTGGCAGGTACTGGGAGTGTCGTCCCGTTTGTGCCCGCCAATCTAGAGGCGGAGCCTCAAGAAGGTATAAATGTTGCCCAGCTGCAAGGATCAGTCTCTGATTCGGATCCTGGCATGCTGCAGCAACCTCAGCCTACAGCCTGTGTTAGGTTTGATGCACCATAACACAATTTTCCGATTTTGGATCAACAAAGTACATCTTATTATTATTATTATTATTATTATTATTATCTTATCTTATACTAACAGGACTACGCCTATATTGCGTACAGCGCCCATAAATTATGGCACACCCCCCCCCCCCCCAAAATCAAGTTGAACTGCCCCAGCAAAAACCAGAGGTTTATGTGAAATTGTTATTTTTTTTTTAAATAATGGTAGTGTATATAGAAATGTATTGATTGGGATAAACCCCTTGAGATGCACCATCTCGTTTTCGAGGGGGTCCCGACAATAGCAACAACTTACAGACATACATAAACAAAAAGACAAAATGCAAAACATGACACACAAGACAAACCACATACAGTCTGTTAAGTGAAATTCAAGCAATGCATAAAATCATTATAATTTGAGACAGTCAAACAAATCAGTTTCATCAATATCAGTTATAACAAGTACAGCCCAGTTGAAAGTGAGATGATAATGCATGTTTAAACATACCCAATGATGACAGAGATCTAATAGCAGCAGGTAAAGTATTCCAGTCATTTGGGGCTTTGAACTTGAACGCTCTTCTGCCAATCAATTTTTTTGCAGAGGGGACAGAGAAATAAATCTGAACAGAATGTCTAACTTGATGATATGACGAGTAGGGTACAAAATACTGCTTTAAATAAGGGGGATAGTTAAGATAAATGGATTTAAATATCAGCTGGAGCCAATGCATGTGTCTTCTTACATTTAAAGAAGGCCATTTAAGTTGGTTATATATTGTGCAGTGATGTGTACGAAAAGGACAACCAAGAACAAATCTGCATAGTCTATTGTAGGCTATGTTGAGTGGAGCAAGATCTGATTTATGTGCATTTTGGTAGACAACATCACAATAGTCCATAATCGGAAGAATAAGTTGAGAAGCAATTCTCTTTCGGACACTGAGCGTAAAACAATTGCGAGAGCGGTGTAAAACACCGATTCCGTAATTGACTTTTTGTATTACATGCTTTATATGTAATTTAAATGAAAGTTCCGAGTCTAGCCATACACCAAGATATTTAAAGCTATCAACTTTATGCAGAGAAGTGCCATCCTTACATGTTATTACTACATTAGGTTTGGATCTGAGCTTCTGCCTGGTACCAAAGACCATGGTATAAGATTTTGTTCTGTTAAGCAGTAGTTTATTATGTGATAGCCAATCCTGTAAGATATTAAAATCCAATTGAAGAGAGATCTGAATTTGTGAAAAATCTGATTTGGATGTATATATGACAGTGTCATCAGCATAAAGGTGAGTACAACAATTAATGAGACAAGAAGATAAATCATTTATGTAAATATAGAACAGAAGTGGGCCCAGAGTTGATCCTTGGGGTACACCCTTTTGTTGGATCAACAGGTCAGACTGTTTTCCATTAACAACCACACATTGCTTTCTACTGTGAAGGTACGAGTTAAACCATAACACTGTATTATTAGAAAGGCCAATGCCGTGAAGTTTATCCGAGAGCAGATATCGATCAACGAAATCAAAGGCTTTTGTCAAGTCAATAAAAATGGCACCTGTGAGTTCACCATCATCTGCAGCAGAGTACAAGTCATTCGTAAATTTAAGTAGGGCAGTTGTTGTGGAGTGATTAGGCCTGAAACCAGATTGAACCGGAGATAAAATATTGTAAGTATTGAGATAATGTGACAGTTGATTATAAATTATTTTCTCAAAAACTTTGGAAATAGAACAGATTATAGAGATTGGTCTATAATTATTTGTATCAAGTAAATCACCACCTTTATGCAGTGGAATGATGCGTGCACATTTCCAAATAGTCGGCAACTCACAGGTGGACAAAGACAGGTTGAACAAATCAGCAAGTGGGTACATGAGAATATGGGACGCCAGTTTTATGAACCTGTTTTCTATACCATCGAGTCCTGCACTGCCATCCACTTTTAATTCAGTGAAAGCATTATGAACGTCATGTGGTAGAATCTTCTTAAAAGAAAAAGAACTGTTGCAATATGAGTTACTATTAGAAATACCAGTCGTCAAATAGGAGTCAGATAGTAGTGTGGAACATACATTAGCGAAATGCTGATTAAATATTTGGGCAATGGATAATGGGTCATGAATTATTGTATCAGCAGTTCTTATTTTATTAATAGAATGTTTACCTGATTTATTTAAAATAGATTTAATTTTAGTCCAAAATTGCTTGGGATTCTTAAAGTCCGATGTGAGAGATTCTTTATAGTAGTTGGATTTAGCATTTCGGGTTTTGGTTTTACTCAGATTTCGGAGATGCCTGTATACTTCCCAATCGGCTATAGTTCTTGAATGACGATATATCGACCATGCTTTATCCCTTTCCCTAAAGAGACTGATGAGTTCAGAATTGATCCAAGGGAGATGTTGACCTTTGACCTTAACCGTTCTCACAGGTTTGTTCATGACATCAGTGAGCTCTTTATGCAGAAAATCCCAAGCATCTTGTACAAAAGGTATTAGTTGAAATCTGTCCCAATTAAGGGCAACAACATCATTAATAAATAAATCAACATTCAATTTTTTATATTGTCTGATTTTGACTAGTTTTGGAGGTAGTTTAATTAATTTGATTTTCCATACGCAATAAACAATTGAATGATCGCTGAAGCAATCCGACATGACACCAGCTTTTAAGATTCTGTCAGGGTGTGACACCAGTATCCAGTCAAGCAGAGATTGGGTTCTAAGAGTGATACGAGTTGGCTCATTAATTAGTTGTTTAACATTTAGACTACTGAAAAGTTTTTTCTCTCTATCAGATGATTTATCCAACCAATTTTTGTTGAAATCACCAAGCAAGATTATTTCATTTCCGCAGGAAATGGAGTTGATAGTGTCAATTATCTGGTTAAAAGACTCTGCAGGTGAAGAAGGTGGCCTATAAATGCTACCAATAGTTAAGCATTTATTTTCATGAAAAATAATTTTAAGAAAAATGCATTAAAAATGTAGAGGCTCTATAGAAGTAGCAATTAGCTCAGTCACAAGGTCAGAGGAGACATAAATAGCCACACCTCCACCCCTGCTGCATCTATCGGATCTGTAAAGCAAATAATTTGTGATTTGTAGTTCACTATCGGAAATGTTACTATTAAGCCAAGTTTCAGAGAGTGTGATGATTTTAGGTTTATGTAGAACAACCCATATCCGAAGTAAATCAATTTTGGGCAATAGGCTCCTGATATTCAAATGAATGATTGTTATACCCTTTAATTCATCCAGTCTGGAAATAATAGCAAATAATGTTCCTGTCACTTGTTACGCATACATGCGATTCATGATTGTAAAGATTGCTAGATTCAACTATTAATGTAAAACAGACATTCAAACACAAAAAGAAAAATACAGAAAAACACAAAACAACCTTTAAGAAGGCCCAGCAGCCCTGGACACCAAATCCCAGAGCATTACCATGAATAAACTTAAACATAAAAAATAATTACACAGAGCTCAGTCTGCATTACGAAGAGGTTAAAGAAGTCATAGCTCAAAGAAATTCATCCGAACGAACACAAACATTATTTAACAATAACAGCCACTCGGGGCAGTATTGCAATAGTAGTGGGCTCTAACGTGCCAAAGAAGAAGTAGTGACGTCAACATCACTGTAAAATGTAAACAAACAGCACAACTGAAAGAGCCAGGCGGGTGACCACCTGTTATATTAAGTTATAATAAACACAAAAGAGAGTGTAAACAACATCTCAGCAGTCATGACACATCACGTAAACAGGTCTCTGTTTTTAGAGAAGATGAGAAAAATAAAAAGCAAGAGAAGAGAAGAGAGGAAACCGAGGAGAAAGTCACTTAGCTGTACCATCGAAGTGGATCAACATGCTACCATTAGCAGCAGCCTCATCTCTGGGGATGTTCTGCTTTTCCTTCCGGGAAAAGATTGTCCTACTCTTGACCTGACGATCAACATCGGCACCTCTGTTGTTTCCCCGACTCTGACCGCAAGGAATCTGGGTGTGACCCTGGATAACAACCTCTCCTTCACTGCAAACATCGCTGCTACAACTCGTTGCTGCAGATATACGCTGTACAACATCAGGAAGATTCGTCCCCAGCTGACCCAGAAAGCCACCCAGGTTCTGGTCCAGGCTCTCGTCACCTCACGCCTAGACTATTGCAACTCCCTCCTGGCTGGTCTACCTGCATGTGCCATCCGACCTCTTCAGCTCATCCAGAATGCAGCGGCTCGTCTGGTCTTCAACTTTCCAAAATTTTCCCACACCACTCCGCTCCTTCGCTCCCTTCACTGGCTCCCGGTAACTGCTAGAATCCACTTCAAGACACTAGTACTTGCATACCATGCTGCGAATGGATCTGGCCCTTCCTACATCCAGGACATGGTTAAACTGTACACCCCAGCGCGTGCACTCCGCTCGGCATCAGCCAAACGACTCGCTGCACCCTCGCTGCGAGGTGGACCCAAGTTCCCATCAGCAAAAACACGTGGGTTTGCTATCCTGGCTCCAAGATGGTGGAATGAGCTCCCCATTGACATCAGGACGGCAGAAAGCCTGCACATCTTCCGGCGCAGACTGAAAACTCATCTCTTTAGACTCCACTTCGAGCGATAGAATTACTAACAAAGCACTTATATACTAACATAGGACTGGCTTATCTATAGCCAGCTGACAAAGCACTTATATACTAACATAGGACTGGCCTATCTATAGCCAGCTGAGTAGCACTTGAAATGTGTGGCTCTATGATACCTGCTGTACTTATATGATTCTGTTTTTCTTCTGGGCTGTGTCTTCCTGGTCGTATGTACTTATTGTAAGTCGCTTTGGACAAAAGCGTCTGCTAAATGCAATGTAATGTAATGTAATGTAAATGTTCGTCACCCAGGAGAGTTTGAGGTAGACATGAAGACTGCCTCAGCGTCTTTGTGGGTAGAGAAGCGTTGTTGTGTGCCATCAACAACAAAGCAGAGGGTCCATGGGTAGAGGAGAAAGTACTTCATGTTGAGTTCACGGAGCTTGCGTTTGACTGGATCGAAGCTCCGGCGTCTTCTGGTAAGCTCGGGACTGAAATCGGGATATATGCTGATGTGTTTCCCGTTGTAGTCCAGAGACCTTTTCTCCCTGGCAAGACGAAGGATTTTCACTTTGTCCTGGAAGTTCAGCAGCTCGATCATAATGGCCCGCGGGCTGGCACGGGAGTTTTGCCTGGCAGTCGGTGAACGGTGTGCCCTCTCAATGATCGGCAGGGTAGGGAAGGCATCTGGCCCCAGGAGCTGCGGGATGAGCCGAGACATGAAGCCGATAATGTCACTGCCTTCAGCGGACTCCTGGATTCCTACGAAGCGAAGGTTAGAACGTCGGCTCCGGTTCTCCAAGTCATCAACTTTAGACATTAGGAAGGAGTTGTCTTTCTCAAGCTGCTTGACTCGAGCGACACACTCATGTACATTGTCCTCATTAGCCCCGACACGCTGTTCTAACAAATTGACCTGGTCTCCCAGACTAGACAGGGAATTGTGTATCCTGCTCAAGCTACACTCAATGGTATCCATTTTTGAGTCAATGTGAGTCACCATGTCTGTCTTGATTTGCTGAATCGCGTCCCACAAAGTTGCAGAGACATGTTTCCCTCCATAGTTGCAAATGCAAAAAATACAATAATCCAGAGACCGTAGTGAGCCACTTAGCTATGTTATTCAAATGATCATGGGTTCAGATCATGTGGATAAATGGTATGAGCTTTAAAGAGCTAATTTAACAGCAACAAACAGACGAGCTTGAGATGTGCAAGCTTACTCACGCTGCGGCCATCTTACTAATCAAAACAGGTGTGCAATTATAGGTTTTAATTTTGTATTTGTGTTAATTTAAAATAAATCAAACTCCCAAAAAACGTACTCAGCTTCTGTGTGCTTTTATCAACATTGGAATTTACTGTGTAAGCGGCCGCGGGGGGAGAGCTTAGAGAGCTCTCTCCTGAAAGACTGAGCGGCTCTGATAACCTCAGTTCAACGAGGTAAAGGCACACCTTTATATGATCATTATAGTTATAAAAAAACAAGAGAATAGGTGAAAAGCAGGTATAAAATACTATATGACAGTACAAAAAAGTTGTTATTAATAAAGAAGAATACAGTTTGAAAGGGGAGTGATTTGTAAAGTATCCATAAAGAAAAAGAAAATCTACTTACAGTTCTGTTTCATATGGATGTTGAGAGATGTATCCATAGATCTCCTCCTAATGTTGCTCTCAAAGTGCACCAGATTGATGCTTTTAACTTCAATATTAAAAAGCAAATTGATCAGGGCCGGCCCTGATCAGAGGTGTTTTTCTTTAACCTGTTAAATAAACAGATATTTGGCATTTAACTCCGTGTGGCCTCCCTATTTGTTCCAGCCTTAAGGCAGGTTGTAACATATGAAACACAATGTCGCTGTAACTCCAATGGACAAGATCCTATCACCGGTCCATGCCTTAACAGCTCCAAGCTAAATCTGAGGTCTCATCACATGCCATTTCCATGGCAACGCATCCCTCTCCGAAAATCCAATATGTAGTCGTAACTCAAAGGAAAATTGTCCATACGGCACCAGACTTCAGATTATCATTAACACTCCGGCCCTGAACAGCTCTGTCAATTATGGGGTGTCATCTATGCAATTTCCATGGCAATGCATCCCTCGCCATAAAACACGATGTAGTCGTAACACCACGGAAAATGGTCAAAACAGCACCAGACCTCAGATGATGGTTAATCGTCCGGCCCTCAACATGTCTATGCGCCATTAGTGAGTTTTCCTCAAAAGCCATTGTAATAGCAACGCATCCCTCGCCATAAAATACGATATTGCTGTAACTCCCCTGAAAATGTTCAAAAAGTGCTCAAACTTCCCACATGTGCTAACGGTCCAACCCTGAAGACATCTTCATGTCAGTTTTGAGATTTCGTCAAATGCCGGTGCCATGGAAACACAATGCTCGCCATGAAACACGGTATTCTCATAACTCCAGTGAACATACTCCAAACGGCCCAACACTTTACATCAGTGACCACCAACTGGCGCCCCGCGGGCCACATCTGGCCCGCCAGACATTCTCATCCGGCCCGCACGACGGGGGTGACTGTGGCGTTGGCGGAGTGGTAATGATTATATCATCTGATATTTGGGAAGAGTGTTACAGTAGAAATGGCAGAAAGTCTTGTTGCAATTTCCAGATATTGAAAGAGGCCCTGGAGTTTCTCTGGTAATTATCAATAGTAGCAGTTAAGTGAATACTGTTCAAACAATACCTGTGTTTGTGTTTTGTATTGATTTCTCTGTTTTATCCTTTCATAAATGTGAGGACTAAAACTTGCTTCAAACATTCCTGGGTGCCTGGGTGCCTGGGTGCTAAATAGGTTTTATTGCTCTGGGGGAGGGGAAGTTAAGCAGGCTGTGTGGATGACAGTTCTTCTGCTTAAGATCTCCAGTATGTCATGTTTCAGAGAAGTCTACTTATCTTGAATGGTATATGTGTGTTTAATTACTTTATATATGTGTGTTTAATTACTTTGTATTAGTAATAGCAGTGTGTAAACAAAAGCTGGAAATAGGAGAAATGTAAAGATTATCTTTGAATAAGCGAAGAGGGTAGAAGTTAAACATAATTAAAAAGCCTCTGGAATGTGTAGAAAGGTGGGGGAAGAAGGCCTGTGCAGGAAGGATGAGATAACGGACACCAGAGGTTTTATTATCAACCTCATTATCTGATTCGCTAAGGGAAGATATCTTGTTTTAAATCTCCCAATGGGATGACCTGGGGTGAAGGAAAATTCAAGTCACCCCTCTTCTCTTGTTCTGGACTATATAAGTTAGTGTTGCATTAAGTTCGATCTCTCTTCTCTGGCTGTGAACGACCGAAGGATCTCAACGGCACGAGAACAAGAGCAGGAAGTACTTCCTTTAAATATATTGTATTGCATTCTATTATTACCTTGTTCAATTAAAACAGATTATTGTTTAACCTGGCATCTTGGTGTGTTTTTATGATTTCCCTCCTTGTTATGATTTTGCCCCTTTCGCCAAAAGACACACAGAGACAAGGTGGGTTCTAAAAACCCCCCCTCCTTCTGCAACAAGTGGTGACCCCGACGTAGGGCGGAAAGGAGCACGGGAGGAGATCGCATCAGCAGCCAGCCAGCGGACGAAGTGTCCAGGGAAGGCACCTCGAAATAATTTCTGACAACTAAATACAGAGATCTATACAAAAAATAAGGTAAGCACGGATACCCGTTACACTCAAAATCTGTGATTTGGCTATATTCAAATTCTTAGAGTTGTCAGAAATATTTTCTCAGTGCCGTAGTCATTAGTAGATGGTAGGATGCAATGCATAGTTTTAGCATAAATAAATAAACATAAAATTGATAAAGCAAGAGTGAGTAGTCTCGTGGATTTTTCAGAATCACACGGCTGACTCGTTTGCTGCACGTGAAGCGGTGAAAAGAAAAGGTGAAAGGCCCCGTGAATTCTAGATATTCAGACGGTTAAACTCGCCGGGGAAGTTCAGTGGTTCTTAAAAGAAAAAGATTCCATCCAGAACGAACCAGAATAAGACTCTCCAGTTTTATAGAAAACTGTGAGCAGTGTTATATGATTAAATCCAAGGGGAGATACGCAAATTTAAAAAAAAAACATTTTGAAACGACCGGAATCTCGTTCTCTTGTTATGTGGGGTTAATCTAGAAGGCTAAACGTGACGATAAAGTGGTTCTGTTGACCTGGGTTCCGACTCCATGTGGACGCCACATAGCTGAAAAGCCGTGTTGAAGCGCGTCCAAAGGTCACGTTATCTGTTGAAATAAACATCGCACTATAAAAGCTGGATAGACTGTACGGGGAATAATTTTCTGTGAATAATTATTAATATATAGGTCAGCTAAAAGACGCGAAGTTGAAGATTGTGGTTCTAAGCAAGTATATTTCTCCTCTCACAAGAGGGGGAATTTCATTCCTGGGGAGGTGCCGCCATCTGCTGGACTTATTTGGTAGTAATTTCTTGCATTATTACAGCTCACTGGCGCTTTTATCCAGAACGACTCACAATAAGTCTCCTCCACCAGGCATATACAATCAAAAACAAAACAAGATTATTAAAATATATCTGGGTTAATAGAGCCAAAATATTTCAAGTACTACTCAACTGCCTTTTGATAAGCAACTCCATTGTTAGTACACATTTGGATTAAGGGCAGGGCAGTTAAATAAATACCTTAACTACGTTAGGATTAACGAC
This sequence comes from Harpagifer antarcticus, assembly GCA_902827135.1. NCBI lineage: Eukaryota > Metazoa > Chordata > Actinopteri > Perciformes > Harpagiferidae > Harpagifer > Harpagifer antarcticus. The sequence goes on from CADEHL010001352.1 coordinate 2,672,859, forward strand.
AAGTATTGTCCATTATATTAATAAATACCACTGAACACAGGAAAGCCTTAGTCAGATAAAGAAATACGAAGTCATTCTTGTTTCAAGAAAGCTCCCCCTTCTCCTGGAATGCCATCTCACACGGTTGGATAAACACAGAGGTGATTTATGAGAGAAGCTTGTGAGCAGGCAACTCCAGGGCACAGTGAGGAAAGAGAGAGAGACAAGAGAATTAAGATGTTTGAAAAGATTAGAAAGAGTAAAAGTTATATAAAATTAACTACTATTCTGGACAATGTCATATTGTTTTATGAGTAAAAACATGAAATAAAATATATTACTAGATATAAGACCTACATGCTTATTGGATTAATAGGGCGTGTCTGTCATAAACATTAGCGCTTAGATGGAATAAAGTGTTGAAATGTTCTCAAGAGTGGGAGTTTTCACTATGCTTTTTGGTTTTTATTGAGACAATTAAGTGGTAAGGACAGAAAACTGTTCCGTGATGATTTCTTTAGGTTTTAGCTTTAGTAATGAAGATTACATTATGTGAGGAAACTTTTCCACCAATACTTCCTTTAAGGGTTAAAAAATATATTCATTAACTGAGAATTGTACTTAATTAGATTTCAGAGGAACTTAATTGCATACAGTAACGTTGAGGGAAAGTAAAAAGAGGTTTACTGAGTATATGAAGTACATTCAAATTAAATATAATAGTGGATTATTCTACCTAGATTAGACATACAAAGAGGACAATTTGTGTGTTATGAACTGGCCTTGTCTTGTTACATTTTTATTGAAGCCAGACTACAAGTAGGATGGTTTAATTTTTATTGAACTCAGTCTCCAAGCAGTGTGATTTCTCTCTGCACATGGTTGAGTCTTCTCTTCCCTTCCCCCGGTCATCCAAGTTATTTGACCCCATGAGGTCAAGAGTCATTCTGTTAGACTACAATCTTGTGTAAGACAAATCATTGTTCTTTTGTCACATTTTGAATCACATAAGAGTTCATTTTGCTAAATCAATTTATCTTTAATTTGTAGTTGGTGTTTGCTAACATTTTTAGGAACGACATAGACCCACACTTGGGTCAAATTACATTACTGTGATCGGATTAGTGTGCTCTGCAGGGTTATTATTGTTAAGTATGGAGGGGTTCTTTCATAGTGTGTGGAATATGTGGTGCTTGAAACATCTAGGTATTTAAATGTATGGAGGAAAATGGTTTCCTGAAATAATTAATTGGAGTAAACATGTTACAGTGGGTGTTGAAAAACTTAGTTTGGGTAAATATGTCACAATGGATGAAACGATTATTAGAGGGAGTTTTTGTAATATCATTAGTGGACATTAATTGTGTTGTTCAGATGACATTTAACATTTAAGACAGATAGTAAGATTAGGAAAATAGAGTGGAAAGGATTGGATTTATTTTACCTCAGTGTATTAGAATTAACTATAGGTAATGCGTCCCGGGACCTGGACTCTCTCTCTCTGTCTGTCATACGGCTGGGGCCCCAACCCTCCAAGCAGACAGAGGACCTATCCCAACCAGGAGACTCCTCCTCCATCGAACAGACAGAGAACCCAGAGCTCAACAACAACAACAACAAGACTGCAATAAGAACTGCATCCAGAACTATCTCCACCTGTGGCATCCAGAACCAAACAGCTTGCTGACAGGCAGAGATCTACTCTCATCAGTCCCTCAGAAAGGGAATGAAGTTCCAAGCTGAGCCACGAGATTTGGCACAAGAGCAAAGTATGGGACACAGAGCAGAATCTGCCCTCCATAAAGCAGCAGAGAGACTGTGAAGGAGGAGATGAAATGCAAAGCAGTGCAACAACAGTGGCCTGATGGGGGCGGCAGATGTAGCTGGGCGGATGGCTGCCTCAAAGAGTTACAGCGAGCTGATGGACAAAGGGGGAGGAGTCAGAATCAGAGGAGTTGGTCGAGCAGAATGTGAAGGAGGCCGGGGTCACGGCTTGAGATAAACCAGAGGAGAGGAGAAGGGAATCAACGGGAATGAGTGAGTTTACACATGAACACACTTATTATAAGCGCACATTTAAAAAACTTGAATTGACTGGATAAATAAGTGAAGGTAAAAAGTTGTATTACCCATGAATTAATCAATTGGTAAATTAAAAATAGAGTAAAAGTAGAAACAGCACATTTGATTTTGTAGAAGCCATATAATTGGAAGGAATGTGGGGTCACTGAACCCATCCTACTGTGATTCTTAGGTCTTACTTGCAGCTTCACAGGGAGCGCAAGGCATCATCTTATGAGTTTTAAAGACATGCTTCTCCACCTTCAAAGGGACATCCATTTTCTACCATAGGAGGGTTTAGGATGGACTTCTGTTTTTGGATCCATGAGTTGTTTCGTGTTCGGACGCCCTGGGTTCCACACACTGCTAAAGAATTTAACATTGTTTTTAAGTAGACCAGAATTGAAGATAAATGGGTTTAATGAGCTATGAAATGCAGAGCTACACAGATCCTAGTAATGTTTTGACACAAGATAATAATTAAGTACACAAGTTTCTGAAATAGATCTATTAGACATTTTAATATAGATTAGGTGTTAATAAACTGTAGTAATACTATAAGGAAGCGACATTTTTTGGCTAACACTTTTCAGGGAATGTGGGGAACAGCTGTTCCGATGAAAAGTTAGATGTATCTTGAACATTATAGTTGTAATCGTGAATTAATTAATGATGGCGCTCCATATATGACAGATTTTTGTAGACAAAGGATACTGGCCTATGCTGAAATATCAAAGTCTCTGCAGAGCACACACATGGCCAAAAAGACTGAGACCAACTGACCTTTGACCCTGACTGACAGTGTAACTTGAGAAGACACTGTCAAGGACTGACTCTGGGGTGACTCTGACCAAACTTGACTTTACAACCTGACAGTGTGAGTGTGAGTGTATGTCTGCATGTGATCAGTGCAACTGCATGATTTAAAACAATGACTAATCAAGCATGCTTTTGGACTAACACATTATTCTGGGGCTCCGTGGGAAATGAGAGGTTTTCCTAAAATTCCACAAAAATTGGAAAACCGTACAGGTGACCCGTTTCTAATCTACTTTATATTTCACTCCCACAGGAGGTGGCAGTTTGCAGAATGTGAAACTCAAACTAAAACATGAAGATTCTGTTTCTTTTTGGACTGAAGGATGGAGAGAAACACTTAATTTCACTGAAGTGTTTACTGTGGAAATGATGGATGTATATTTGGGAAAAATGTTGGGTATTTTTTATAATCCCTTATTACCTGAAGGTTTTCTTACCATACAGGATTTTGGTTACACATGAGTTATGTGTAAAAAGGGGGAGTGTAAACTTTACAAGGTACATTTTTCATTTAGGGACTGAAAGGAACCTTCTGCCCCAACTCGGATGTTCAATCTGACCATTGATTGACAGTTTTAGAATGGACCTGCTCCATATCTGGGGATAAGATACTGTTTGATGAATGTTGACATGTTTCTAATATTGATTGAGTTATAACAGGTAACATAGATGCAGAATCAGTGGCCAAGGGGCTACTGTGAGAGAGGTAATTTCAGAATGGAATACTGAGGAAGTTGACCGGTGAGTAATGTTTCAACAGGTATTAAAGTAACTGAGGTTTGAAATGTACAAAGAACATATTACAGTTAAAGCTAAAACATTGTAATGTAATGAGACCAAATGTAATTTAGACAACATCATGTAATTAGCCTGGTAAAGAAGTAAAAGCCAAAGACTTTATTGTTTAGGTCATTATGGGGATATACATTTCATCTAAATTCATAATGGAAAGACATTTGATGACAGTTTGTTGGAATTCTGTATTCATTTTTTCAGCTTGATAATATCTAAGCACTGACAGGTAGAAGCAGTATCACCAGGAAATCATTCACTTTGTCAGTATCAGGATTTTGGTTATTTTTTGAATCCATAACATTAGTGTGTTTCTTTACCAGAAACATTAGCAGTTCATATTATATTTAGATTTTAAATGGGATCTCAGGGATTTCATTAAGAATAACACAGACGCTTGTCAGAAACTCAGAGCTATTGAAATATGTTATTTGGTTCACCTAGAGATGTTGGAGTTTTGTTTTGTGGCCACACACCAAGTATTAAGATTCTGAAGCTGCACTGGCAGATAGGAGGTCTACAATTAATTTAGAAAACCTGTTCACAGACGTCTGTTATTTTTAAGAGACCCCACCAACAGGCTCCAAGCTGCTTACGCAATGGTGGGTCAAACAGCGGAGGGCCCCGGAGCCCTGAGCTTGAGGGATTTGTATCAGATTTCTCCACACAGGTTGGTGATGCCAAAGGGGGACACGAGACGCAGGAGGCGGACACAGCAGAGTTCGTCTGGCTGAAGGTCATCAGGACAAAGTGGCTCAACCCCAGGCTCTCCGGCCCCGACCGAGTGACCCAGCGGATCTCTCATGCCGTCCGCGTGGGAGGAAAGGGGGACAGCTCGTACCACGGGAGCCAGTGTGCGGCGAGGAAACCACCTGCTAGGACCGGGGATGACATCAGGATGGACGTGATCCTCGCAGAGGAGGTCGACTCGGAAGCTGTCATCAGTGGACGGGAGGAGCAGGATCCGGAGGACATCTCTACAGCAGACGACTCGGAAGCGGCTGTCAGCGGACAAAGGGGGACTTGTCGAGGCAGCAGAGGAGTCTACTTCTCTCTGATCAGTTCCACCAGTGAAGGGAAAGCCGCATCTCCCCCTCCCTATCAGCTGCCCTTGTTGGCGTATTCCTCTGAGGGGGGGGGGGGGGGGGGGGCTGATGATTTCACCACACAAGGAGACTGCTTCCTAGTACTCAGATCGCCCCCTAATGGTTCCTTTACTGCCATGGAAGATGGTGTTCTGTTCCCAAACTTTCAAGTACTTTGGGTCTCAGTTTCTGATAGATTTATACAATATTGGGGGACAGACACAGTAGAACAGAATGATAGTAGATATGTTTCAAAATGTCTTGTGTAAGTTTATCTCTTGAGAGATAAAAAGGGGGATTAATGATTATATCATCTGATATTTGGGAAGAGTGTTACAGTAGAAATGGCAGAAAGTCTTGTTGCAATTTCCAGATATTGAAAGAGGCCCTGGAGTTTCTCTGGTAATTATCAATAGTAGCAGTTAAGTGAATACTGTTCAAACAATACCTGTGTTTGTGTTTTTTATTGATTTCTCTGTTTTATCCTTTCATAAATGTGAGGACTAAAACTTGCTTCAAACATTCCTGGGTGCCTGGGTGCCTGGGTGCTAAATAGGTTTTATTGCTCTGGGGGAGGGGAAGTTAAGCAGGCTGTGTTGATGACAGTTCTTCTGCTTAAGATCTCCAGTATGTCATGTTTCAGAGAAGTCTACTTATCTTGAATGGTATATGTGTGTTTAATTACTTTATATATGTGTGTTTAATTACTTTGTATTAGTAATAGCAGTGTGTAAACAAAAGCTGGAAATAGGAGAAATGTAAAGATTATCTTTGAATAAGCGAAGAGGGTAGAAGTTAAACATAATTAAAAAGCCTCTGGAATGTGTAGAAAGGTGGGGGAAGAAGGCCTGTGCAGGAAGGATGAGATAACGGACACCAGAGGTTTTATTATCAACCTCATTATCTGATTCGCTAAGGGAAGATATCTTGTTTTAAATCTCCCAATGGGATGACCTGGGGTGAAGGAAAATTCAAGTCACCCCTCTTCTCTTGTTCTGGACTATATAAGTTAGTGTTGCATTAAGTTCGATCTCTCTTCTCTGGCTGTGAACGACCGAAGGATCTCAACGGCACGAGAACAAGAGCAGGAAGTACTTCCTTTAAATATATTGTATTGCATTCTATTATTACCTTGTTTAATTAAAACAGATTATTGTTTAAACTGGCCCTCCGGCTGTACTTCTCGGAGACTTCAACCTCCAGACGGGGAAGATAGACGAACTAATATCTCTGTTAACCGCCTTTGCTTTCTCATTGTCTCCATCCCCACCAACTCATAAAGCTGGCAATGTCCTTGATCTCATATTCTCAAGGAATTGCACTACTTCTAACCTCTCTGTTAACCCGCTCCACACATCCGATCACTTCTTCGTTTCATTCTCTCTACCTCTTTCCAAACATAACAAAATAACCTCTTCTCAGCCTGCACCTGTCCGCCGTAACCTTCGTTCCCTCTCCCCCTCTACCTTTGCCTCATCGGTGCTCTCAGCCCTCCCTTCCTCTGATTCGTTTCAACTCCTGCCTCCAAACTCTGCTGCAGAAACCCTCCTCTCTACTCTCTCATCCTCTCTGGACTCTCTCTGTCCTCTCACATCTCGGCAGGCTCGTCAGTCCCCTCCTGCTCCCTGGCTAAATGACGCACTGCGTGCTAATAGAACCGTCCTTCGGGCAGCAGAGCGGAAATGGTGGAAATCCAGACACCGTGACGACCTCCTAACCTATCAGGCTCTCCTCTCCTCTTTCTCTGCCTCCATCTCTCAGGCAAAGAGCACTTTCTTTCAAGATAAGATCCAATCTTCCTATTCCAATCCCAAAAAACTATTTTCCATCTTCTCCACCCTCTTGGACCCTCCCAAAGCCCCTCCCCCCTCCTCACTTCTGTCAAGCGACTTTGTTAACCATTTCGAAAAAAAGGTTGATGATATTCGCTCTTCTTTTTCTGACTCACCTTTACTGACCGCTGGGTCACCAGACCCTCTTTTCAACCACTCACTAATCTCCTTTTCCCCTCTCTCTCCAAGTGAGGTTCTTACCCTCATTACCTCTGCCCGCCCTACCACCTGTCCTCTGGATCCCATCCCTTCAAACCTCCTTCAGACTATCGCTCCTGATATTCTACCGTTTCTCACCCATTTCATTAACACTTCTCAAACTCAAACCAGTCTGGTTTCAAGGCAGGTCACTCCACAGAAACGGCCCTCCTTGCTGTCACTGAGGAACTGCACACTGCTAAAGCTGCATCCCTCTCCTCTGTCATCATTATGTTGGACCTGTCAGCTGCATTCGACACGGTGAACCATCAGATCCTCCTTCGCACTCTCCAAGAACTTGGAGTTTCAGGCTCTGCACTCTCCCTCCTCGCCTCATACCTCAAAGACCGTACCTACAGGGTAACTTGGAGAGGGTCTGAGTCTGACCCTTGTCAATTAACTACAGGGGTCCCTCAGGGCTCTGTTCTTGGTCCCCTCCTTTTCTCTCTGTACACAAACTCGCTCGGCTCGGTCATTACCCCGCATGGTTTTTCTTACCACTGCTATGCTGACGACACCCAATTGATTCTGTCCTTTCCCCGCTCAGAGACCCAGGTCGTCGCACGCATCTCTGCTTGTCTAGCTGACATCTCTCAGTGGATGTCTGCTCATCACCTCAAGCTCAACCTTGACAAGACTGAACTGCTTTTCCTTCCGGGAAAAGATTGTCCTACTCTTGACCTGACGATCAACATCGGCACCTCTGTTGTTTCCCCGACTCTGACCGCAAGGAATCTGGGTGTGACCCTGGATAACAACCTCTCCTTCACTGCAAACATCGCTGCTACAACTCGTTGCTGCAGATATACGCTGTACAACATAAGGAAGATTCGTCCCCAGCTGACCCAGAAAGCCACACAGGTTCTGGTCCAGGCTCTCGTCATCTCACGCCTAGACTACTGCAACTCCCTCCTGGCTGGTCTACCTGCATGTGCCATCCGACCTCTGCAGCTCATCCAGAATGCAGCGGCTCGTCTGGTCTTCAACCTTCCAAAATTTTCCCACACCACTCCGCTCCTCCGCTCCCTCCACTGGCTCCCGGTAACTGCTAGAATCCACTTCAAGACACTAGTACTTGCTTACCATGCTGCGAATGGATCTGGCCCTTCCTACATCCAGGACATGGTTAAACTGTACACCCCAGCGCGTGCACTCCGCTCGGCATCAGCCAAACGACTCGCTGCACCCTCGCTGCGAGGTGGACCCAAGTTCCCATCACCAAAAACACGTGGGTTTGCTATCCTGGCTCCAAGATGGTGGAATGAGCTCCCCATTGACATCAGGACGGCAGAAAGCCTGCACATCTTCCGGCGCAGACTGAAAACTCATCTCTTTAGATTCCACTTCGAGCGATAGAATTACTATCAAAGCACTTATATACTAACATAGGACTGGCTTATCTATAGCCAGCTGACAAAGCACTTATATACTAACATAGGACTGGCCTATCTATAGCCAGCTGAGTAGCACTTGAAATGTGTGGCTCTATGATACCTGTTGTACTTATATGATTCTGTTTTTCTTCTGGGCTGTGTCTTCCTGGTCGTATGTACTTATTGTAAGTCGCTTTGGACAAAAGCGTCTGCTAAATGCAATGTAATGTAATGTAATGTAATGTAATGTAATCTTGGTGTGTTTTTATGATTTCCCTCCTTGTTATGATTTTGCCCCTTTCGCCAAAAGACACACAGAGACAAGGTGGGTTCTAAAAACCCCCCTCCTTCTGCAACAGTGGTTACTGCGTTCGCCCCCCACCCATTTATTTTTTTACAACGTCTCGTGAGTAATGTGCAGTACCGGAGTCCAACAGAGAGGCAGCAGCTGCGGGACAGTAGACTGCGTACTGCTACACCTTCCCTTCCTTGAAGAAGAAGAAGTGATTCTTCGTTGTGAAGAGTCTGCTTTGTGCACTCCGCACCACAGCAGCAGCCCCGCTGCGACAAAGTCCAACAGAGAGGCAGGAGCTGCGGGACAGTAGCCTAGAAGCAGGGTTGGGTTGTAACGGAATATATGTAACGGCGTTACGTAATCAGAATACAAAAATCAAGTAGGCTAACTGTATTCAGCTGGCGTTACATTTGAAAAACGAGTAATCTGATTACAGTTACTTTCGTAAACCTGAAGTGAATACATTTTGGAATACTTATTGGAATTATTTGTGGAAAAGTTTCCTCACAAAATGTAATATTCATTACCGGCAGAACTGTGTGCACACTGCACAGCGCTGCAGCATGTCTGTGAGCGAGAGAGAGATGCAGCGTGTCTGTGAGGCCCCGCACGCAGATGAGAGAGAGATCTCTTTTAAAATATATTGAAAGTTAGAAACGGAGATGGTTAGATAAAATGTGCAAGATAACGTTGATGTAGCATTTCTTTATTGTCGAAATGATGACATTTATAACGGGATAAAATCAAAGTGAATGGCCTGCTGCTGCTGAATGCATGGGGCAAGTGACTGGAAACAGTTTTAAAAGTTATTACATCGTTTCAGATAATAAATAATAATGATAATTCATTCTATTTAGGGGCGCCTTTCAAAGCACCCAAGGACACCTTACAATTCATAACATATTCTAAGGAAAGGTTTACAGTAGGAGAATGCCAGCGACGTGCAGTCAGGGGAGGCAGGGGAGGCAGAGCCTCACCTGTCATACTCCAATATAACGGAAAAACAACTAAAGAAAAACTAAATAGTAATAATAATGAAATGTCTCCACTGATCTGTGTTGTAAGTGTGATTTCGGTATGACTCCAATCGCTTTTTATAGTCAAAATCAGCAAATTGGCCGAGCTCCGCTACAACTAGGCTACATGGGAGCGATGAGGAGTGACGGCCCCTACACACGGCGGCGTGCATTGTCGCTTGCCGGCGGGGGGGGCTGAAACTCGACCAACAACCAATCACATGAATCTCCCGCCCCAGACACACAAGCACGCGGTTTGATTGGCTAGAGCTTGTACTGGCATATGATTCGATTGGCTGACGCCTCCGTCGAGGCGGCAAAAGTAGAACATTGCTCTACTTTTGCAGCGAGCACCGCGAGAGAAGCTACGCTTTGCTCCCACAATGCAGTTCGGCGAATCGTGACGTCACCCCATTCAAAGTGAATGGGCAGAAGCGTTGAAGCGGCAACGCACGCCAGGGACGAGCTCTGCCTCACGTAAGCCCACAGTATCTGGCTGCAGCGCGGGCACGGGCACTTATTTTGTGAGCGCGCTCAAGCCAGTTACGGCCCCTACACACGGCGGTGTGCGTTGTCGCTTGCCGGCGGGAGGGGCTGGAACTCGACCAACAACCAATCACATGAATCTCCCGCCCCAGACACACAAGCACGCGGTTTGATTGGCTAGAGCTTGTACTGGCATATGATTCCATTGGCTGGCGCCTCCGTCGAGGCGTCAAAAGTACTGTGGGGTGAGTTGAGGCACAGATAAGCTCTGCCTCACCTCAGAATGCGTCACCCCACAGAAACTGTCTGGAAAGAGGGCCCTAAGCGCATCCCTGCACCATCTCACTGTATGTCACCAATGTAATATTTGTAGATCCCTTTATTACATTTATCCTCGCCATCCATAGTCTCTAAATAACTTATTTCACGTATATATGATATTTAAGCTCGCTGGTCTCATCATACAACGGCAATGAAAAAAGCACCAGGAGAGGCAGCCATAACCTCTGCCGCACTGAAGGGGGCGCAAGTGAGCCCACAGGTTCTTGTTGCTACTGTTATTCTACGCAGAAGCAAACAACAAGCTAGACTTTTGAAACTAGAGGAAGATAAGGAGGACTTTTACAAAAATGTAATGGAGATTGTTCTCCAGAAGGATAGTATGGACTTCATTTTCAAGTCAAGGTAAGACTAGTAATGAACATGGGATCTTAGTAAGAAAGAACAGTCCAATATTTAGATTTTGGGTATCCTTTTGTTGAACAGTCTGTTTAAAATGAATCGAAGCATCAGACTAAAAAAGCTTTTGAAAATAACCGAACATTTCGATTAAGGTGAAAATATAATATTTGTAAATCTGACTCTGAAAGAGTCAGTGCCTCACCAGCCATGAACCTCACCGCACGTCACTGGAGAATGCAGTCCGGGTGATGTTTTTTATGTGGGGTGCAGATGAGAGGGAGCTGTCCAGAATGACACCAAGATGTTGTGTTTGAGTTCTTGATAAGCCATTAAAACAGTAAAACAAGTGTCTCCTGTTCACCAAAACATACCCATCTGTTATGGAAAAAGAAAGTATTCCAAAAGTATTCTAAAAGTAACCTGAACACGTAAGTGTAACTGTATTCTGATTACTTTCAGAGCATGTAATCAGTAACTGATTACATTTACAAAGTAACCCTCCCAACCCTGCCTAGAAGTGATCTTTCGTTAGCGTGAAGAGTCTGCTAAGCTTTATGCAGTACCTGTACCCCCCGCTGGCCCGCGATAGTGTCTATTGGATACATTTTGGCCCTTGGACAAATGTAGTTGGTGATCCCTGCTCTAGACCTTTCAAAAGTTGTTGGGCCAAGATCAGGTCTTCCGGTTTGTGATATTGAAGCTTTATCTGGGCGCAAGGGTGAAGAAAACAGTCTTGTGAGTGAGCATAAATTCATCCGCTAAAACAGCTGCCTTAGTATGAAGTATTCCAAAAGTAACTTGAACACGTTACTTTTTTAAGACACGTAACTCAGGGTTGCCAACTCTCACGCATCTGGCGTGTGACACACGCTTTCACTCTCAATCTCACGCTCTCACGCTGCCCACACTATTCTCACGCCAAAAACAAGAATACCGAAGACTAGAAACTGTTTTGAAAACTTTTGTCAGGTAGTGATCGTCTTCTCAATAGAACATCTTTGATACTTCTGGCCAATCAGAATCAAGATAACGGCGTGGTGTTGTTGCAGGAAGTCCCCACGGAGAATACTTTTGCTGTAGTACATCTCTATACGTCGATACAACGAAATAAGACCCCACGGTTTGATGATTGATAGGTGTGTGGGCTGTCTTTCATTTTGACACACAGAACAATGGGGGCTATCCCCCCTTATCCACAATGTAAAGTCATTCACACAGCCTCTTACCTCTTCTCTCTGTGAGGAGCAGCAGGCTCAGCTTTCAGAACAAAGTAACAACAAACTAAAATGGCATTAATTTTTTTTAATATGTCGTGGAGTAATAGATGTATTTATTGTTCTTCTCAAGAGAGTACCAGAATGTGTATTTTATGTTAGTATTTCAAACAATCTCCTGGGGGAGAATCCCCCAGACCCCCTGCAGGGGTTGGGCTTTCAGCATGTCAACTCTTTCACCTGTGGGGAAGTTGCAGGATTGGCTCCAGGTCGCCCTTTTTATTTACTACAAGACAAATGTGCCTTTTTATTTCATACAGTTCAATTTGGATTGAGACAGGGAAATAATCTAAACCTCACGCGTGGCGTTTCACTGTCAAGGGGAGCGTGTATGTAATTACAATGCAAATACTGACTTCACCCCACCACTGTATGGGTTAGCCCTACCAGAGATTACCCAACACAAATACTCTCTGGCAACTGCCAACCCGTATTGCGCAAGCGCAGATCTAAGAACCAGTAGAAATGATAAAAAAGTAAAAGTCTGCTGCTTATTGTTCTACTAGGCCAAAATAGAGTGTGTTAATTAATATGTTTGGCAGTTTGGAGTAAGTCTGTAGATTTGTTTGTGTGTGTGTTTCATGTAGCCTATAGGCCTCTCATGATAATTAATTTTGTCTGATACATTTTCCAGGAAATTATTGCGATAACCGATAATATTGTCTGCACCGTTGTATGACCATTTTAGACCCCTGACATAATGATGATATATAATAATAATTCAAGTCTTTCAAACTGCTAGTCACATCCTCATGTAAATGGCAATTTATCGAGTTCATTTTTATTTATCGTACGATAAGTCAATTAATTGCTTATCGCGACAGGCACACAATAAAACAGTGGAAACAAAGATGTGTTTGACTTTCATTAGTGAATGAAACTTTGTGCCCTTTATAGTCTGTGTCCAATTTTGTGTATTTGTATATATTGTATATATATCCTATATCCTATATATATGCTAAGGTCCCGCTGCTGACACGATAGCAGTCATTTAGTGCGCATATGTGTAATTAAACCCATGATATCAAAATCTCACTCCAGCCAGGAACCCAAAGTTGGCAACCCTGCGTAACTGTAACTGTATTCTGATTACTTTCAGAGCATGTATTCAGTAATCAGTAACTGATTACATTTACAAAGTAACCCCCATCATCTTCTTCCTCCTCAGCAAACGGAGCCATAACCCGCACGGCTGCCGGCTCGCTCCGTCCTCTCTGTGTGATCTTTACAAGAAACTGAACAACAAGTTACAGAAACGTCAAACTGCTGTACATAAACCTTTGTTTATACATTTTATTATATCAAAGGATTATTATATATATTTCTGATGAGCCTGAGATACTGGTAGGGATATGCCTTCAAATGGTTCTCACACATAGAAGATTTGTACCCTTAACATTTGTCGTTCACAGCATCATCTGCGGGACAATGTCTTGTGCATTTCGGATGAAATAACTTGCCTCTGCAGACTTTTTTGATATGTCTGATTTTTTGTCTGTTTTCCCATGCTGCAGCCAGAGCATGGTGTGTTCAGAGGAGAACATCATAGAGCCTCAGTCAGTCCAGGTCTTGGTTCAGCATGGCTTTGACTTTAACAAGCAGTGCGCCCATCCCGTACTGCGAGGGCAATAATAAGGTGAACATACTTACATTTTGTTCTGTGTTGTGGTGCGAGTCCTGAGCACTGTGTTCTCTTTTGTACCTGTTTCCCCTCTGTTATGGGTAGACGTTTACCCATAAACATAGTTTCTAAAATGTTACAACAACAAAAAATAGGAAACATCACTACAAGCGTCACCTTTCACATTGTCAATTTATAATATGAAGCTATATATGTTTATTGTATCCATTATAGTTGTGAGAGCCTTCAGCAACAGGTCTGTAAGTTATAACTTAAAGCTTCCTCACAATAGCTGACAGCCCCCCAGCCCCCAACAACAAACAATATATATATACAGTGCCTACTGAGGTCCCTGTCTGGGCCTTACATATATGGTCTACTCCAGACTCTAGGCTCTCATAACCCTGAAAGGTCACACCTCATGTGGTGCCCAGCCTGTGGCACAGCCATGACCATATGAAAGAAAATCCTGCCATTAGGTTATCATGTTTATGTTATAATGCATTGAAGAAGACAGCTTTACAGTCCCCAAATTAAACCTACAATTCACAGATAGGAAATTCCTGGCCTATCACATCACTTTTTGTTGGAGTAGGGTAAAACAATTATAATATTGTCACGGTCACAGGTACAGATAAGAATCCAATAGCACGACTCAGATACAACCAGTGTAGTAATGTTCAGTTTAATCGGGTCAGGGACAGGCAGGCGTCAAAACCAGGAAATCCAGCAGTTTAGGCAAACAAATCCGAGAAGGGGCAGGCAGAAAACTCGAGGTCCGATAACAGGCAGGTAGGGGTCAAAACCGGGCAGGACAGGTAACTAGGCAGGAGATAATCAAACGCTGGAGTGCTTGGCAGAATACACAAGACAATCTGGCAACTGACAACTGAAAATGGGGTGGCATAAATACTGTGGAGTGATGAGGGAATGAGTAACAGGTGAGGGGAAGAGCTGAGGAGACCAGGTGAGGGGAATGAGCTGATTGCAAGGGCCTGGGGGAAAGCGGGATCTGAAATGACAGGAGAGTTTAGATGAGGCATAAAAACAAACAATAAAATGGGTGTCTAACTTGTGACAAATATCCTGTTTCCAAACAACCAATACAATGTTTCCATGTAGGAAGAGAAAATTAAGTTTCATTCCTTGAGAAGAGAGATGCACATTTATTCTTTATCATTTTGAATGTAGATGTTATCAGCTTTATGATGGATCATTTCAGTCTTTCAACTCACTGGTGATACAGCGTTACAAAAATAGCCTCTTAATAGCCAGACTTTACAGTTAATATACGCCCACAATTATTCGTCATTAACAGTAAAATATGCCCTCATTAACTCGTCCTAAAGCATGCATCCTATCATTTTGATTTACGAGTGTGACTCGGTGACGGATGGTCTCTGCGTATCACTCGTACTATTCTGGCTCACAGATTTGGTTGCATATGGTTGTTACCCATAGTTCACAACCTTCGCCCCCGTCACCTGTTCAGTTTTCAGCCTTGTCCTGTCAGGAGAGCAGACTGCTCTGCAAGTTTGTAAGTCGGAGTCCTCATAACATTGATGGAAGCTAATATAGACAGCCTTATTTTTTACATTGTGTTTAGCCATTTGGTTTGGTTGAATATAGCGTCTCTTAGTTATTTTATGTTGTTTAAAAGTTTACACTAAATAAAAATGTGCAATCCACAGGAATGATAATAAATCATATATGCCACTGGCCTTGATTGAACCTATATAATAATAACTTGTAACTCTAAAATTGTTGTAAAAGACAAAAAAGTTTGAATAAAAAGCAATGCTTCATCACACACACAGTCAACATGTGTTTCAAGTATGTGGCTGAATGGATGAAAGTAGTTCATCAAAGATGCTCCATGCAAACCAAGCTCCTCTACCTATTTTTAGACTAAATTGTTGGCAACAATTTGTTATTGTTGCCAACCAGTGGAGAAGAAATGTGGGTTAATGGATGTCTCCTGAACCCATTAACCCACAATGCTCCTGAAAGTGGACATGAGAGTTATTAATAGCAGCAGTGTGGAGGCTTTGAAGCAGAGCCCTCACCAGTGTACGATGGTATGTGTTTTGTAAATGGCTCCATCCACACCGCAGTCTGTACGTGTCCGCTGCAGCTGCTGGAAACCAAGCAGTTAATATGACGGCTTCAGGAAGAAAATAGCAGGGAACAATTTAAACAATGGGCAAATCAAATCATAGCAGTGATTGCACAATTACAAAAACCTCATCATCACCAATCATGTCACTACATTTTCATATTGTTTGAGCTGAATGATCACAACGTCATCTTTTCTGCAGTTGAAAAACAAACGGATCCATTCAATACAAGATTTGTAGTTGATTGGCTGCCAAAGATTACGGTTGACAACTCCTAGCCAATCAAGTGAGAGTATAGCATTTGAAAGCAGTTGAGCAATCAGAGTACAAATTGGGAATGTTCAGCCTTACTAGACATATTGTGAAACACCATAGAGAACCTTATTCTAGGTATAATCGAATGATTAGTTTCCTCTGTTTATGATCCAAAGTGGAGTCACTGTAATATTTGTTATCTGCCAATACTGGGTCCGAGTTTATTTACTTAAACTTTGGGTGAGTAACATTGGAGAAATCAGCAAAAGTTAGCTAGATTCAGGAAAAACGGAACAGCTACGGAGAGTTACCTGGTAGCTGACAGAGACAGTAGAGTCAAATACTAACACAGCTGAGTAAAGGAAGGTCAAATTCTGGTGTGCTTTATTTGAGCCGGTAGAGATCTAAATATGTGCAGATCGGCCCAGATAGTGATCCAGAGCAGCGGCTCAGGACATTCTTACATTATTCCTCCCTTGAGTTATAGCAGACTAAATAAATACTCTGTGAGAAATAAATATGCTAATGTAGCTAAATCAGAAGCATATGATTTATAACCAAAACAAATTAATGGTGACGTCTGAATTGATTTAACTCATCAATGTGACAACATCTGTTGAAAAAACATAATACCTAATCTCTAAACACTTTATTTTTCAATAAAGTGTGTCTTTGGGCCTATCATTTTGGGAACATTTAATTTGCCATAAAGAGACAAAGACAGTGATCGTCATCTCAACATTTTTGAGGGGGGACCTGGGGGGGACACAGGGGGGTCCCAGCTCAGTGTAATGGGGGGCACTAACCCCTGCTATTTAGAAACGTAGGAAGGGAAATTTGATCATTTAATGCTGGGATACATTGAAACATCAGTCATCTTATAATAGGTTTGGTGTTTTTCCTAAGTTGACTGCCTGTGGTCTTAGGGCAAATATGACATCAATACATTATTAATAAATAAAATGCTTTGTCTTCCCCCAAGGCAATGTTAGGGGAAACACTGACGTTCATGTTTCTGAGCTGTGGACAAACAAATAATTTCTTAAAACATTTACGTCTGTTTTTATGGCATCACTCTATCCCCAACTGGCCTCCAACACTGGTTATGGTGTGTAAAAGCTGCATGTGAGTAGAACAAAATATCCCTAGAGTAAATCTGTGACCATTTTTATGACAGGTGAGGAAGAAATGTTAAAGTTTGACCTTTCCACACAACAGATCCTCTATCCGATTTAAACATGAGTACGAACAGAACAGTCTTTTGAATCACATCAGTTTAATCAAATTACAAAGTCACAATAAGTATAAGGAAGAGGTCAATTTTTGACTAACAACATATGTTTGCTTTTGATAGGACATCTCTTGCATGCTTTTAGTACATTGTAAACTTAATCACCCACAGATATGGAAGTTCATCAATTAAAAAATGTAAAGTAAAGTGAATACTATTTTGAACCTTAAGTTGAAATTTCAGAAAATGCATGAGCAGAATTGTTAACATGGGACCGTCTTTCAAGACAAACAAAGAAAATCTAACTCTTTGTGAAAAAAGAGCAAAACATTTTATGTCTCGCCGTATTTAACCCTGAGAATGTGACCATACAGTAGGAGCCATTTATGGGTATGCAATTCAAAGCTTGTTTGAAAGGCCTCTTACAGCAGATCTTTACTTGAAAGTTGATCACGGCTATTTTCTGTTATGCAGTCACCTAATAGTTTTGTCTCGAATAGTCTTCCATACACATGCAAATATTCACAGGCAAATGCATGTTATTCCTGAGTCTCCGATGAAAATCATATAAAGTCTCTAGATATTCAGGCCGTCCATCCGGCTCCTGTGACTGCTCTGCCTGCTCGACTGACAACTAGTTCTATGCTGATTTTGCATCTCTAATAAGGCCTGGTTGGCGAGTTTATTCTCCTCCATATCATCTTCCTCTTCTTGACCTTTTCTCTCCACCGCCATATTGTCTCTGTTCTGCTTGAAGACCACTTTGCTGCTGTAGGGGCTGAATGCTGAGGTTTGCTCCGTATGGAAAGGTCCAGGCACTGCATGATGCCCAGAGAAGTAGCTATATTCTGGGACACAGGGTATGGCTTCAGTTCGGGTCTTGGAAGCCTCACTAATAGCATGTGATCGTCTGTAACGGAGGCCCTGCTGGCACTTTTTGAAACCTAGATGGTACATTTCCACCAGGTTGAGCAGCAGGGAGACGGAGGCCACAGCCAGCATGAAGATGATGAAGATCGTCTTCTCAGTGGGTCGGGAGATGTAGCAGTTCACCATATTAGGGCAAGGCCAGCGGTCGCAGGTGTACATTGCCTTGAGCTCGAAACCATACAGGAAGTACTGAGCTACAATAAAGAACACTTCGAACAAGGTCTTGAAAATAATGTTGAAGACGTAGGTACGCAAGAGTGCGCCTTTCAAGCGAACATGGCCCTGGTTGTCTTTAATTGAGGCCTTCTTGGCTTTAGTGACAAGTAACTCCTGGGTTTGCTTTTCACCCTGCATGGCATGGTCCTTCTCTTTCTGTTTGTCCTTTTCCTCCATGCGGACCAGATGAAGGATGTGGCCGAGATAAATGAGGGTTGGCGTTGAGACAAAGATGATCTGCATCGACCAGAAGCGGATGTGAGAAATAGGGAAGGTCTTGTCATAGCAGACGTTCTGACAACCGGGCTGCTTGGTGTCACACGTGAAGCCGGACTGCTCGTCGCCCCACACCTTCTCAGCGGCGGCCCCCAGCACCAGGATCCGGAAGATGAACAGCACTGTGAGCCAGACTTTGCCCACAACAGTGGAGTGTTCCTGGGCGCTCTCCAGCAGCTTCCCCAACGAGTTCCAGTCCCCCATATTGGCTCACAAATAGAGACTCAGATTTATCCACAAAACCAGGAGATTCGCCTGAAAGGAGAGGGACATTTTTTACTTTCACTTGGATTAAATAAACACTGTAATTTTGCAGTGTCTGGCTTAGAATTAACAGACTTTCTACAGCATGTCCTAAATTCACAGGCCCTTTCTTTGTCAGGGCTTGGCTCCGAAACCTTGGTTGTGAAAATATTTTCTATTTTCAAAAATACACTACTTAGTGACATTTTGACCAGTGATAACTGATTTTTTTGGCCTATATAAGTTGTGGAGACAACCCTTTTAAGTTGATATGGTGAACTTGCTAGCACATTTGGCAATTTACTCTACACCTACTTTGGAGTTGTGTAGAGTTCTGTCTGGTTTGAATGCATTGTATGAAGGTAGATATGGTGCAAAATGTGAGAGCGTGTAAAACCTGATGTGAGCACTTGCAGAAAAAAAATCTGAGCTTGTGTGCATACATTTACACTTGTATAAAATATCCACGTAACTGTGAACCAAATGTACACTTGTAAAAAATATCTACGTAACTGTGAACCAAATTTGAAGTTAAACGTTTTGTAGCTTGTAGAAAAAAAATTAACTTAGTGATGAAATGTTCACTTGCAGAAAAATACATATTTTTAAAATATATTTTCCATTACAACTGCAACTTGGTTATTACAACCTCTCAAGTTGTAATGACTGATTTCAGTCATTACAACTTGACGAATCTGCTCTGTGGCAGTATAAATCGACGAATCTGCGGTCTTGACTTTTGCTACACTTCTTGCAATAAATGTGTCGCAAAAGTAATTTTCACCTGTAGATGTGGAGGGAGGGAGGGGGGTTGGAGCAAAGGGGCGGAGCTATCAGAACGACGAGGCTTGGGTCAGTCACACAGCCACAGTCAGGTCGAACCGGATGACTGTGGGGGGGCGCTACCAGTCCGCTGACATGGCGCGTCAATCAACGGTCAATTTTGCCCATTACTTTGAATATTATTATTGTGATTGAGGATTAAATCCGCTTTGAAGACCACCGTTTTATATCGTGCAGTTTAGCGGCAAAATAACGTCAGTTAGCCAGCTAACGCTAGCTTTGTTGAGTTTATGCTAGCTAAACAAGTAGTGGTTGTAGTCTACAGCAGTAATTAATATAGTATAGCCTACTGCTTTGGCACTAACGGTTGATAACCGTTTATGAAAAATAAAACCAATTGAACTGTACTGAAATAATGACAAGTTTTATAATTGTCTTGGGCTCCTGCTGTGTTTTTAAAGCCTTTGTAAATTATCCATGCTATTTAGCTAACGTCGAAGTAGTGTATGTGAAATCAACCTCACAATAAGATGTGTGTATATTACAATTATTAATGTCATATTTCAATGTTGATGAATTTCATACTGTTCATTCATAATCTGATTACAATTAAAAAATAATTATATCAACAGCACCTAAACACACCTCTTTCATAAATAACACACTTGTTCTGCAATAATGTTTTATGTTTCATGTCATTTTTGTTAGGAAAGGACATGCCCGAAAGACACGACTCAGCATCTCCTCTTTCTCTGAGGGTCAAGAAGACCATCCAAGAGGAACATTAAAGGCTGATGTTATGAGATTTTAAGACCAGTACAGGACATTCACTAAGAAACTACTTATATTGTGAAAACAAAGATCTGCACACCGAATATTTTTGTAGTCTATCAGGACCATCATTTATTTGTGACACTGCCTGCACCTCAGAGAAGGGGTGGTTATAGGCAGGCTTATAAAGTGTGGCGAAAAACACAGTCAGCTGATGGGATGCATCTATTTCCACATCTACACTCCATCAGCTGATTATTTCTATTTGCCTCGCTTTATGAGCTTCACATCACTTGTGCCTTGTACCGCCGAGTTTGCAACATCACAAATAAATGGGGCCAATCTTCAGTCAGATGTGAATGTGTAATCTAACATTTTCAGTAAGAATAATGGACAAAAGGAATGCAAATACAAATACAATTTATTGAAATGTGAACCAAAAGTTAATCAAACATGTTTTAAATAAAAAGCACATATGGACAGAAGGTGTAAACCCAGGGGTAGACATTAAGGGTAAAATGCCACTGGCCCTCCGGGCCGGTGAAATTGTATTATCACTGGCCCCACCATTAGGCGCATTCACACTGCGGTACTTTTCCCACAAAGGTTCATGCGAACTTAGTTCATGCGAACTCTTTTGTTCGCATGAACTACACACCGGAAAAAGTCCCTGGGGGAGGATTAGGCAAATGAAGCCGCTGACGTCACTTCTTCTTCTTCTGCTTTGGGTTTACTGGCAGGCTACAAACAACTTCACGGCGTATACTGCCGCCCACAGTCCCCGGCCGGAAGTCCCCGGAGTTGGGGACTGGCTTCAGTAGAAGCTGCTGGGACTCCCAGCAACTTCTACTGAAGCCTTCCGAGTAAATCGCCAGAACGCCGACACCTCCTCATCTCCACCGCTCCCATGTTTTATTTTGTGTTGCCATAAGTTAGTCTCTCTGCGTTTCTGCGCTGGGCTAATGCTAATGCTAATAATGCTAATGCGAGGATAATAAAATGGCGGCTTCACAAAACGTTTTGGGAGTTTTACGGGGCGTGGTTTGCAATCCGCCCAGCCAATCAGAAATATAGCTCTTTTCTCACAAAAGAGCCGCTCGAAAGTCCCTGCTCTCTAGCAGGGACTTTCGAGGGGGTAAAAAGGTTCACATGAACCATTTTTAGTACCGGCTCTTTTTGGTGTGAACGCGATAAAAGAGTTCTCATGAACTAAGTTCGCATGAACCTTTGTGGGAAAAGTACCGCAGTGTGAATGCGCCTATTGTAACCACTGGCCCGGAGCATTCGTCCAAAAAAAAATCGACTAATAATGAAGAAAATTGACACATTTGTTGCAATAGTAATTTATGCATTACATTACTACTTGTACTACAACATATGAATCATCAGTTCTTCCTCATTTTCCTCAATTGTTCATATTTGGTTTATTAAAATAATGATATTGTAGTCATAAATATAATCGATAGATTATAAAAGGGTTTTAGGACGCGTCACTGCACCACTCCATAGAAGCCAACCTCATCGATCAAGCTGGCTGAAACTTTCTCTCCCTCTTCTTGTCATGCTCCCTGTCACTCTCCTTTAACTCCTCCGGTGACTTTCTTTTATTTGAAGATAGTTTTTTGCCCGGCGCTTGGCCGGTTACCGCTGGTATTAAAAACATTTTGGCGAATGGTTAGGTGGCGCGATAGTCTGTAGTGAAGAAGGAGCGCGCTCACGGGAGCCTGCTTGCGCTGCGCTCCGCAGCAAACAGCTGTTTATTTTTTTAAAGCAATATTTTTAGTGGCCCGAGCGGGCAAGTGGAAAGTACATTATGCTGGCTCGGGGTGTCTAAATAGTGCTTCCGGGCCAGCAGGCCATTTATAATGTCAAGCCCTGAAACCTATTAAATGTATAAGTAAACACATTTAGTCAAATAACGTGACAGACTAGGCCTGTGCAGGTGGTATCAGCTATGGTATCAGCTCCTCCATCAGGCCTGGTCCTCCTCGCTGATGAAAGACCCTCAGTCCTCTCCAAACCAACAGACAGGACGTCCATCACACGGAGGTTTCTCCCTGAAGTCTCTGCAGCCCTCTGGACACCACGCTGTCTCAATCCGTCCACACTGAATATGAGAGGGGGGAAATGAAAATAATAAATGCTTTAGACAATAAGAAATATAAAGTTAACTGTTGAGTTACTCTGTTTTTTTAGATTATCAATACTATTACTGTATAACTAATATCTCAGGTTAAGAGGCATATTCAAATAAAGATTGGTCTTTAAATACATTTAAAGTCAAGGATCTAGAACTGGTACTTGTAGTTTTAATGATACATTCTGGTTATTATGCTGTTTGGAGGAGGCATCACAGGTAAGAGCACTAACTAGCTACCATCACATGTACCTTAGCTTGACTTAAATGTATTAAACGTATAATTAACTGATATCAAAATATAAATAACTAATGTCATGCAAACATATTAATATTTGCTTGATTCCAGAGTTGAATTTAGCACAATTGCATACAAACGTGAAGGGATTTTAAGATTCTGAAGTCTTCGTTCTAAGTAGAAAATAGCATGGATAATTTACAAAGTCTTTAAAAACACAGCAGGAGCCCAAGACAATTATAAAACTTGTCATTATTTCAGTACAGTTCAATTGGTTTTATTTTTCATAAACGGTTATCAACCGTTAGTGCCAAAGCAGTAGGCTATACTATATTAATTACTGCTGTAGACTACAACCACTACTTGTTTAGCTAGCATAAACTCAACAAAGCTAGCGTTAGCTGGCTAACTGACGTTATTTTGCCGCTAAACTGCACGATATAAAATGGTGGTCTTCAAAGCGGATTTAATCCTCAATCACAATAATAATATTCAAAGTAATACTGGGCAAGTAATGGGCAAAACTTACCGTTGATTGACGCGCCATGTCAGCGGTAGCGACATGAACCGTTAGCGAACCGTTAGCCCCGCAGTCATCCGGTTCGACCTGACTATGGCTGTGACTGTGTGACTGATCCAAGCCTCGTCGTTCTGATAGCTCTGACATTTATTGCAAGAAGTGTAGCAAAAGTCAAGACCGCAGATTCGTCAATTTATACTGCCACAGAGCAGATTTGTCAAGTTGTAATGACTGATTTGAGAGGTTGTAATAACCAAGTTGCAGTTGTAATGGAAAATATATTTTAAAAATATGTATTTTTCTGCAAGTGAACATCACTAAGTTAATTTTTTTTCTACAAGCTACAACACTTTCTTTTTCTTCTGTGACTTCAAATTTGGTTCACAGTTACGTGGATATTTATACAAGTGTACATTTGGTTCACAGTTACGTGGATATTTTATACAAGTGTAAATGTATGCACACAAGCTCAGATTTTTTTCTGGTAAGTGCTCACATCAGGTTTTACACGTTCTCGCATTTTGCACCATATCTACCTTCATACATTGCTGTCTGCTTTGTTTGTGGTCCCTACCAAGTCCTGAGAGGAATTATCTAGATATTTAGTCAGGGATGCTATAATTATTTGCTGTTGATTGCGGGTTGATATCTGCCTTGTGGACAGCCCTGACAGCCCACTCTGGGGGCCACAAGCAGAAGGGACATGACACCTCCGACAGCACCCCCTCCTCCCCCCATAGGGTCGGATGATCCTTCAGTGAGCATGTAAATTTCTTTTGCTTTTAATGCATGCTGTAGTGATCACTATTTAACCACTGGGACATAATTCACACATGGAACTACAGGTTGGGGGTATTGTTCCGCACGGACATTATTGCTTATTGTACCTCCGGTGTTTATACTGTGTCCTCCTCCTTTTCTCTCTCTCTTGTTGTCCCGGGCTGCGACCCGACAACACCTCCTTTATTAAAGTACCCTTCTGCACCTTCGATGCACCGCCTCCGACTCCCATATCTCCTGGCACTATATTGGTGACTCTGACACGTCTGGGGAAGTTTCCGAGACGAAGCCGAACACGGCAAAAGGAACTCAGGTTCCTTTCTCGAAATGCCGGGGATTTTTTGGAGACGTCCGTGGCTGCCACCGGCACGCGGACTGAGGCTCGGTGCGTGCTCCGCAGAAGGCTGGAGACGTTGCTCGCCGTTCCCGCATCGGGGGGACGATGCACGACCTGCTGGGTCGACCAGCAACCCCATGGCTACCTCATGGGGCTGTTTCTTCTCCGGGGCGTGCGGCTGCACGTCCCAGCGGCGCTAGCTAACCACGACTAGCAGCTATCCACGTGGGGCTAACGACGGCTAGCAGCTACCGATGGCTGCCAGCTAACGGCCTCAGCTAACGGCTAGCTGCTAACGACTATTTCGCCCACCTGTTTTTTTGACCGTGGACAGTACGGCCCTTTTTGAGCTTTTTCTGGTGCCTGAGAGGAGGTTCGACCATGTCTGATCGACCTCGTGTGGACACTCTCACCTGTTTCACCACCTCGACGGCGGCTTCAGACGCCACTCACGCTCATCGACGCCTGGGTGGTGCACTCCTGGACCCCGTCTCGCCTCGGCGGTTTCGGACGTCCCCATGCCTTCATCGGCCCGTGGGTGGCGCGCTCCGGGACCCTGCCTGGCCTCTTCCCTCGCCTCGACGGTTTCGGACGTCCCCATGCCTTCATCGGCCCGTGGGTGGCGCGCTCCGGAGCCTGTCTGGCCTCTTCCTTCGCCTCGGCGGTTTCGGACGTCCCCATGTCTTCATCGGCCCGTGGGTGGCGCGCTCCGGGACCCTGCCTGGCCTCTCCTCTTACCGCGGCTCACGGTTCATCTCGACGGCGGCTCCGGACGGCGCCCCGTCTGGCCTCTCCCCTGTCCACGGCTCCTTCCCTCCCGGGGATGCTGCTCCTGCCCCCCGGGGACCCGGCTCTTTCCCCCCGAGGACTTTGTGCCCGCTGCCGTTGTGCCCTCGCCTGCGGCCGGGCAGCGCTCCTCCCTGCTGGGGACCACCGGGATGTTCGCGCCGTCCCCACGTCGCAGCACTGCGGCCCCCCTTACGACGCCTACTGCGGCCCCGTTCCGGCCCGTCTCCCACCCCCGGTAAGGATGCCCTCGCCTTCGTTTAAGTCCCTACCCTCTTCTGCGGCCCCCTTCCGACGGCCCGTTCCATGGCCCGGCCCCACCCTCCTCGGCCCCTGTGGTGCTTCCTCCCGGACACGGGGATAGTGTCCATGTTTGAATTCTGGGGGGGCTTGTGTAGTGATCACTATTTAACCACTGGGACATAATTCACACATGGAACTACAGGTTGGGGGTATTGTTCCGCACGGACATTATTGCTTATTGTACCTCCGGTGTTTATACTGTGTCCTCCTCCTTTTCTCTCTCTCTTGTTGTCCCGGGCTGCGACCCGACAACACCTCCTTTATTAAAGTACCCTTCTGCACCTTCGATGCACCGCCTCCGACTCCCATATCTCCTGGCACTATAATGCACTGATTTATGTTATAAATAATTTAAATGACACTTCACACATAATCACATTAAATCCATTAGTTACAGTAAGTCAAAACAGATTACTTGCTGTGCTATTGACTGGCATTATATGGCATCCCTTATAGGCTTACAATTATAAATATGGTATTTGTCTGTGATTGTCCCCCCACAACCAAAGCCTAATGTAATTTCTTCAGAGGAGACATACTAACATGAAACACAGATTTATTATGAATTCACTGTTTGTCCTCCCAGAGTTTGTGTCCTATCTAGTGTAGTCCGGGACACAGCTGACTGTGTGAGAGATCGCCCTGCAGCAGGCTGGGGAGACTCTTATGATCTTGTGACACAATACCCGGCAGTGCTCCCTGACTCCAGAATTAGGTTTCTAGTTTATATAGCAGGGCCTATTGGTTTACAACTTAGCAGAAATGTTCTTTAAATATAATCGCTTGTGGTAGGATTTACAGGATCACTTGATGGATTAACACTTTGTTAAGTATGTTAAATACTGAGCCTGGAAATAAATCCCAAATTAGATATCTAGACTGCCAAACTAACTTTAGAACTCTAGTATGTTTTTGATGATTCATTTAGACACTCAAAATATATATTTGGATATATTGATTAAGAAAAACATACCTGGTAATCATCTCCTGCCGATCCAGAGTCAGTTGGTGACTGAGCCTCTTTGGTTCACAGAGAGGCCATGTTCTCCTGAGCCACTGAGGGAACTGGAGTGCTAAGATAAACTTTTCGTTTCTCTGGAGGCTGTGTGATCCCGCCTGCTGCCCTCCCTCTCTGACCCCGGTATTCGGCAAGCCACCACAGCCTGGTCCGCGTGTGAGTATATGAGAAGATTCCCACTTGGAGATCAACTATAAAACACCCTGACTAAGAGGTGTTCCTGTTGGATGGAGTGGCAGCTCAGCAGGCCAGTGAGGATGCAGGTTAGTCTTACATGTCAGTGAGGTCTAAATATAATTCCTTGTGATGGGAGGAGCTTTGTTGTCACTCTCATGTTGAACCTTGACTGCGTGGTGTTGCGTTGGACACTTTCCAAATCTCCCTTCAGTGCTGCAATGAGTGTTACTGCTTTTATAATTCTGAAACAAGATGAACACATTTTTCCTGATCCAGTTTATTATCTGAACGTTTGTCATTCTTTGTGGAAACTCAAGCAAAGTTTCCCTTTCTTGTGTTTTTGTCATGTTTTGCTTTTTTATGAACTGCATTGTGTCCTTAGGTGTCATGAAATGTGCATCAAAATAAAATGTATTTGTATTTGCAGAGTACATCTTCTAATACTGTACAATTTGATGTACTTGTCTTGCACTCAACTTTCCCCCTTCTTGTTCTTTACACTTTAAACCTCACTATATTTCAGGGAGAAATGTTGGTTGAACTTTCTATAAGTCCATCTCTATGATGCATTATAAACATACTTTCACTATTTATTGTGCTTTATAATAATAATCTTAACACATGTTATAGCATTTTATAATACCTCATCACTTCATACTTCAATAATACTCACATCATTTTTGTTTGTGTAACATTCATAGTGAAAGATAATACCATTATAACCTTTTTTAAATGTAATGCATTATAATGTATTATAAATATAAGTCCCTCCAGTTGGTCATTTGTTGCTTTAAGAAAGTTAAAAACTATCATTAAATCTATGCAACAGCCACAACACACAAAACATCACATTTCTCAAATCTAATTATTGTTACGGTGTGTGTGGGAAGTAGGACCCAAATGCAGATTATAGTGACAAAAATGACTCCTTTATTTCAAGGCTACATAATCACAAAGACATAACAGAACACTCACCGCAGACCAGGTCATGACACAAGACGAACCGACAAAGACAGACAGAAAAACCAGAACTTAAATACACACAAGACTAATCACACAAACAAGACACAGGTGAGGAGGGAGGAGAAAACACAGGGACACCAGGTGAACACAATCGGGTAAATTAGACACACCAGGGAAACTGACAGGGAATCACAGACAGATTACAACAGGCAGGAACGGGGGGTGAACACTTTACAAAATAAAACAGGAAACTAAAGACAGAAACAGACAGACAAAACACAACACGGACAGATCGTGACAATTATAATGCATTTCAAAATATTATTACATATTACAGCAAATATATTATGATCCTTGCACAAAAATCTGTGTTTTAGTGTTTTAGTATGGTTATAAGCAGGGTTGGGTTATAACGGAATACATGTAACGACGTTACGTAATCAGAATACAAAAATCAAGTAACTGTATTCAGCTCGCGTTACATTTGAAAAATGAGTAATCTGATTACAGTTACTTTCGTAAACATGAAGTGAATACATTTTGGATTACTTATTGGAATTATTGGTGGAAAGATTTCCTCACAACATTTAATATTCATTACTAAAGGTACAGACGAATCATCACAGCGCACAAAACCTATTACCGCCGAAGATGGACCAAAAAAGGGAGCGTTTGAAAAAAATGTGCGGGTCCACTCGGTGAAGCAATAACAACGAAACATGGAGGAACAAAGTCTACGTTTAAATCGTGTGTGTGTGTGTGTGTGTGTGTAGAAGTGTGTGTGGTTAAAACACATCAGCCACACCGCTCTTTAGCCTTTCTAATGATTCTGAAGGTAAACACAGTGAAGGCGGTGCGTGAAAGGCGGTGCGTGAAAGGCGGTGCGTGAAAGGCACTGCGCGCTCCTCTTCTCAGAGGCTGAGTTAACCCTCCCGCTGCTTCCTGGCGCTGCAGAGATTTCATGAAGTGAAGGAGGTTTTCCTTCTATAAAACAGCTGTGGGCAGCAGATACTGTGAGAGTCACGGACATGAATTCATAGATCAAGGCAGACTGGTGCACACACTCTCCTGTTTTGCCAATCCGGTGCTTAAACAAATATAGCTCTAAACCCCTGGCCGAAATGTCCTTAAAATGAAGTCCGAGTTCGACATTTTAATTCATGTCGTGACAGCACTGGCAGGACAGAATGCGACACGCCCGTTCTAAGCCGTGTCCCTCACTCCTCACATCTTAAGCTGCATCCCCAAAAAGTTTATTATGTTGTACATCGTTTCAGATGTGATGTTTCAGTTGTGCTCTTGATAAGCCATTAAAACAGTAAAAACACGTTCAGTTTCCTTTTGCTTTTGGTGTCTCCTGTTCACCAAAACATACCCATCTGTGAAAAAGAAATTAATCCAAAAGTAATCTAAAAGTAATCTGATTACATTTACAAAGTAACCCTCCCAACCCTGGTTATAAGGCATTATAAATATCTATATAAAATATTGTTACCACTTTACAATAAGACTACCCTTATAAAGGGTTTACGAATAGTTTGTAATTCATTTATTAATTAGGTTGTGAACACTTTATAAATCATTAATACGCTTTTATAAGACATGAGAAAAACGGGGCAACTGTGACCGGTTGCTTGCCAAATAGTGAGCCCACATTTATCTGTACTGCTAAGCCTTATATTGGCTACCTATCTTAACTCGTCTTCTTCACCAGCCAGCACCTTGTTGTTCACTGAGTTGATTCCATCTTGATGTTTCTTGGCATCTCTTATGACCATTTATTAATGAGTTACTAACATGTATAACTGCCAAAAGGGAGCTTTATTGTAAAGTGTGAAACAAATCACCATGTATTAATGTGTTACCTTATAATTGGTAAAAGGGAGCCTTATTGTAAAGTGTGAAACAAATCACCATTTATTAATGTGTTACCTTATAATTGGTAAAAGGGAGCCTTACTGTAAAGTGTGAAACACATCTATTGATGAGTCACTAACATGTATAACTACTGAAAGGGTGCATTGCTTTTAAGTTTAATACAAATTAAAGATTTATAACATTCACGCTTACCTAATACACATTTTTCACATGAAATGCAAAGTAAGATGCAACAGAACCAAGCAAAACATTTTATTCACGCATGAAGAAAATCATGTGTTAAAAATAATGACTATTTAGTATGACTGATACCAGTGGCGAACCGTCAGGGCCTTCAAGGTATTCAGAGAATACCCTGGAAAACTCAGATAAAACAAACAAAACATCGATTTAATTATATAAATAAAATGTATATAAAATGAATAAATGAGAATCGTATCTGTGTTGTTGATCTGTAATATTACAGTATTACGTTGATTTGTTTGTCCTTCTCGGACCATGCACTACGCATTTCAGTGGTTTTGTGTTAGAAAAGAAAGCAACCAATCAGATCTTGTTCTGGGTATCTGGGTGGAATATCCTTCAACCAAGGTATTCTACATCCTTGATAGAATGCCCTGGCCGTTGCACTGAATGAGAGCGTATGTTTGGACTGACAGTTTGATCAACCAATCATATATTGATTTGCATTGATTCTCTCAGAGTTTCCCTCGGTTCCAGGGTACTCTAGAAGGCCCGCTAGTTAACTGGCTCGAGAGTCGAGACAGAGGATCTAGATGAATGCGACGAAGCAATTCATGCCGTTTTAATGTTTAATGAAATGACAAGTGCAACAGGTGAAGATGAAGTTGTTGCGGAACTGTTTTCAAGTTCCGGGGGGGGGGGGGGGGGGTGTGTCTACAGAAGGTCCAGTTGTGAAAGACACGGTTCGCCACTGACTGATACACATATTTAAACATAAAAGCTTTTCTCAGACATAAATGAAAGACTTGGTAAGACATAATGGTACTGGCCATCAGGGTGAACAGAGCCGAGCCAAGATGACCGTTCAAGAACCTTGAGGTGTTCCTCCAACAAACTCTCTGTAGCGTTTCCTCTCAGTCTACGGACATTTGACGGTCGACCAAGCTCTTTGGATATAACTGCCGTCTGGGGGTTCACAAACCACCTGCTGTGGTTTATGGTGTAGTGGTTGTACCCCATGTTACTGACCACTCTCCTATGCCCTCCACTCATCCCTTATAATGTTACTTCCTGACTTAACATGCCGTCTAATCAGAGGGACAAGGTTGCATCTTGATCGTTTCTCCACTAGTTTCAACCATAGACTGTATATATAAATGGACGTAGTGTCCGTGACGTCACCCATAGGATTCTGCAGAGTTGTCGTGAAGCCCTTAGTAGGCGGAGTCGGCCACTAACGGCTCGACTGTGACGTCAGAGTCTAATCCCGCCTGCTCCAAATAAGGGCAAAGAGGCGGTGTCGAGGCGGGACCTGCTGCCTCCGAACTGGAAGTAAACAGAGCTAGCTCAGGCTAAGAAGCTAAGCTAACATGAAATACATGCATACCAAGTTACTGCTAACAGTGTAGTTCCCCTATATAAACGTTACATTCATAATCAAATGAGACAATCTGCAAGAGAATTAGCTATATTTTGTTATTCTTAATGCTTGTCATTCACACGTGGAGAAAAGACGGACTCCACCACCCGGACCTAACGGAGCCGCAGTGGGCTAGCTCCGGGACGCCGGCTGGAGCTAGCCCCCTGCGGCTCCGTTAGCTCCGGCGGCCAGCACTGGGATAATTGGGTCCCCTATTAACATTTGCTCCCGTTTAGCATTATGGGCGTCATAGCCATAGACTATAAAAGTCTTACCCAAGGCTGAATCATAAACTAAAATGTATATGTATGTATAAAGGGTTACGTCCTTAGCTGGCTAATAAGTAGCAAGCTAAGCTACCAAGCACACAAACACCTGCGAACGGGGTTAACATGTATAATATTATAATTTTAGACTTCTTAGAAGTTCTGTTAGTACATTCAAGCGCACAGCACGACATTTTAATTGTCTGGTATTTGTAACAATATTCCCTAAAAGGCACAATCACCACGAACACGGCTAAAGGGTCAAGTACAGTACTATGACTAACTAACGTTGTAGCCTCTATGGTTGTAGCCTAGCAGAGTGGACAAGTTGCTGTTAGCTGACAGTGAGGCATGTACATGTCCATCAAAGTGACCACGCCCTAATTTATGCAAAAGCTTTAAGGCTTAATATTAATTAAACAGATGAGTTGAGAAAAAATGCACCCCCCACACAGTAGTCATGAAGGGGGAATCTAACTATACAGAGAATATGGTTTTTTGAACCACGATGTAAACATGTTTATTTCTGCTGTAAAGTTGGGCATTTTAACATGGGGTCTATGGAAATTGCTCCCTTCTGCAGCCTGCTCCTACTGGCCACTAGATGAACTGCAGTGTGTGGCACCTCCGTATTGGCGTCCCGGCTCTTCCCCAGAGTTTGCCGCTTGGTTTCAACATTAGTCTCCACCTTCTGAGAGAGAGAGAGTGTGCTTCCTGCTTTCTTACAGTGTAGACGCTTTTCTGCTTGCTCTTGCCTCTGCTTACTTTTTTATGCTGATTTTCCGATTTTTCTTTTCTGAAAATTTCGAGCAGCGGCTCCTGGACATTAACTTATCACTGGGACAGTTATTCTTCGTAAATAGATGGAGGTTTTCAGCCATATTTCAATATTTTTTACGACGACCTCAGTCTTAGTAGCGTGGCTTAGCAACTAGGGCTGGACCCGAATACTCAACTATTAGAATATTCGTTCGTTGGCCAACTATTCGGGTTTCAATTTCATTATTCGGATATTCGGTTTTTTTTTTCAAATAAATATTTCCCCTAAATGTATGCTATCAATAAAGGCGAATTGCCATATTCTCATACTATATTTATACTTTTGAATTGCACTGTTAAAATGCGGAAATATATACAATCTCAGCCTGTGCTCCTGACATCGCATTCACTCAGTCACGAACGCAAATGGCACGCTTCACCTTGTTTCACACACCTGAACACAAAATGCCGAAGACTTCAGCTGTGTGGGACCATTTTAAATTGGACGACGGTAAGAAGAATTGCCAAATATGCGACAAGAAACTGGCCTACCACGGTGGCACAACAACTCTGAAAAGTCACCCGGATGCTGTAAGTAGTAGCTTAGCTTAGCTGTTGTCAAGTTGCCATGTTGAAGCTGCTTTATCCCCCGTTTAAACAGTAACGTTATACATGATAAAATCGTGCACTTACTTTGCTTGGAAAATAGTTGCAAGCAACCAAATTGTTTTTTTATATTAGTTTTTCAATTTTATCCGAATAGTGAAAATAATAGGAGCAATGTGGGAACATCTGGGGGCAATAAGGCAATTATTGGCATACAGTTCGTTCATTTATTTTTCGTTCTTCATTTATTTAAATAATTTTTACTGTATCGGTAACAACACTGTTAGGCCTACTGTTACGGCTATGTTATTAAAAGTATTGTTGTTATAACAGAAAAATGTGTTTTGTATCTTCAGGTTGTAAAACGTTATAGACGGAATTTGGAACCAGATTTGGTCCCCGGGCGCTGCACTGTGGCTGGGTTAAATGCAGAGGACACATTTAGTTTTAATGTATGCGAGTACTGAGACAATAAATAAATATAAATCGTAATAGTATGCTCTTTCTGCGCTTCTGCTTAACAGCGTGTTGTCAGGTGCCTCGGATTCGGAGCGTGTTATGAAACCTTTTGAAAAAAAAAAATGTATTTAAAAAAAAAAAAATCTCTCCGGACGGAATATTCGAATATTCGCTGCCGATTACTACCGAATATCCGGAGCCCGAAAAATGGTATTTGGGACAGCCCTACAAGCAACAGCTAAAGCCTGATACTGCATGATATTTAGCTTAAGCTCGTTAGCAGAAAAATGCCTCCGTTCTCTACAGCAGGGTTGCCAACTCTCACGCATCTGGCATGTGACACACACGCTTTCACTCTCAATCTCACGCTCTCACGCTGCCCAAACTATTCTCACGCCAAAAACAAGATGAACCGGCGATCGTTTTTGGTTGTTTATTTACAATGTTGAGTTGACAGCTGCTCAAGCTGTCGATCCGCTCCCGAAATGATTGCGATAAACGATAATATTGTCAGCACCGTTGTATGACCATTTTAGACCACTGGCATAATGATAATATATAATAATAATTCAAGTACATCCTTTCAAACTGCTAGTCACATCCTCATGTAAATGGCAATTTATCGAGGTCAGAAAAGTTATGGAGTTCATTTTTATTTATCGTACGATAAGTCAATGAATTGTTTATCGCGACAGTCCTATGCACACAATAAAACAGTGGAAACAAACATGTGTTTGACTTTCATTAGTGAATGAAACTTTGTGCCCTTTATAGTCTGTTTCCAATATTGTGTATTTGTATATATTGTATATATATCATATATATCTATGCTAAGGTCCTGACACGATAGCAGACATTTAGTGCGCATATGTGTAATTAAACCCATGATATCAAAATCTCACTCCAGCCAGGTACCCAAAGTTGGCAACCCTGCTCTACAGATCACTTCCACAAACTTCTACAGAAGATGGCCGTGTTGGAAATGAAAATGCAACGGTTGGAAGTTAACGTGGAAGTGAATGGAATAGGTTGGAATGACACCACTTTACCAGTGTTGCAAAAGAATGGACAAAGGCATGCTAACTCACAGCTAGTTAGCAGCTACAAGGATTCCACGGAACAGGAGGGCTGTGTACCGGGTAATAAATCTACAAGTGGTAGTCCTCCCTGGAACTCTCTGGGTGCAAAACCTACGAGTAAATCATTTCCATGGGATTTGGGAGGACAAATAACAGGCAGAGCCCAGCACTCTGAAATCTGTGATGCGACCGGCTGGCCTGCATTGTTATCACCCAGGAAGAGCGCCTCTTCAACCCCTATTCATACTAGGAAACAGCCGTGGACAGCTGCTAAAGGGAGAACTACAAACAATCCTCCTAAACCACCAAGTGTGCCAATCCAGAACAGATACGCTCCGCTGACCCAGAACCGGAGATCTCTTTCTGATGACCTGGATAACCTGTCCTCTTCACACAGGAGGGTAAGGACCAATAGCTACTCCAAAAGTAAAAGGCTAGAGGGAAAGTTAACGACTGGGCCTGAAACTCTGATTGTGGGTGACTCTGCTGTAAGAGATGTAAAAAGTCTGTGTAGTAAGAACAACACCAAAGTACTCTGTTTTCCCAAGGATATGGTCTCTGACTTGGCTGAGAAGATCCTGCATATTGGGGCTGAACATCCGACTGTGAAAAATGTGGTACTGCATATTGGAACAAATTATGTTGTGAAACAACAGTCAGAAGTGCTGAAAGAAGACTTTAAATGTTTGTTGGAAACTGTCAGCTCTCTAAATACGGAGGTGTTCATCAGTGGCCCTCTACCGCCAGTCAGATGAAGAGTGGAGAGATTCAGCAGATTGTTTGCACGTGGCTTTCAACTGCCTGTACTGACCATTCTGTCCATTTTATTGACAATTTTAACTTTTTCTGGGACCGCAGATATCTTTTTAAGGCAGATGGAGTTTGCCTGAACAAGTCAGAAGTGAAATTGTGTATCTCTAACATATTCAACTGCCTGCATCATCAATCTGTTCCCTCTGCCAAGGACAAGCGGCAAGAGGAATCAAAACAGGAGAAAGACACAACACATCGTGCAGAAAACCTTGACGAAGTATCACTGCACCCGCTTGAGGAATGTCTTGATTATGGGAAACCTATGAGACAAATGGAGGAGTCTCCACCGCCCTTCACCCCCCGTTATCAGGATACTCTTCCTTCACCCCCAGCTCTCTCTACTCTCCGTTCACCCTTTCACCCTGGCCCACCCTCCTGGAGTTCGACCACATGAAGGAGAAACAGAAGGTTGGCACCAATTCCTTCCTGGAGATCAATGACCGCATGAAGGCGATACGCAGGGTTGGCAGCATGTCCTTTACCCCCGCCCCTCAACGACGCCCACCACAATCACAGAAGCAGAGATGTGCACCATCTCCCCCGTCTTCATCACCGTGCCTACGTCAACCGCCTACCCCCCTTCAAGACAGCATCTGCGGTCTCTGAAGCCTGATAAGAATATGTGTGTACAAAACACAGCAAACTCTAACTGATATGTGCTGGGTCCAGGCTCAAGGGCGTATGGCACTCTCAACATCCAGGACATGGTTAAACCATACACCCCAGCACATCCACTCCGCTCTGCATCAGCCAAACGGCTCGCTGCAGCTTCACTGCGAGGGGGACCCAAGTTCCCATCAGCAAAAACATGTCAGTTTGCTATCCTAGCTCCAAAATGGTGGAATGAGCTCCCCATTGACATCAGGACAGCAGAAAGCTTACACATCTTCCGGCGCAGACTCTTTCGACTCCACTTAGAGCAATAACAAATAAATAAAACGCACTTAGATACTAACTGTTAGAGAATAATTCTCCTTTACTCCTAGAATTCTAGGACGCCCATTAACGTTTATGACCAACCCATGTTGTTATTCCCAGTTTATGACCGGGCAACTCTCGGTCACAAATGGTTTATGATTGTGAGAATGCTGGCTTCGAGCCTAAGGGTCATACAAGTGAGTCAGTGTCTCCAGATGTTGGGGCTATCTCCAGTGTTCCCAGATGTTTACGTTATCTCCCCCAATATGTTGATTAACTCTCTGTAAACTAGTTAAAAGGGCTATTGAGAGGGAGGCTCTTCAGAATTGATGTGGCAACTCTCGCGGGCAGTCAAAACCTCTGGCTGCTGTGACTTGTGATGTGAATCCTCCGGCCGATACTCCTAATAAACCATCAGTGTTTGACATCAAAGCTCCAACTTTCCTCGTGTCTCTCTGAGTCCTGACTCTCCATTGCTGCAGAAGTTTCCCTTTCACTAACTAAGCAATTATATACTAACAAAGCACTTATATACTAACAAAGGACTGGCTTATCTAAAGCCTGTTGAGTATCACTTGAAATGGTTTGGCTATATGAAACCTAAAGTACTTATATGATTCTGTTTTCTTCAAGTTTGTATCTTCTTGGTCGAATGCACTTATTGTAAGTCGCTTTGGATAAAAGCGTCGGCTAAATGAAATGTAATGTAATGAAAGTGTATTCAACAAACTTAAACTAGCTTTATTAAATGTCAGGTATTTGGCAGGAAAAACGTTTTTAATCAATGATTTTATCACTGAGCACAATCTCAATTTTATTTTTTTAACGGAAACTTGGATTGAACAAAATAACAGTGCAGCTGTTCTTATCGAATCAACACCTCCCAACTTCAGTTTATGAGTCAGGAAAGAATGCATAAGAAAGGTGGTGGAGTAGCTATTTTGTTCAATGTTTCCCTTTAATGCAGGAAGACATCTTATGGGAACTTTGCTTCTTTTGAATATGTGGCCCTTCAGCTGAAATGCTCCTCTCGAGCTCTGTTCCTAAATATGTATAGACCACCCAAATACTGTGCAAGCCTTTTTGATGACTTTACTGAACTGCTGTCTATAGTGTGTATTGACTTTGACCGTCTAGTCATTGTTGGTGATTTTAACATCCATGTTGACAACCCCCAGGACAGAGGGGCTAAAGAACTGTTTTGTGTTCTTGATAACTATGGACTGACTCAGCATGTGATGGAGCCCACGCACAATAAGGGGCACAATCTGGACTTAACTGTCTAACTGCCTGTCAGCCTTCCATCTGTGCACAAACTTATCTCGTGCCCTCATTGCCCTCGTGTGTTGGAGGAGGGGCTCTGTAAGGAAGTGGCAGATTTTTTCCGGTCATGTATTTTCAAATTCTAGCACACTCGAGCTGGTTTCTCCAAAATTACCTACCCCGCCTTTA
This sequence comes from Harpagifer antarcticus, assembly GCA_902827135.1. Taxonomy (NCBI): domain Eukaryota; kingdom Metazoa; phylum Chordata; class Actinopteri; order Perciformes; family Harpagiferidae; genus Harpagifer; species Harpagifer antarcticus. The sequence continues at coordinate 2,710,285 of CADEHL010001352.1, forward strand.
ATTATCTCAAAGGGTCTGAATATCTCTAAGGTTGTGGCAGTGTTGTAGTCAAGTCACCAATTCACGAGTCCAAGTCACTCTCGAGTCACCACTCTTCGAGTCTGAGTCCAAGTCCGAGTCACCAAGGGAGAGTCGTAGTCGAGTCCGAGTCCATATCCGAGTCACCCAAGGAGTGTCCGAGTCGAGTCCGAGTCATCATTACCTGTGTTCGAGTCCAAGTCCGAGTCACCCAAGGAGTGTCGGAGTCGAGTCCGAGTCATCATTACCTGTGTTTGAGTCCGAGTCCAAGTCCGAGTCACCCAAGAAGAGTCCAAGTCAAGTCCGAGTCACAAGTCTTCATGTATTAATCTTTGTGGATATATGTGTTGAAATGTAGCGCTCCTCTACATTGCTTTTATCCTGTCATTTTATACTAATCTGTCTATTGAACTGCTGTGAAGCGAGTTTGGCTACAATTCTTGTAATAGGTGCTATACAAACAAAATGTCTAACTATATTTAAAATGTGTGATTATATTTGTATGCCAATATAAAGTTATCGTTTTGCACTTTTATTTTGATAGTAATAAGATCGGGACTCTTATTTTGAAGGATCTTTTGCTGGAAGTCAATGGACAATGGAGCAGTGTAAACACACACGTATAATGACAGATAAATTAACATATAGTTGCATTCGGTTTTTAGCACCTGGCTGATAAGGGCACAAGCTGTTAGTTGGTAATGATTGTATAGAAGCAAGGGTGATCAATAAACAGATACCATCAGTTAGAGAGTCTGACCATCATTCCGCCGGGGACGCTACAATTATTATAGTGAATGTTTAAATTCTATCAATAAAGATTAAGCCCCAGAAAGCACATGGCTACTTAGCATGCAAAATTATGTCATTCTGCATGTTAAGTGGCCATGTGCTTTCGTGTTATCAGCTGAATCTTTATTTATTGATTAGATCACGTTACTCTAATGATAGTGTTCAAGACAGCTTATATGTCTGAACTCGATCCTTAGAGTAATGTGTTACGGAGCCTTCTCTTCAATATTTTTTCCACATAACGAGCATTTTGCGCTGCTCTTTTCCAATGTGGAAGCAGAATGTGTGAACGCATACAGCACGATGCGGGGTGTGTCTCTAGACATCTTTAGACTGGAATAGCGGGGCCCAGTACGTGAACTTGCCTCGCAGGTGCACACGCCAGGATAGAGGACATCAGACTCCAGAGAAAACTTGCTCGAGTCCGAGTCCAAGTCGGATTGTCAATGTATAAGTCGAGTCCGAGTCATCGTGGGGGGGAAAATTCACGAGTCATCGTACGCAAGAATTCACGAGTCCGAGTCGAGTCACGAGTCCCGAAAATCGGCACTCGAGTACTCCATCTCTGGGTTGTGGTGACTGATGTTGCACTCTCTGATCATTCCTGTGTTTTCTTTGAGAGCTTCTGTTCACAACATTTTTCAAAAAGAGGTAACCACAAAGCGATATTTAACTGAAATTACTAGGGAAATGTTTACTCAGAATCTTTCTTCCACACTTGCCCCTGCTAACATCTCAGTAAATGAGCTAGTAGATCATTTTAATTCAAAAATTAAAAATGTTATAGATGCCATTGCTCCAACTAAGGTAAAGGAAGTGACTGGCAAGAAAATATCTCCATGGAGAAAGGCCATGACCGTGAAAACAGAAAAAAGAGTGTCGAAAGCTGAACGCAGGTGGTGAAAAATAAATCTCCAGGTTCATTTTGAAATCTAGAGAGACTTGGCTTTTATCATTTGGAATTGAAAATTGCACGACAGTCTTTCTTCTCTGACATCATTGCCAAAAACAAAAACAACAGTGTGGCATGCGAGTGGGGTGACCCTGAGCAGACCGCTGTCCATATAATCACCATCTGCCCCTTATATAGACCACCCTCGGAAGCCAGCCTCTTCGATCTAGGACCAGAGATGCGTGCATGGCTACACGACACCGAGTTGGACCTCTAACGTTACACGAAAGAAGAAGGTACAGCAAATGTGTTGTCTCTGTGTCCACTTAACATCAATTCAAACACCATGACACAATTCCATCAGATTAATGATAAAAACCTAGAGGACATTATTCAACTTCTGAAATCCTCCTCCTGCTGCCTTGATATTATTCCAACAGGATTTTTCAAAAATGTTTTTCATTGCATGGCCTCAGATCTACTTCATATAGTAAACAAATCTCTTCACTCAGGTATTTTTCCACAGGCCCTGAAAACTGCAGTCATTAAACCGCTCTTAAAAAAGAATAATCTAGATTAGGGGTGCAACAACTAATCGACTTAATCGATTAAAATCGATTACCAAATTAGTTGCCTACTAATTCAGTCGTCGATTCTTTGGTGACGTCATCACGTGTGTTTTACGCGCCGTTAAGCTCCAACGTTATTGGTCTTTTTATCGGTACTGGAGACATTTAAAAAATATATGTCATGTATTATTGCTACAAAAACATTATATCGCAGTCTTAGTGTCGCCAACTCGTTTCTAATATGCAAAAAGACAAACAAATGCGTCTATGATGTATTTTCGATCAGACGAGATCTCTCTCTCCCCCGTCTGTGTGCGAGGGGGCGGGGCAGTTTACACACACACCCAGCTGCTACATGCAGCAACATGCGGAGGAGATGGCGGAGAGTGTGGTTAAACTTTACCCGTCTCGATGTGGACAATGCTCGTTACCAAAAGTGCAATAAGAGTTTAGCATATAAGGGTGGTAACACGAGCAAAAGTGCACCATATTCAGGCGGAGGAATGCACCGGGTTCCACTGTCTTTCTAGTAGCTCTGCAGCCCCATCCACGAGTAACGTTTCCACGTCAGGTGTTATGTATGCTAGCAGCAACACACGGAGTTAACTCCATTATACAAACATGGGTTAATGATTAGAGGTAACTGAGTTATTTATTTTGTTTCAGTTTCAGCTATTCTGTTTACAGTTCTGTCATCACATTATTTAATACGATTTGTTAAAACACTGTTTTTTCTTTTGATGTGAAATATTATTTATTTAATTTAAATAAAAACCAATGTTAATTTTGTTCAAAATGTGTTTAGTTAATTTAATAATATATGTGTTTTTGAATCAAGTATTCATCTTTATTGTCTTCATTGTTAGTTTCCAAATGCCTAAAACAACCTCAAGCTAAATCTAAAAGTTGATGGCTAAATAAGAGCGTTTGAGAAATTGTGCAAGGCATAATAGTCCGAATAGTCGATTAATCGTTTCATTAATCGATAGATTAATCGATTATCAAATTAGTTGTTTGTTGCAGCCCTAATCTAGATGCTTCAGTAATGAACAATTACAGACCTCCCATTTCTAGGTAAAATAATTGAGAAAGTAGTTATTCAACAGTTGAGTAATTTCTTGCATTTAAATAACTGTTTCGATGTGTTCCAGTCAGGCTTTCGTCCAAACCACAGCACTGAGATTGCTCTTGTAAAAGTCTTCAGTGACATCCACTTGAACACAGACAGTGGCAGAACTTCAGTGTTAGTATTATTAGATCTCAGTGCTGCGTTTGACACTGTTGACCACAACATATTATTAGACCGACTGGAAAACTGGGTGGGACTTTCGGCAACAGTTCTAAATTGGTTTGAATCCTACTTAAAGGACAGAAACAACTTTGTTTCTATAGTTAAATACACATCTGAGTTGACAAATATGACATGTGGGGTTATAGCGATATATATCGCAGAGGGGGGAAAAAATCGCAATGTCAGTTTTTTCCAATATCGTGCAGCCCTACAGTAGCTCAGATAATGAAAAACAACAAAATAAGTTACCATAGCTATGCGGATGACACCAACATTTACATAACAATTTCACCAGGAGACTATGCTCCAATTCAAACACTGAGTAAGTGCATTGAACAAATCAATGACTGGATGTGTCAGAACTTTCTCCAATTAAACAAAGATAAAACTGAGGTAATGATTTTTGGAGCCAAGGCAGAACGTATAAAAGTTAGCGCTGAGCTTCAGTCTGCAATGTTCAAAACAACAGATAAAGCCAGAAATCTAGGTGTAGTCATGGACTCTGACCTGAGTTTCAACAGTCACATTAAAACAGTTACTAAATCAGCCTACTATCACCTAAAGAACATATCTAGGATTAAAAGACTAACGTCACATCAGGATTTGTAATCTTGTCGTTTTCAGCAGACTCGACTACTGTAATGGTGTCTTCACAAGTCTCACAAAAAATCTATTAGAAAGCTGCAGCTAATTCAGAACGCTGCTGCTCAAGTCCTCACTAACACTGTTACGTGCCAGGCAGGCTGTACTTGTGTGGGTTTCCTTCCCTCCTGTGTTTCTCTCTTCTCCCTGTCTTCTGCACAGCTAATCAGCAGCTGATCGGTATCTGCCTGTGCACCTGAGTCTGATGGCTGATTGGATCCTCTCACCCTCAGCTGGCCTATCAGCAGCCAGGGCCGACCATAAAGGAGGCACCCAGGAAGTCTTCTCGCTCTCTCACTCTGGGCCTCTTTCTGATTGAGGAGCCTGCAATTGACTGCAGTGTTTAGCAACTCATTATCTTTGTATTGTCTGACCTTTTTGAAAGCGTGTGTGTTGAGAGGTGGAGGAGTTAGGTAAGTCTGAGGTACCCTGTACATTTCTCATCACATAGCTAACTAATGTTTAGACACACTAGATTAGCCGATTGTTGCCACCCCTGTATATTGTTTTGTCAACTTCTTTGTAGTTTAGTTAGTGAGGGTTTTTGTTTGAGTTTTGGTTTCAAAAGATAGATGTAGAGATAGGCCTGGTTTTGTTATGCTTGTTTCTTTTGTTTGGCTCAATCTCCTTTGACTCCTCCTCCTCCTCCTCCTCCTCACACAAAGCGTATTTCTGTTAAACTTATGTTCAATGAGGGCTTAAGAAATAAACCTTTTGTCAACCTTTACTCTGACTCCCTCATAATTATTGGTTGTTGTATGTTATTGTCTCCAGGTCCCGTGAGTGGGGGCGTAACAAATGGGGGCTCGTCCGAGATATCTATTTTCCTGAGCTAAAAACAACCAATAATTGAGAAGTCATCGTAGGTGTGGACATTGGCTGAACAATGGGTTTTGACTTCCAGGACTTTATTGAAAGTCTAAGTGTTGATAAGTTGTATTCCTGTCGCAAAGATGACATGTTATGTATTGCAGCTCACTTTAACATTTCAGTAGACAAATATAAAGTAAAAAAAGAGATAAGAGAGAAAATCCTGCAAAAACTAGAGGAGTTAAAGATTCTTGTAATCCCAAGCATGTCAACTCAGCCTACGGCTGAAGTGTCTATTGAAGATGATAGGGAAAGTGTATTAGCTACACCTAGAATTGACAAGTTTAGTCCTGAAGCTCCTCCTGCAACGCTTCCTAGGTTTGAGGCTTTCTCTCCGGGTAGCTTAGGTGCAAGTAGTAATGCCAAATTAAAAGTTTGTCTTGCCCGTCTTCAGCTGGAGTTCCAGGAGAAGGAAATGGTGCGTAGAGCGGAATATGATTACAAACTGCAGAATCGCAAGTTAGAGATAGAAGCTGAGAAAGAAATCACGTTAAAGCGGCTTGAAGTTGATGCCCTGAGAATCTCTTCAGAGCAGACATTTGAGAGGTCAATACCTTCGCATACAGTCTCTCATACAAAAAGTTTTGATGTTAGTAAAAATATTGCTTTGGTGCCAACTTTTAGAGAGTCAGAGGTTGACTCATATTTTTGTGCTTTTGAGAGAATTGCTACCGCACTAGTCTGGCCTAAAGACATGTGGCCAATCCTACTTCAGTGCAAATTAGTAGGTAAGGCTCAGGAAGTGGTATCTTCACTTTCTTTGGAAGAAAGCTTGCAGTACAAAGTACTTAAAGAGTCGATCTTGCGTGCTTATGAGCTTGTGCCAGAGGCCTACAGACAAAAGTTCAGACACCATAAAAAGTCTGCTACGCAGACATTTGTCGAGTTTGCGCGAGAGAAGGGCACTCTCTTTGATAAATGGTGTGCGGCTAAGATTTTAAGAATTCTTTGCCTGAAAGGATGGTGATATTCTTAAATGAACAGAAGATCACTTCACTGGCTAAGGCAGCTGTTTTAGCGGATGAATTTATGCTCACTCACAACTGTTTTCTTCACCCTTGCAACCAGATAATGCTTCAATATCACAAACCGGAAGACCTAATCTTGGCCCAACAACTTTTGAAAGGTCTAGTGGACCACCATCACCTCCACGGGGGCCCCGTGAGTGTAACTACTGCCATAAAACAGGACACCTTATTTCAGGGTGTCATTTCTTAAAGCGTAAGCAACAATTTTCGCAACGCTTTCAAAAGGCATTGGACTCATTAAAGAAGTTTCCCTATCAGACATAGAAATGTCCCAGGAAGATGATGTACCTGATCCCTTTTCAAACCCTTTATTTCCAAGGGCTTTTTTCCTTTAACAGGGGATCCTAAAGACCAGCTGCCAGTACAGGTACTTAGGGACACAGGAGGTTCTCAGTCCATTATTAGAGAAGGCATCTTACCTTTAACCTCCAGATCATCATGTGGATTAAGTACTGTTGTTCAAGGGGTAGGCATGACACTAGTTGCGGCTCCTTTGCACAATGTTTATATTCACTCATCTCTTGTCAAAGGATTCTTTAAAGTAGCTGTTCTCCCTGCCTTGCCCATCAAAGGTGTTGATTTCATCCTCAGTAATGACTTGGCTGGGGGCAAAGTTAAGCCAGTACCTGAGGTCATTGATTCTCCTGATCTAAGTTTAGACGCAGAGAAATCAGCTGAAGTACCTCCCGAAATCTTTCCTGCTTGTGTTGTTACAAGGGCCCAGTCAAAGAAATACGGAGAGGACTTGTCTGATTCTTTTCTTGCTACAGGGCAGTTTCTTGAAGACATGACTGTCGGACCGACTGCCAGAGGAGGCCCGGTCTGCTGGTGCTGGATCACCCAGTAACAGCTCAGAGCTTGTACAACTGCCTGCCACTCGGGAAGAATTCATGGCAGCCCAGTTAAGTGATGAAACACTTTCTAAATGTCTCTCTTCTGTTATCAGTCAGGAAGAGGCCAAGTCAAAGAAGATGGCCTACATTATAGAAGATGGCCTATTAATGCGTCGCTGGATTAGTGATGCCTGTGAGGAGTCAGACTCCTTTGCAATTTATCAGGTTGTCGTGCCAACAGCCTATCGGTCTCAGGTGATGTCCTTGGCTCATGATCATCCGTAGTCAGGTCAGATGGGGGTAACAAACGTATGAACGAGTTTTAAAACACTTCTTTTGGCCAGGACTTAAGTCTGATGTAGTTCTTTATTGTCGAACATGTCATGTGTGCCAAGTTGTTGGTAAACCGAATCAGGTTTGATTCACACTGCTCCTCTCATTCCTATTCCAGTAATGCGAGAGCCATTTGAAAGGCATACTCCTGGTTCTTTCTTTCTGTCTGACCGTTGGATTGCGGATGGAAACCGGATGACAGACTGACCGTGGCCCCAAGGAGCGTGCAGAATTCCCTCCAGAACAGCGAGGTAAATTAAGGACCACGATCGGAAACCTCATCAGTAGGCAGCCCATGGAGTCAGAACACATGGACCAGCTCCGCCGTCTCTTTAGCTGAGGGGAGCTTGGGTATCGGCACAAAATGAGCCATCGTACTGAATCGGTCGACCACCGTCAAGATGGCAGTGTGTCCGTTGGACGGTGGCAGACCAGTAACAAAGTCCAGAGAAATGTGAGACCAGGGGCGATGAGGGATAGGCAGAGGTCGTAGGAGACCAGCAGGAGCTTGGTGAGAAGACTTGTTTTGATTGCAAACAGGGCAGGCATTAACAAATTCCCTGGTGTTGCCACCAGAACCTTTGCTGGACTACCTCCCATGTACGTTGGATTCCAGGATGGCAGGTGAGTCTGGAGTTGTGAGCCAACTGGATAACATCAGACCTCAACGTCTGCGGAAAGAACAGGTGGTTCGGAGGACAGGCACTGGGTCCCGGCTGGTCCTGCTGGGCGGCCTTGACGCTCTCCTCCACCTCCCAGATGAGGGCGGCGACGAGCTGAGGAGTCGGAAGGATGGTTTCCAAGCCCCTGGGAATGTTACCTCCCTCTCCAAACTGACGAGAAAGAGCGTCGGCCTTAATGTTCCGAGAACCAGGGCGGTAGGAGAGGGAGAAATTGAACTGAGTGAAGAAAAGGGCCCATCTAGCCTGTCGGGAATTCAGTCTGCGGGCCGACCGGATGTACTCCAAATTCTTGTGGTCGGTCCACACCAGGAAAGGTTGACTGGTCCCCTCGAGCCAGTGACGCCACTCCTCCAGAGCCAAGTTCACTGCTAGCAGCTCCCGGTTTCCCACATCATAATTTCTTTCCGCTGGAGTCAAACGCCTTGAAAAGAAAGCACAGGGATGGAGTTTTTGGCTGTTCATTGCTCGCTGAGACAGGATGGCTCCCACCCCCATATCAGAAGCATCCACCTCCAAAACAAACTGTCTTACATGATCGGGTACTCGGAGGATGGGGGCGGAAGTGAACCTGGCCTTAAGATTCTGGAACGCCTCCTCAGCCGAGGAGGACCACTGGAACATAACCTTAGAGGCGGTCAGGGCTGTGAGAGAAGCGGCCAAGGTACCACGGATGAACCTCCGGTAGAAGTCGGCGAACCCGAGGAACTGTTGTAGCCGCTTCCAGGATTCTGGAACCGGCCAGGAAGTGACTGCATCAACCTTGGAAGGATCCATCTCGATGTTCCCCTGTCCCACGATGTATCCCAGAAAAGAGACCGAGGGTGTGTGAAACTCGCACTTCTCCGTTTTAACAAACAGCGAGTTCTCGAGCAATCTCCTGAGAACCGCCTGGACGTGGTGCATGTGTTCTTTCAGCGTCTTGGAAAAGATCAGGATGTCATCCAAGTAAACAAACATGTGTCGGTCCAACATGTCTCGGAGCACGCCATTTACCAACGCCTGAAATACTGCAGGGGCGTTGGTAAGCCCAAAAGGCATGACTAGGTACTTGTAGTGCCCCGAGGTGGTGTTGAAGGCGGTCTTCCACTCATCCCCCTCGCAAATACGTACCAAGTGGTACGCGTTACGCAAGTCCAGCTTTGTGAATATGGTTGCTCCCTGCAGCAACTCGAATGCAGAAGAGATAAGAGGCAGTGGGTATCGATTCTTGATCGTAATGTCATTAAGACCCCGAAAGTCGATACAGGGCCTTAGGGTGTTGTCCTTCTTCTCCACAAAGAAGAACCCTGCGCCAGCAGGTGATGAGGACGGGCGAATAATCCCAGCCGTCAGAGAGTCATTGATATAAGTCTCTATGGAAACTCTTTCCGGAGCAGACAGGGAGTTCATCCCATCAGAGGTGATGCAGAAGCGGGTGTCAACGGCATAGGAAGAGGCGCTGGAGCGGCCACTCCTGCCACTAGCTGCTGCACAGTAGCCGTTGGCTGCTGTAGCTGTGCAGATAAATAGGTTAGCGTCTGGTCATGTGAAGAGTTAGCATGATGAGCCTCGGTGGCCAGGGCGGCTATTGAGGCTTCCTGCCTCTGGAGAGCGTCCTCAACTCTCTCGAAACGGTCTCTAGGTAAAGAGGAGTGCGCTGGGTCCATGTTCTGGCCAGATTGTTCTGTCACAATCTTAAGGAGAACCCAAATGCAGCACTTGAGAAACCAAGGAGAATTGGTAATAAACTTTATTGGAGATTCCACTGGATCTGAGGAATACCAACCGAGCAGTTTAACGCACCGGAGGACAGCGGGCAGAAGGTGAGTCAGGGACAGGCAGAGAGTCAGGGAGTAAGCGAGGTGGTCAGCGTAGATACAGGCAGGGTCGGATAACAGGCCAGACAGGATAGTCGAGGGACAGGCAGGATCAGGGAACAGGCAGAGCAGGCAGATCGAGGACAGGCAGGGTGGGAACTGGGTACACAATCTGGTATCAAACGCGGGAAAGACAAGCATGAGGCAAAGTACAATCTGGCAAAGAGTGTGTGTAAGGTGCGGGTTTAAATACTGGCAGAAGCTAATGGGTGCAGAAGAGAAAGAGAGTTAGCTAACGAGTGGGTGTGGAAAACAGGTGAATGGAAAACTACTGGTGAATGATGGAGCAGACTGACACATTGTATAACATAATTTAAGGATAATTATACAGTAATGGTCCATATTGATATATATTTTTCTTTTCTTGTACAAGAAAGCCCAGTCTATAACTGCTAAACATAGGAACTGGGTACAGTACCTTCTCCCAGAGACAAATACTCAAATAAAATAGTTTACTTTATCAGCATTGGTATTACCAATGCTTACTATTTGGTAATACAATTAATAAAAAGAACAAGGTTTGGGTTCATTCTTTAGATATGACTGTGATATTAACGTGTAAGCTCAATAATGAACTCCAGCTCAACCAACCATATTGTAATCATCTTGAAATATGACATTATTATTTGTAAAATACACACATCTTATTGTGAGGTTGATTTCACATACACTACGCCGCTCTTCAACACTACTTTGACGTTAGCTTGTCTACATAATCGAGCATAGTGAATTTAAATTAACCTTAGCAGTTACCTACCTAATAAAATATCTCTCTAACTTAGAAGGATGACCTTATTTGACCAACCCCAAACAGAAGCCGTTTATTCTACTGTATTATCACACTTCACTATTACGTTTTAACTTGGAGGCTACGATTAGCATCGTTAGCACAGATGAAGCTACCACTTGCTTACATGCTAAGTAACCCAAGCCTTAAACATTCATTAACGTTAGCTAACTGAAAACATAAGCAACACATAAATAAAGTACTTCAATTTCACTTACCGCAAAACCGCATTCATGCACCGGCTGTTTTAAACGTGGAGCAAGTCACAATAGTACAATATAAGCATGAAGAATAGTCCACAAGGCACCAGCACAACAAACACGGCCGAGTTCAAGTTATGTTCCCCGGATGAGCTGAGCAGGCATAGTCCCGGAAGCATCATGGAGCTGCTAGCAGAAAGACAGGAAGCTAACAACAGCAGTCACTGGAATGACCTGTCACTCAATGTAACCACGCCCTAATGTATGCATAACTTTAAGGCTTAATATAACTTAAACAAATTATAAATGGTAGAAACTCATTAATAAATGGTGATTTGTTTAACACTTTACAAGGCTCCCTTTTGGCAGTTATAAATGTTAACTCATAAATAAATGGTCATAAAGAGATGCCAAGAAACATCAAGATGGAAGGGGGGAGAATCAACTCAGTGAACAACAAATACCAAGGATGTTGGCTGATGAAGAAGACGAAGTATGCTAGGTAGCCAGTATAAGGCTTAGTCATCTTGCAAAAATAGTGAGCCTGTGTTGATGTATGAAAACTGTTAGAACTGGTTTATAAATTGTTCTTAATGATTAATAAAGTGTTTACAACCTAATTATAAACCCTTTATGAATCCTTTATAAGGGTAGTCTTATTGTAAAGTGGTACCAAAATATTTATAATCAAATATCATTTAAAGTAAAGTTTATAGTGCTATTTGCAGATTATTATGTTCAAATAGCATTGTAGAAAGTGTTACTGAAATATTAAATGTACAGCTATGAAATGTTCTCCATTATTACAGATTACACTGGCAAAATGTAATTTAGATCGTATTTGCTTCACCTTAAAATTCTGTAAGTAACAAAAACACCACAATATATGTTATCATACTGTACATCATAACATAACATTCTGATGTTAGTATGAACACATTTTGAATTCAGACATTTACTTTAAGTTTAGATTTTTACGATATCAAGTACATTTCATACATACTGTATATCCACCATTGACACATAATAAGGTTGAAGTTGATCAGTAACAACCTTAGCCTAAAGCCTGATCTGTTCTCATTAGTGTTGGCAACTTATTTAAACCAATAACTGACACATTTGCAACATTAATTAAGAAGATCCTCAACTAAATCAGCCTCCTTCTGATGACCTTCTCTAAAATAACTTTTCTATTCCTTTTAGCAACACGTGGGATTGAGATGCCCCTCATATAACGTGTAACAGTTTGGAGGAATTCGTTTTTGCTGCCAATCGGAACTCCATACATGTTCCATAAAAAGAGAAGTGCCCTCATGTGAGGTCACGGTGGGTCCAGCTGTCCAGGGGGTCGACCATTTTCACCCACACACTGACCCCGTACGTGGCCTGGCTATTGATAACACCACACTCTGCACTCTGGCCTGTAAAAGCTTTTAAGAAGAACTTAATCAGCCAGAGACGATTCCTCACAGGTGGCAGCACGGCTCCAGGGATCTCAGAGTTTCATCAAATGTTTCATTTGGTTGTTTTTCTCCCAGTTCCACTGATGACAGCTAAGGTTCACAGAAAGCGGGCACTACTGTGACTCATGTGATCATCTGTGTATTATTTATTCCTGCTGCTGTCTGGTATTCAAGTATTACATTCACTTTGGTAATAGTTAATAAAAATGCGCTACCAACAATTTCAATCTGCCGTATGCTGTGACACAAAATGGGTTCAATTTAAGATGCTATACACAAGAGTCATTTCAGCATGTTCGATCTATTGTTTCTTACATTTAGGATTTAGTGACAGTTAAACAAACTTTGGTTGATTTTATTTTGCAATGCATTGACAATAAATAAACATTTAAACCGGTTTAGCAATAAGTATTACATTTCAGAGAAAAAGAGTTTGCAATTCAAGTTTTTTTTTATATTGTAGGTTATTGCTTTTTTGTATCTAAGCAATTTAACCACCAAAGTTAAGCATCGGTATCAAACACACACTGAATCATTGCACGTGTTTTTCATGGATTAGTACTAAATCTAGTTTATGCCAGCTGAAGAAAATCCATCAATCCTACAGTCCAGTATATTATATCCACGGTCATTTCAATCAATATTTTTTTTGATTTAGACAAAAGCATGACAAATGTGATCATATATGCTGATTATTGTACATTTAAATGATCAAGATATTTATCCGGCACACTTTTAGACACAATGTTATAATTTCAAATAGCATGTATCACAATTTAATAATTTCAAGACCAAAAGTCCTCATCAAAATGAAAGTCCACCAATGTATGCATTAAAGTACCTTACAAAAGAAATCCTCTAATGCTGTATATATATATGATGTGAGTAAATGTATCTTTATTTGGACAAAAAAATATGAAATATTGGCTTTAATTAAATGTATTATGTCAAGAAATTACACATAACTGTATTAGGTTAGTTGAATGCAATGATATTAAGTTTAAATAAAACATATTAGGTTCAACTTAATATTATTTATTTAACCTAACCTGATACAATTATGTGCAATTTGTTGACATAATACATTTAATTCAACTCAACATTTCAGTTTTTTCAGTTTGACCTCAAGCCGTTATGTTACATCATTACAGTAACATGCTGTGTGCAGTCTTTGGGTTCATGGCAGAAAATGTTGACAGAATACTAACTAATTCCTTTGGGAATTATTTGAAATATATTCTTAAATCTGGTGAGGACATTTGAGAATATTCTTCCCCACTTCTTCCCCGCTTTGTAGTTGAATGCCTTGTCTCTGAGATACCAAACCGTTGGATAAATCACTTGCATGTGAAACAGCGATGTACAGTTTATTATATACACCTTACTCAAGTTGAATTAATGGCTGTCACTTGGATCTAGACTGAAAACACTGAAACATTGACTTTAATTAAATGTATTGTATTGTAACTGTTTTAGGTTAGTTGAATGCAATAAAAACAAGTTTAATTTGATAGTATTGCTTTCAACTAACTTAATACAGTTATGTGTAATCTGTTGACATAAAACATTTAACTAAAGTCAACGTTTCAGTTTTTCAGTGTAATCCCTTTGGACAGGTATGAAATCTGTGTTACGAGCAAAGTTTCTGTTGGATCCAAGCCCCCACAGTCGATTCTCCAGCAGTGTGCAAATGCTTGCCGTAGGCCTTGCCCACCAGGAACAGCACCTCTGCGATGTTGAGTATAATACAAACCCCCGACACAGCCAACATGAACACGGTGAACACAGTTTTCTCGGTGGGCCTCGACACGAAGCAGTCCACCGTGTTGGGACAGGGGTACGAGTCACACTTCACCAGCCGGATCATCTTGTACCCAGGGTAGATCATGTAAAACAAATACATAAAGGTAACCTCAAAGCCGATGCGGAAAAACAGGCTGATGACGTATGTCCACCAGAGAGCCCCTGAGATTTTCATCTTCTGGGTCTTTATCATCTCCAGGTCCTTGGGGTTGGATCGCCCTGACAGTTTGTAGATCCTCTTGTCCACGTGGCGGCGGTGGGCCACGTGCATGGCCACCAACAAGGCAGGGGTGGAGACCAGGATGAGCTGCAGCGCCCAGAGGCGGATGTGGGAGATGGGGAAGAAGTGGTCGTAGCAGACGCTGTTGCAGCCCGGCTGCTGGGTGTTGCAGGTGAAGCCCGACTTCTCGTCGCCCCACACGCTCTCCGCCGCCACCACCAGGACCAGGATGCGGAAAATGAAGAGGACAGAGAGCCAGATGCGACCGATGCCTGTGGAGTGTCTGTTCACCCCGCTGATGACAGCATAAAACGATGCCCAGTTCATCTTTAGTTCCGGGTCTGATGGAGAACACATCATAGGACAAACAGCTGAGAAAGCATTGTGAGGAATAAGCTTTTCCAGGACCAAAGGAATACACAAGACAAAAGCCTAAGGCATTGAGGAACAGAGGAAAAAATGAAATCCTTAAAAAAAAAGGATAAAAATAACACACACCAATAAACAGAGAACAATACAAATCTATAACAACAAAAACAAACGTTTTCCACACTAACATTTGTATTATCTCCCTCGTTTTGAGTCTTACTCTATAAAACTACAAAAATGACACCACACTTTCCTTAATAATTATGAGGCCTTGCGATTAGATATTTAACTAATAACGTTTCCTTTTGCCACAGCCACACTTTTATCAAAGATGCAGGGAAATAGAAGCTGGGGCGTGCAATCTGGGGAAATTGGAATAGGAAAATACATTATAACATTTATGCATCTCCTTAAACGCAGATAGCTTAACATATTTACTTGAAATATTTTTCTAAGCTGCTTCAATCTGGCCCCGTTTTTCAGAGAAGATTTTAAAAAGCTGAAAATGGAATGCATTCACACTGAAAACAAAATAATGATGAATTAGTTCATTGACAGTTGACTTTTAAATTAAATGTCAATCAACAATTGCTAAATCAAGCTACTATTAGGAGATTTTTCTTTCAAGCAAAATACGTTTTTTTGTATGTGTTGTATGGTTCCAGGTTCTCAGGTTTGTTCTGCGTGATGAACTAAATATTTTTGGGCTTTTGACGTCGGTCCGTCAAAACAAGTGATTTTAAGAGGTCCCCTTGGACCTCATGATTTTGTGATCACCATTTTAAAATATTTATCAAAGTTCAAGCAATTAACAGAATAACTGTAAGAAATTGGCAGATAAATAGATAGTAAGAATAACCCCGAAGCATCACAGTTAAAAAGTGACAAGTTAAATTTCCAATCTTCTCAACAGTCTTATCTAACGATGCTTCATTAAAAGATTATTAAAGAAGCTAACATTTTTAAGAAGCAAACCTGAAAACAAAACTGCAGCCTAAGAGTACTATTTTAGATAAAAGTTCACGTAACATTAAATATAGTTCTTTGGATGCTTCCAAAATAATACCTTTCTTACTTTTTCTTCATCTTAGTAAAATGTTCCAAGTCCAGAAATCATTTCTAACCTAAAAAGCATCAAATAGTTTTTCATCTCCTCTGCACTGATCATTATTAATTGTGCTGAGTCTCCAACATGTCTGAATATCCAGACGAGTATAAAAGTGAGAGTTGTTACCCGGCTCAGCAGGAGGTGTAAGAGGCATAGGAGGCAGCATAGAGGACAGTGTTGAGCTGCTGGTGTGGCATGGATGTGAATCCAGAGGAGAAGGAAGCCTCTCTGCCCCCCTTAGCAGTTGGCAGGCCACTTAAGAGTGCAACACTGAATTCTGGCACCATGCGTCATGTGACATGCTTTCATCAGTCGCAATGTTGTAGTAATCAAAGAGGGCATCAGTGGCCAACGTATCGGTGTCCGTATTGCCCTCAATTCTTGGAAAATTGTTTGTGATCCAAAAGTGTTGTGCATTAAATAAGAAATGTTCTAGTACTAAACTCATGATACAGAGATTCTGAACTTGGTGAGTAAGGGACCGCAGTAAATGTTATTTCGTATGATTGTCACTATAACAATGGCACATTTGTCTTATATATCTCAAGTAACAGTTTTTTAATGTGACTTTAACTGAACATCCAAAGAGTTTTCCAAACACCTCAGCCACTTTAAGACACATATTTAACCATCCCAACACAAACTGTCTCTCTTGTCCTGAGCTGTATGATCTGAGTTAGAAATGGAGCACACTTACCTTCAGCTGTATTTTGGAATAAAGCACATCCAGCAGCATTTACGTTGACATTAGCAGATTATTTTTTTTGTCAATCGGTTACTGTGAACAAGAGTATCATAGCACCATGACTTTGCATTGCTAATGATTTCCGTCACACTAGCCACTGCCCTGCACTGGAGAGGTCATATGCTACTGTGCGCAATATTTGCATACAATAGCCCCATTGACAGACACCAAACAAACAGCTTCAGAGTTCAGATCAAACGCTTTAATTTGGGCTCAGCTGAGGAATCTGTGTGGGACTGCAGCCTGTCCTCATTGTGCTGTGTTCTGCAGGGGAAGTGATGGGTGTTTTTGACGCAATAAGGAGTAAAGCATAAAAGGTCTAAAACAAAGAATGACCCATAACATCTAAAGATAAGAGAACAAGGGTGTATTATCATTATTATTATCTAGCTTTTTCGCCTCAACCTTTACATTCACATTGTTGCCCGCCTAACATCTAACCGCTGACTCAACCTGCTCACTGTGAACTCGATGAGGCCACACTTTGACATATTTTCCTTGGACATTTTTTTTATTTACACTGAAAAGTAGTTCACTAGCAGATGCAAATTCAATTACTACCTTCAATAACCTAAACTAAATGTAAATCTACATATGTTTAATGCATTTATACTAGGGCTGTCAGTCGATTAAAATAGTTAATCGCGATTAATCGCAAATTAATCGCACATTTTTGATCTGTTCTAAATTTACCTTAGAGGAATATTTTTCAAGTTTTTAATACTCTTATCAACATATGAGTGGACAAATATGCTTTATGCTAATGTTTATTATCATTTGAACAATGACAAATATTCTCATGAATATTAAACACAACAACCTCTGAACATTACAAATATTCGCCTCAATACAACCTGGAACCTCTCATACAATAATACAATACAGTGTGTGTGTGTGTGTGTGTGTGTGTGTGTGTGTGTGTGTGTGTGTGTGTGTGTGTGTGTGTGTGTGTGTGTGTGTGTGTGTGTGTGTGTGTGTGTGTGTGTGTGTGTGTGTGTGTGTGTGTGTGTGTGATGGATCAACACGTTCTCACTCCCATCCCATATTGACAGACGGTCAGGGCCCCTCCCCGTCGCTATATTACGTACAGGGTACCCCTTGGAAGTCAGGCTTCTACGGGCAGGGCGTCCCATAGACCTTCATTGCGGACAGCGGACCCCTTGACCGTCAGGCTTCTACGGGCAGGGCGTCCCATAGACCTTCATAGACCACGTGATCAACAACAATGGCCGACCTTCGTGTTATTCTTGGTGGAAAATGCCTGTTTTAAGGTTCATTTGGCCATTAAAATGCGTTTTGATGTCATTTTATGCGATTAATATGAGTTGTTATTTGTGCAGTAGATGTACATGATGTTTAGTTTGCTAGTTATGACGAAGATTACTTCATGAATGTGTACACATTCATGGTTGCATAGGGGTTGCTATGGACGCTGCAACAGCTCCCAGACCACGTGATCAACAACAATGGCCGACCTTCGTGTTATTCTCGGTGGAAAATGCCTATTTTAAGGTTCATTTGGCCATTAAAATGCGTTTTGATGTCATTTTATGCGAGTAATATGAGTTTTTATTTCTGATTGTTTGTGCAGTACATGATGTTTAGTTAGCAAGTTATGACGAAGATTACTTCATGAATGTGTACACATTCATGGTTGCTAAAGTTTTTTTGGTGGAAATGTGTTTTTTCACAGCAAAGTCACCCTCTGTACTTGGACTTATTGGGAGAATCTAAAGGCAAGAACATCCCAAATATTCATTTTGGTCTTTATTTTAGACCTTTAGTGTTGCCGTCTGTGAGGAAAATAAATGGGGCTCAGAGCCTCAGGATACTGACATCTGTATTTTTTAAATCTTTTTTTCCTTCTAATTTGTTATTCTTTTCAAAATAACACACTGCTATTTACTCACCAATAACACACAATTATCCTTGCTTTTATTTATTGGTTTAATTCCATAATCTCTGGCTTTTTTGGCGTCCGTCAGGAACTGAATTTCAAAATAAAAATAACCGGAAACAGACGTAGGCCTATAAGGGACATTTCGAGCATCATTGCGATTGTCAACATTTTTGAGTTTAGGATGGCCGAAGACACTACACTACCCATAATCCCCAGCTATCGTTTAGGACTACAGTCCCCGTGATTAATCTTCAAGGTCTGGGATTGGATGTTGGAGTGGCAGTGCCAAGGTTACACCGAGCGTCAAACAGCTGTTTGAAATGGAACGAAACCACGCCAGACTATCCAAAACTGGAATCGAACGCCCCCCCCCAGAACTACACACTACACACTACACTATTGTGTTTCGCAAAATGTTCTATGGGACGTCTCTACTGAACGTTTTCGTTTTTCCCACAATTAGAAGTTGCCAGTATTAAACACATTGGTGTTATCAAATGTAAAACATATAATTAATAAATGGGTGAAAATCGCTTGTATCCATAATGCACAGCATTAATATATACCCACATGACAGCTCATTGTTACATTATAATTCTACTCCACTACAATTCAGAGGTTAACCTGGTGTTTTTACTCCACTACATTTATTTGAGTTACTTTGCAGATTCTGATTAATGATGTGAAATATAAACAACCCTTAAAGCAGACTTTAGTTACAACTGAGTAAAATTCAGGGAAGGTGATTTTCAAGTGTCAACAATCAGGAGAGATATTTGATAGTTGCTGCTTGAGAAGACTAAACATGTATCTGCAGATCTCTATAAAATATATTCATTACTCGTTATTCTCTACTAATAGTTAATTAAAGACTGTATATTATGGCTATTTTACACATCCCTTTCAAGATTTTCAAAGGTTTATTGGCATATCATATACACAACTACGGTGTAGTTATGCAATGAATGAAAAACTTGGGTCACAGGTTCCTCAACAGTGCATTACAAGACATCTATCAATATGTGTGTACCTCCACCATTAAACTGTCATATTCTGCACATTTCTTATTCTATCTACATACATAAGAGTATCATTCATATGTATAATATCAGTTAAAATAAGTGCTTCAACATAGTTAACATTGCAGGAAAGCAATATATTAGACGTTAAGTACTTTGTCAGGCTTAATATTTATCTGTAGATAGATACCCCCAAAGTTTTTTTCTTATTTAAAAGAAGACCTTAATCTGTTATTTAATGTTTAAATAAAGGTTCATTCGTTTTTCTGTTTTGCACCTCCTCCTATTAATATCTTTGTACATCCTGCACTAAACTGTTTTATTGTAGAGATCACTTATAGTATCTTCTTGATTTTTTATATTCTATATTTCTATCACAGACCTTCTACTTTCCCCCTATGAAAATATGTACTCTTAATATTTTTTTAATCAAATATAACACATAAAAACAATAATTCAATAACGTGCTTTAACCACTAGGCGGTGCACACAAGGTCACACAGCCATAATAACTTTGTATTATTAGTGTAGGACACTTATGTATGTACAACATCTGAAGATGTGTAGTTTTATTCATGCTTTCACATAATTTTACAGCATATTGCTATACTATTTCAGACTCAGTATTTACATTCATACATTCAAAGAAAATCAGTAATATCTTTAAAAACTACAAGTCCTTTTATATCAGCTGTGCACCGTTATGGTGTAAATATAACCTATCTATGAATTAGATCAAATGTAAAATGTCCATACACTTACAAAAAGCAGCAAACATTGCGTAAGTGGAAATGCTGGTAAGGGCAATGTTGAATTGTAAGAACACATTTACTCAAATCAGGGGGTCACAGGTTCAATCCCCACTGCAGTCAGCATGTCGTTGTGTCCCTGGGCAAGACACTTCACCCCAAATTGCTCCTGTGGGGATTGTCCACAGTGTTGAGTATGTAAGTCGCTTTGGAGAAAAGCGTCTAACAAGTGACATGTAATGTAATGTAATAACTCAAGAACTGTGCTTATAGTATAGTATAATTTGATGTACATGTACTTTCTTGATACTTCACAACATTTTTGGAACAAATATTGTGAAACTTGTTTCCCCACTTCATATAACTGATAACTTTAATAACATACAAATTAACTAATACATTATCATACATTATAACAGATTAAGCTACCAAGCAGTGTGTTAAAATAAGCACCACATTTAACCTGTTAAACCCCAAGGTCGGCGGGGACCCTGTTTTTTTTTTCACGACACTGTGTCTGAGGGGATCTTAATATTTAAAAACCTATTAATGTATTATACCAGATTAACGGGAATAATCTCAGCTAACTGACGATACAAACCATTTTTACCAAAACAAAACACAAGTCTTATAAGAAGCATCTAAATGACCCCTTAGCGAAAAATGCTAACGGACATTGGCACAGAACTCAAGATAAAGGTACCCTTATTACTTATCGTAGCTGCACATACAAGATATCCGATTAAAGCTGAGGTTCCACAGATTATTTAGGTATATAGTATCATCACTGAGTGATCCGAACTCGCGACAGGGGAAGCAAACACAGACATCACAACACGTACCTTTACGGAGCTTCTAGGGAGATCGTCTCACCGTAGCTGTCAATCTGATCAAAAGACGTGTTCAATGGCATTAAAACGAGAAAAAACGCGGCTGAATCGGTTAATCCATAGGTTTTTAACGTCTCTGTATGAAAAAATTATTTCATTTATAATCCATAATTCCATTTTTATGTAAAAATTGCAGAGCAAAAGTTAGCTGCTAATGGTAGCCACCAGAGTGGCTGCTGCTTCCGGTCTCGGCTATGCGGCAGTCTAATACACACACATTATCAAATAAGGACTATGTGTGAGTTCCCCTCGATTCCATTGGCTCTGACGGTTAGAAAGATATGTCACATGTCAAAATCCAGCAAGGGGGGCCAGAGATATGGAAAATCCACCAAAATGGTTGCTAAATCTGTCTAAAAAGGTCAAATATCACTTGTTTTGCATCAATATTGATACAGCGTACTTATTATATGTTGTACTTTGGATTCCTAAAGCTTTTAGTCTACTAACATCATCCAAGGTTAGTTACTTTTCACTATAAGTACAAAATATTTTTTGGATGGACACTATAATTTACAGTTTTTTAACATGTTCAATCTGTTATTTTCTTTAAAATAAAAACATCTATATTGATTCTGACTTTTCTACATCCAACTCACAGGTTTATCATTACTTTGAGAAAAAAGATTATTCATTTAACCCTTTTAGAAGGGAAGATATGGTCATTTGTTCTGGGAATGTCATTTTCGAGACTGAAACCTGAAAAACAGGCTCGGGGTTTAACAGGTTGCTGCTGCATTAAAGTTAAGGAACATTGATGCATCAATAATTATGATCCAGTAATATAATTTATATAAATGATGAATAATGAGTACTTTTACTATTGGTACTTCAAGTAAACTTTGATTGTTATACTTGTTTTACTTCAATAAAGGAACTGTGTGATGGGATGCCAAGCTGATTTATAATTAGAACCTGTTCTGGAACATTTATATCACTCAGAGTTTGTTTTTTTGTAAATTAAGGCCTGAAGATTTCTCAGGTCCTTTTTAAAATATCAATGACCTAGAATACAAATGCAATTGAAACTGAAAGAATGCTGTTTATACTTACAATGTAATCGGTGGATTCAAATGAATCAGCAACATTTTAGTGTATTTTCAGTGCTGCTGCGCCCTGCTTCAGTTCAGTGTGAATGATGACATCTGCAGGTCATAAACAGTCATTGCAACATTTGAATAATTATTATCTTACTCAGCATCAGTCAAATCAGTGTAGGAGTAAGTGACAGTTCACTTCCAGCAATATGTTCAGTGAACCAACACCACATTCCTTAAATGATTAATCTCAACACAATATGCCTCTCAGTCATCTGATTGTAAGGTGCAACAAAGGCCAGCTAAATTATGAACACACCCAGTCACATGCAGGTGAGACCTGACTCACAGTGGAATAATACCTTTCTTGTGATATGTTCAGAGCCTCTCACATTCATATTTGTGCAGGTGTGTCTGTGTCATGAGCTTCTTTGCAGTTTAAATTGTTTTCCTCAAACCTTACATAGTGCTACATATTTAATTACTTCAAAGTCCGCATTCTCTATCTATGCCCGTAACAAGGTGTGTAACACAACCAAAAGGTATATTTAATAACTTAATATGGTTATATTGATCAAGTAAGTACCGGAGAAAGAATAAAGTATTTCTAGAAAGGTGGAAAAAATCGACATGATTTTATGTGGCAGATTAAGAATGTTTTTAATTTAATATTGTGTATTTTATTTCCACTAAATGTGTAATGCAACCCTTTATGGAGGACTCTGTTTTAGGTGACACTCACAATTTAAGGAAATGTATAGAAACCGATTTGTGTTCTACATTTATTGCAACTCTTATTAACAATATTATTTACATTTCATTTTTTTTTAATGTAGTTATACAGGACTGTCTCAGAAAATTAGAATATTGTGATAAAGTTCTTTATTTTCTGTAATGCAATTAAAAAAACAAAAATGTCATACATTCTGGATTCATTACAAATCAACTGAAATATTGCAAGCCTTTTATTATTTTAATATTGCTGATTATGGCATACAGCTTAAGAAAACTCAAAAATCCTATTTCAAAAAATTAGAATAGTTCCTCAGACCAAGTAAAAAAAAAAGATTTATAACAGCAAAACACAATCAAACATTTGAAAATGTCCATTAATGCACTCAGTACTTGGTTGGGAATCCTTTTGCACGGATTACTGCCTCAATGCGGCGTGGCATGGAGGCAATCAGCCTGTGGCATTGCTGAGGTGTTATGGATGCCCAGGATGCTTCAATAGCGGCCTTTAGCTCATTAGCATTGTTGGGTCTGGTGTCTTTCAGCTTCTTCTTCACAATACCCCACATATTCTCTATGGGGTTCAGGTCAGGGGAATTTGCAGGCCAATCGAGGACAGTAATGCCATGGTCAGTACACCAGTTACTGGTGGTTTTGGCACTGTGGGCAGGTGCCAGATCATGCTGGAAAATGAATTCCTCATCTCCATAGAGCTTTTCAGCAGACGGAAGCATGTAGTGCTCTAAAATCTCTTGGTACACAGCTGCATTTACTCTGGGCTTGATGAAACACAGTGGACCAACACCAGCAGCAGACATGGCTCCCCAAACCATCGCTGACTGTGGGAACTTCACACTGGATTTCAAGCAACTTGGATTTTGCTCCTCTCCAGCCTTTCTCCAGACTCTGGCGCCTTGACTTCCAAATGAAATACAAAACTTGCTTTCGTCTGAAAAGAGGACTTTGGACCACTGTGCAACTGTCCAGTGCTTCTTTTTCTTAGCCCAAGTCAGACGCCTCTTCCGTTGTCTTGAGTTCAGAAGTGGCTTGACCATGGGAATACGGCTATTGTAGCCCATTTCCCGGACACGTCTGTGAACAGTGACTTTTGATACCTGGACTCCAGCTTCAGTCCACTGTCTTTGAAGCTCCCCCAAATTCTGGAAGCGACTCTTCTTCACAATGCTGTTAAGGCTGCGGTCATCTCTCTTGGTTGTGCAGCGTTTCCTGCCACATTTCCCCCTTCCAACAGACTTTTTGTGGATGTGCTTTGAAACTGCACTCTGTGAACAGCTTGCTCTTTGAGAAATTTCTTTTTGTGTCTTACCTTCCTGATGGAGGGTGTCAATGACGGTCCTCTGGACAGCAGTCAGATCAGCAGTCTTCCCCATACTTGTGATTTAGTTTACTGAACCAAGCTGAGTGTTTTTCAAGGCTCAGGAAACCCTTGCAGGTGTTTCGAGTTAATTAGACGATTCAAGTGATTCATTGAACACCCTACTAGTATACTTTTTCATGATATTCTAATATTTAGAGATAGGATATTTGAGTTTTCTTAAGCTGTATGCCATAATCAGCAATATTAAAATAATAAAAGGCTTGCAATATTTCAGTTGATTTGTAATGAATCCAGAATGTATGACATTTTTGTTTTTTTAATTGCATTACAGAAAATAAAGAACTTTATCACAATATTCTAATTTTCTGAGACAGTCCTGTACATATATATTCCTCCCATTTCCTAGTTGTATTTACCAATTTAATTGTGCTCATTTATGAGTTCAGAATCCTTTATCACAATATGTCCGACAGCACTTGAAAGCAGCATCGTCAACACAATGACAGCAACTGTGCTGCAGCCCCTTTAAGAACCTCCTGCCTGGGTGTGGAAAAGGGAAGTTTGTGGAGTGACCGCGTCCCATTCCGCTTTGTGTTAGTCTCTTTGTGAAGATGTGGGACTTCGGGATGTGAATATTATCCCAGTTTGAAAACATATATACATAATAACACGTATTCAGTGGTATGATAGCGTCCTGCTAACATGAAAATTATTTAAGTTAGATTTCCAACCAAGAGTAAAGGACAAATGGAGGCGGCGCGAAAGTGTTGACCTTTTGAAATGGGACGGGTCCAAATGGATTCTAGCCGCTCTTCATAATCACGACACCGCAACACGGAAAAAGTGGCAAGAAGGAACAGGATACAAGTAAATTACAGGTTCCCAACGCTGCGTCAGACGAGGGGAAGAGGGAAGTGAAATAAATACGGTGCGTCTTCACTGTTTAGTGCACTTCATTGGTGAACAGCTGCCGCCGCAGGCTCTCACGGACACCATGGTTCCTCTGATGATAGTCGCTACGACTGAGCTACAATGACCAGAGTGCTGTAGACGAGCGTAGGCTGCGTGGCTCCCTGCAACAAATTCAGTGTTTCTATTGCCTAATAACTCCCCTTGAAGATGGGGCATCCTCCTCTGGAGTTCAGTGACTGCTATCTGGACAGCCCGGACTTCAGAGAGACTCTCAAGAGTTATGAAGTGGAGCTGGAGAGGACCAGCAAATTCCTCAAAGAGTTGATAAAAGATGGCAACAGTGTGATCACTGCAATCAGAGGTAAGGATACTTCAATGTGACCTGTATAGTTTTGGAATCACTTGTTTTGAAAATTGCATGTCGATACTGTGGTGTGATGATGAGGATCGAGAGCATCATTAGGGCCTTTTTAAGGGCCTCCTGGATCAATGTGAGCGGGAGGGCACATTCAGGGAGGTGCTAGTGCTACCCTGGGAGAGGACCAACCAGCCTGCTCTGAAAGGTTATGGATCTGGTGCAGATGTGCAGGGTCAGCTGTTCTCTTCTTCTGCTGCTGCTCCCCTCTCATCTCTGTGTGATGTTGACTAGACAGAGCAGTGACAGCATGATGCAGATGTGTATATTTGGGTCAGTGTGTCACCCATGAGATAACAATGTTTGTTTTGATTCACAAGATAGCCTTCTGTCCATCTAAATCACCACCTCGGAAACAGAAAGTGTCATTGTAGGTGCTGTGGCAGTGCTGCACAGTGCTGAGGGTCCACTGTATATTCAGTCCAGAGAATAGCCAGAGGTCACGAGTGCTCTTCAATTGTTGGTGTACACTGCAAGAAAGCACATATTCTTCCTCAGGCCTTACTGCTCCATTACTGAATAACTTTCACACTTTAAAACATTGGGCGATTGTTGGATATGTTGTGCACTTTGTCTTCAATAATAGCCTTGTCAAACTATTCTGCTAAAGGAATACTTCACCCACAATATGATCACATGTTTATTAGTTACTCCCCTTTTGTGAACTGCAAACCATCTCAAATAAAAAAGCATTCATGAGTGGAAGTAAAAGGGCTCTGTGTATAAAGAGTGAAACTATTTTTAAAAAAAAGCTACATTTACAAAATATCACACAAATTGTCTAATTTTTCCAATGGTATGCTCACTACTTCCAAAACGCATGTATTTTCACAAAAATCGAGAGACGTGGCTAATTGCCAAAGTTGCACAGTGTATTATTTTATCAGGTTCTTTTAAAAGTCATTGAATTTGTAGTTGCTTTGAACAAGAATCCAAAATAAGCACATTTAACAGACACACATTTTGTATGGGAAAACCAATGTGGAATGATGGAAAGTTGTAAACTGTCCCATTACAAAAAATAGAAAGATGTTGAATATAATACTGGGTATGGTTGCCAAGTTCCTCATTCTAAAAGCCTTACAGTATTAATCTGGCTGATTTTTGTTTTGATTGTAAATCCTAGACAAAGCAGGGATAATACATTGCACGAGCCGCACACTGGCTCCTGGTGTGCTGATCAACCGGCCGAGGGTAACTTTCCTAACAGAGAAAAATATAAAAATAATCCTGGACTGCTCTGTTTATGAGAGTAGAGTAGGTTGTAAAGGATACATACTTGTGTACTGTAGCTGAAGCATTTGGAACTCCATTCAGATGTTGTTAAAGTCTAAATGTTGTTTTTCTTACAGGCTATTCTTTGGCAATACAGAAGTTCTCTCAGACTCTCAGCATGTTCCAGTTCGACGTCATCGGTGAATCCCTGACAGATGATGAGATTAACATTGGTAGGATAATGCACACATGATTATATTAACTGACTTTTAGACATGCCTTAATATGCTTTTTGGGCTTTTCCTTTCCTGCAGTGTGTTCTATAGGTTTATGTGCATGTAAATGTTCTGTCCTGAAACGCCTCCATTGGACTCCTTTGTTTACATCTGTAATGTAATGACATCACTATGTAACACTCGCACTTCTATTGGGTTGGCGCTCCAACACATTGTACGTGATAGGCTAAGGGGCGAGACATCTCTGAGCAGTGGACCAATCCCAAAAGAGCCGGCCAGAAAAGCAATCGGAGCAGACATTAGAGCATGTACACATGCCACAGTAGAGGAAAGAAATATGAACCTGAATGAGCATAATATGTCCTCTTTAAAGTCAAGATGGAGACGTCACTTTTACACAAGTTTCAGAACAATGTATGGCGTTTCTTTCTGATTACTATCACTCAATGTATAAATACAGATAACCTCCGCAAAAAACATGGTTTGCAGAACTCAAAGCTTAATATGATCATTGTCAAGTCTACTCATGTTTATTCTAATTTAATAATCTTTCTGTATGTTTCCTGCTTCAGACACTTAAGATAAGAATGTGTGTATTCCCCTCATTATCTTTGTGTTTTCATCCGCAGCTCAGTCCTTCCAGGAGTTTGCCGGCCTCCTGCAGGAAGTGGAGCACGACAGGATGATGCTGGTGGGTTATCCACTTCCTGCACGCTGACTCTGCTTCCTAGTTAAACGTTCAATAGAAATGAACTCCTGGCACATTCTGTTGCAGATAACCAAGTCAAACATTTTTTTAAGTAGTATCTGTTAATTGAAACACGTTGCCACCAGACACATCCACACACTTGGAGGATGTGTGGCCTTTTTTTTAGGGCAATACTGTTAATTATGTTTGCTATAATTTCCCCTTTTTGTTATTGGTTCCATATTGCAAGCCTGTTGTTACGTTTGTATCACTTCTCATGAGGTCTGACACTAACGCTCATTTGAATTGTCCATTAATCTGACGGAGACAGTGCACACAAACTCACACACCGTCTCAAGTCCAGTGTGATACATTTCTACTTATAATAATGTGATATAAAACGGAGAAAAGCGGGACACCTACGTGTTTTAGAGGCTGAAACAGAACACCGAATATTGGTTTGGGCTCAAACTATTCCACAAAATATTCAAGTTATGTGATCACATTCATATAAAATAGAAAGGGTAGAGGGAATTAAATCAGGTTCAAGTCCTAACAAAAGCTTTCAGCAGCATACGACAATGTCAAGATTATTTTTAATTTGAGTTGGTATTCAAATGGTGATACAACATTTATTTCCCGTTCATTGTATTGTTTGTTTTCATACAGATAACTGCTAAAGATGATAATAACAAAGTCAAATTATACATTAAGAATTGACGACAGTTTCCACTGATTTTGGGATGGTCCCTTTTGATTTCTTACTATTTCCCATGTTTAAAAGGCAACATATGTTTTTATTACTCGATTAATACATGGAATAATGGTAGAAAACGTATTTACTAAAACAATTGATAGCTCCAGGCCTAATTGATTGTAAAAATGATTGTTGATAATTTTTCTGTAGGTAGACTAAATGGATAAACACGCTAATGACTAATGGTTGCAGAACTACTTCTGAAGCTGTTAGTGTACACACTTCTTTCATGTATAAACACATAATCTAATCCCCTTTGTCATAAACCTTTTTTCTTTATAATCATAATCTATATTATTTGTATGCAGACATTTTATTTTCTTTCTCACCAACCTCAGACATAAATATTCTCCTTTCTTTTTCACCTCGCACAATGAAGTCCCTGCAGTAGCATTTCCTGTTAGACTGGGTTTTCTGGTTACAGGTGTGATTTAAAATAGATGAGGTCATCTCTTGAGCTGTTTCTGGAATGGTATGGGAGAGTGGCATTATAATGACACACACATTATTACACTCACACTTGAGTGCTGATTTCAACATGAACCCCACAGATAACAGTGTATCTAAGCACATACTGAGTAAAGGGTGTGTCCTACATATGGCAGTACTGTATGTAAGTGTTTTGTATATGTAGAGTAGCACCACAGTAACATCTGCTCCATGTTTGCCTGTCCAGGTTCAGAACGCCTCCGATCTGCTCATCAAGCCGCTGGAGAAGTTCAGAAAGGAGCAAATTGGAGTTACAAAAGTGAGTTTTCTTCACTGAACAATTTTCTCTAAAGTGGTCCCTTCATGACTCGTCAAATAAACACTGTTTCTCATACAATATATGAAACCTTTCTGAGGTGCTTCCATGTAAAAAACAGCTTGTTATGAGCCACTTCCCCAAATGTGTGCATGAAACATGTACCCGTTTAAGAGCTTCTTCCTCTTTGAAAGTCTTTAATGTGTGAAGACATTTTGCTGAAAGCAGTTTGTAGTGTGTAGGTGTGTTTCTAACCTGACCCCCTGTGTGCTTCACCAGCGTTTTATTCTGCTCCCCGGGAGACTCTGTGGGATATCACTTTGATTATTCTGCATGACATTTCAGTCTCTGGTTGTGCTCCAGTGGTTACAACTGTTTCCCCCTCACTATTTATTAACCAGCTGCTTTCTTCCTCTGGCTGCTGAGTTGATGTTTGCTTAATCAGCATGTGAAACTGAAATATGCTGTACGGGAAAAATACATGTTTTAAAAACAATGTTAAATGTACGATCATGTAACATCTTACAATGCGTGTGAATGTTCCAATAACTACCTGTTACAAAACACTGCAGATTATACACACCTATATGTGTTCCAAAGACAATAGGATAAAAAGGATATCAAGGTATTTCAGGTTGTTATTTCAACAGCAGTCTTTTCTTGGCTAATGGTTTGGACTCCTCTACTCACGTGTTAACATATTCTCCAAAGCAATATATCTATAGCATATTCTCATTTTTCATTTACAATTTAATTTTACATGGGTTGTTAATGTAAAGAAAAATGGCATTGGCTGACAATCTAAAAAGTTTAAAGAGGCCCTATTATGCATTTTGCGGTTTTCCCTTCTGTGTGTGTGTGTGTGTGTGTGTGTGTGTGTGTGTGTGTGTGTGTGTGTGTGTGTGTGTGTGTGTGTGTGTGTGTGTGTGTGTGTGTGCTCATGCTTTGAATATGAGGTGAACCTGAATAGTATTTGCCAGATAAAAAAAACTTGTATTTGCTCATTTCTATTTTTGCTGCAGGAAAAGAAAAAGAGGTTTGAGAAGGACAGTGAGAAATATCTCTCTCAGATAGACAAACACCTGAATCTGTCTGCCAAGAAGAAAGACAGTCAACTCCAAGAGGTACACTTCAACACATTTCATCAGATGGGTAGCAAACTGTAGAAAGAAAGTGATCAATATGTTTGCATTTATGTTCCTTTGAAACTCCAGGCTGATGATCTCCTTGACAAAGAGCGAGTGAACTTCTGCGAGTCGTCGGTGGATTATGTGTACCAGATCCATCAGGTGCAGGACAGGAAGAAGTTTGATGTGGTGGAGCCGGTGAGTGGCACGCTTCCTCTCTGCTGCACACATGGTACAGAGGTGGAGGACACAGACCACACACTTAAAAAGGAGAACTTGATGATCGATGACCCAGCGGTCATCCGCCCTTATTTTCATGGTTTTGCTTTATCAGCATTCTATTGTTTTTTTCAAGAATACATTCAAACCAAAGCAGCAGCAGTAACAATCTACTGTGGTGCGGAAACCAAGTGTAAATACTTATTCTGTTATATTTAAGCCTATAGTTATAACACTTGATGAAGAATTGCTCTTAACAGATGTGATAATCTCTCTAATGGCAAAATGGACAGCATTTTCAAACCATAATAAGATAGTCTATGGTTTGCATGCAGAAATGATGTTTAATCAGAGAACAAAATGATTTGGATTAAGACATATATCTATATCAAACACTTCTTTGAACTGACGCCCAAAATGAATCACATCATTCTTAAAAGTTGTATACTAATATAGAACTGTGTGGTTGAGTTGTGTGGTTACATTATCCTAAATGTTTCAAAAAACTCTGAAACTTAGAATTTGTATTATTTTATTTAATTAAAGTAACTATATGTTTTTTTTTACTTTTTACTTTTGTATCCAACTTAAAGCTATATTTTTCTCCCATATCTGTTACTTTTGGATTACATCAATATCCAAATATTTAGGATAAAAGTGTGTCCTCTGTCAGAGATCTCATAGGATGTTCATTCAGCACATCCAGGCAGTAGCCTCTACACCAGGGGTCACCAACCCTTTTTAGGATGAGGGCTACTTTCAAAAACTAAAACAAGTCGGGGGCTTCTTTTACTCCTCTTTTATTATTTTAACCTGCTTTATTTGGGGGTGGTCCTCACCTCCTCTAGTGGGGTCCGGGAGTATGCACACCCGGGAAGATGTTTTTTAAATGTTGAAGTTAAATGCATCAATCTGGTGCACTTTGAGCACAACATGAATTCATGGATACAGCTCTCAACACTCAGATGAAAGGGAGCTGTATACTTTTCAATAATCCAATCATCTTTAGAATATGATCACAACCAATAACAAATCATTTAAACTTGTTTATTCTTATCTTATGTTAGCATTCTTTCTTTTTTATTTATGTATATTTTACTAATCACTCCCCTTTTAAACTGTTTTTTTTGTACTGTCCTATAGTACACATTGGAATGATTTCTTACTTTATCTATATTAAATAGATAAAAGTGTACTCTCCCTAGCTCTCTCGCTCTCTCTCCCTCCCTCGCTCTCTCTCTCTCTCCCTCTCTCTCCCTCCCTAGCTCTCGCGCTCTCTCTCTCTCTTTCCCTCCCTCCCTAGCTCCCTCGCTCGCTCTCTCTCTCTCCCTCTGTCTCGTTTGCTCACAGAGGCTGTGTGCTCCTCCGTGACGGCTTGCGTTAAAAAAATAAATAATAAACATATTTGTAAAGTGGAGGGACACAAACGGGATTTCGAATTTCCACAGTGGAAATTACGCCATGCGTGTGTGTGCATCAAGTGGAATAAATATATATGCAAGTTGCAACACACAGAGTAAAACTCTGCCCCTCATGTGTTGTATAGGCTGCATGATGGGCTGTTCAATGGGCTGATGTGATGTGTAGATTCTGCCAGAAGGAAAATCAGCGGGGAGGTGCCACATTGCTTTTCTTCCCGACTGCAACGTTGGTCCCGCAAATCAAGCAAGGACGTGATTGGTCGATATTCATTGTCGGGGTGGGGGGAGGAGGGGTGTTAGATAGATATAGAGTTGTAGTAAGTAGATAGAGTTCGCTATGATTTAGGTTTCCTTTATGCACAGGGAGATTCTTTTAACTACATTTCCTTTTTTGTTTTGTGTATTTTATACATTTTGGATTTGCTTGGCGAGCTATTGTTAGAACATGCCCCGTGGGCGACTCACGTTGCCCCTGCGGGCGACTGAGTGCCCGCGGGCACCGTGTTGGCTACCCCTGCTCTACACCAACACTGAAACACATGAGCACGTACCACAGTTTAAAAAAGCAGAAATAAAATCTGAGCTGACAGAAAATGCTCCGTTTTAGTTTAATACATACAGTTTAGCTCACACACACTATCTTATGAACATATAGGTTCACCTGCTGAATTAAAAACAGAAGAAATGAAGAAAGTGAAAAGCATAAAGCAGATTCAGGCAGTAGGCATATAGATTCACAGTTAAAGTATTATCCTACAGAACAGAACAGTTCTAAGAGAATGACCTACTCACTGTTTCCCTTCATGTTCCATGTTACTGTCCTTTTGTAGCATTTTAAAGAATATTTTTTGAATTGGAAGGTGTACTTGCGTGATTTGAGAGGCGCCTCTAAATAAAATATATTATTATTATGTGATACCATTACTCCCTAGTCCCTACACTTGATTTTAGTCATCTAAAGTCTGGATCTCAAGTCAGAAATAAAAAAGCTGAGTTAGCGATTAGCTTCAACACTTACATCCTTTGTCCCCCTAATAGTGTCAGAGAAACGGATTCATAACCAGTTTGAACCGATTTTACTCAGCGGACTCGTTTGTTTTGGAGAGGAGGGCATCTGTTTTAATGATCTGCTCCTGGTGAAAACCTCTTGAACATCTTAAGTTATCAGAGAAAGCTGAGCAAACACCAGTGGAACCTCAGATCTCAGCCCCTCCAGCTGCATCGGAAAAAAACCGAGTTTAAACAGTTTATTCAGTGTTTTGACCTGTTGTAATCTCCTTAACCGTCGGTTTGGAGAGGAGAGACTTGTGCGGATATTTCGGCTCAAGGTTCCTTAATGATAATCTCTAAAGGAATCCTAACCGTGATCATCTGAGAGCAACAACCACATTGGTGGTGAAGACAACAACTCAGTCCTATTGTGATCCCAGATATGTTGAGTACCCCAAAGTTTTATGTTAGAAATGTATAGTAAGGGTCCACAGCACATAGAAACTTCCGGATTCTAACTTTAATGTGTTGGGCAATTTACACAACAAGTTGCATTAATTAGCATATGCAGACTATAGTTAGCAAATGCCTTGGCTGATTTTGGCAATTTTAGAGGGGTTTTGTACCTTCTTCCTCAATAACCTTATTGACATCTACTTCCTCAATAACCTTATTGAGGAAGTAGAATACATTTCTGACATTTTCAGGATCAACAATGTCATTTTTAGCCAGAAAATTGCCATATTTTTAGCAAGGTGGGCTTATTATGATGAATTTTGGATCTATTTTATTTATTTGCCATTTTTGATCCTAAAAAGTCAGAATAACCACCAAAAGCACACCAAAATGGTCCAAATCGGCCAAGCCAATTTTTTGCTGTGTGCATATGCAAATTATTGCAACTTATGCTAATTGTGCAAATTGCCCAATTATGCAAGTTAGCATCCGGCAGTTTCTCTGTGCTGGGGAACCGTATTATACATTTCTAACAGAAAACGTTGTTGTACTCAACATTTCCGGGTTCACACTGTAATGCAACATGGAGAGACAGACACAAACTAATGGTCTTTTACGGTGGCATGAAACAACATATTGTGCATTAAGTATGTGTTCTAATACTTTGGTTGCACAGGTGCTGGCGTTTCTTCACAGCGTCCTCACGCTCAACAACCTGACAGTGGAGATGACTCAGGACTTCATGCCTTACAAACAAGAGCTGCAGCTCAGCTTGCAGAACGTAAGTGGTGTAACTGGCAGAAAATGCTGCCATTAGTGAGACTTAATGTCCTTTAATCACCTCCATGAGAGTCTAAAGTGCTGTCTGGCTTTTCCCTTAGACGAGAAACCACTATGAGAGCACTCGTGAGGAGATGGAGGAGCTGATGAAGAGGATGAAACGGCCGACTCAGATCCGTAAGATGCACAGCTCCCTGCCCATCGAGGGATACCTGTACTGTCAGGAGAAGTGTACGTGTGCTCACTGTTTTTACACAAGCGTGATACTTGTAAAAGCTCCTGCTGGAATTCTCTCTGACAAGGCCTGACATGTTGTTTCTGTCCCAACAGGGGCTCTGGGCGTGTCCTGGGTCAAATATTACTGCAAATATTACAAGGAGGGAAGACAGCTGCTCATGGTGCCGTGTGAGCAGAAAACCACAGCCAAACAGGTGATTACTGAAAACAAAATAAATGAGCGATTTTGTGATGCACGATATATTATCAGCCGATAATTGGAAGTGTATGTTATCATGTATTTTTTCTGACCATTAAATAATGGACGATAATAACACATTTTTCAAAAGCACAGCATCTACCCACTCACATTTCCACCATGATTCATGTTTACATGCTAGTAAGGATAACTCTAAAGGTGTAAAACACAAGTAAATGTTGTTTGAACAAAGATGTATAGAAAGGTACACGACCTTTTCTTTTTGTCTGACCGACCCACACAGCTCTTTCAGATTCACCTTCCATGATCACCACACGTTCTGTTTGAAATGCCGATATATTATCAGTCAATAAAGGGAAATGTATATTATTATGTATGATACAGACTAAATGATGACAGATAATTAAAAGCCCTCTTCACAAGCTTTCTTCTGTTACTTCCTTTATCTTTGAATGTAGATAAGAGATCCCAATTGTAAATTAGTTTATTTTTAACTAGAAAAAAATCTGATGTTTGTTTTTGTAAACAAAACTGGTCAGTTAGATTTGGTTAGGTCATAGCTATGGATTATAAGTCATCTTTGCTCACTACATCGTATTTTTCTAACCTTTAGGTTTGCATAAACTACAGTTGACCAAGTTCAAAAAATAATATTATAGGTAATCTTATCGGTAGAAAGCAGGTAAATATCAGTTATCATTTAACAGAAATCCACATTGTGCTTTCCTAAGTACTACCAATAAACCACTTAAAACCCAGTCCACTTCCACTTACTCCTTGTTTTGGGGACATTTCTGGTCTTGTCCACAAGTCTTTTGGGAATGAGTGGGCCATTGAATCTCATAGATTCTACACCTGAAATCTGACTTGTGTCTTAGCTTTTTGTACCTTGGTAAAACCCCCAGAGTTCTCAATAAGAGCCACACCTACACTTTCAGGGTAATTATGACTAGAGAAAAAAAAATGTCTCCAAGAAACTCTCCCTCCATTTCACTTTTTATTAACATAATAAACTCAAGTAGGGCGATACATATTGGTAAAATGTGATTATTGTACGTCTAGAATCCCAACAATATTTTATTTTTGGTTTGACCTCTTTTATATACAAAGTGGTCTGTACATGCGCTTTTATTTACATTTGTAATCTTCCTCTCGCAGCTGACTTTAAAATCCTGCATCCGCCGGAAGACGGAGTCCATAGACAAGCGCTTCTGCTTCGACGTGGAAACCATCGAGAGGTAAGAGCCAACAAATCTGAGACGCTGAGAGACGAGGCAACACCGAGGCCTTGTGGGAGAAACAGGTTGGGGCGTCGAGGTGAACAGGTGGCTCACGAGGACAGAGTGTGAGGGCTAAATGGGCCGTAGCCCAAACTATCCCTAAGCAACGGGCACGGGCTGCAGACAGATGGCAAACTCTGTGATTTCAGGGGAAGCAACACAACAAGCTCATATTAATATAAGCAGACAGTTCAGTACAAAGTGCATTTTAAAAGATTCTTACGCCAAAGGCTGCTCCTACATATCATGAGGAAACACTCTACCTTTTTGAGTGCTTCAAAGTGTTCCTGAGTTCCAACTTAATTTGTGTCAATGAGGAGTTAGCTGATAAACTGAAGGTGGCAGTGCTGTCTAGTGTAGATAATGCTGTCGGCTCCAGAGGTCCCTGAAGGGCTCCTGATGCTTTTACATGACCTTTGACCTCGCGTAGAATGAGCTTATATTAATCATTTGCTTTTAATACTAGGCATTATTAGTTTGCTGTAATTGTCACAATGTAAGCATACGTTTTGATTGGCTGTTCCAGATGTCATATTCAGGGAAATTACATCCAAGATTTTCAAAAAGAAATCAGGAAAAGCAGGAAATATGCACACGGCCCGACAGATATCAGATATCAGGAGGAGAAAGAGTTATTTTATCAAAGTTGTTGGACTTGAGTGCATTTGGCAGGAAGAGCTCCAAACTTGAAGCACTTTTGTTTGAGTAAACAATTGATTCAGTAGTCCACAAGCTGTAAAACTTGGCAGCCGAATCTCTTGCTCCGCAGAAGACAGATTGCAACAATAGATTTTCATCATCTCTTCACACTCGTCTATTCGTCTCCATTCGCCGCCTCCATCAATAACACATGGGATGTAATCAGTTACTTCAAAAGAAGTCCTGGTGTTCGTGTTATTTTGTCTAGCCTGTTTTTGTGCTTGAGAAATAAGTGTAAGACTTGAAACTAAATGTTCACAATGCTCAGATACTGCAGCAGTGTGATTGAACAATTAATCACAGCCTTTGTCTCTTTTTAATGCCATTTGTTACTGTTTCCATAGATACACCCCCGTCACTTTCCAAGCTCTTACGGAGGGAGACAGGAAGTTGTGGATGGAGGCCATGGACGGAAAAGAGCCTGTGAGTTAACTTCTCGTTTCTTCTCAGTGTGGATTACTTACTGCTGCCAGTGAGATCTGCAGTGTGGAGTCTGCTCTAATGACAGAGGCATGGCTACTGGCTGTTGGGCACACATCTACCACCGCCAGTTTCCATTTCCAATCAGTGGAGCAGAGTCTATCCAAACCCATGTTTTAAATACATTTGCTTCCATGTTTCTGCTAGTTAAATCTGTAATTACACCTTTTTTGCTACAATTATCAAGATGAACCTCACTTGCTGATTCTAAATTGGATTTCCCATAAAAATCTGTTTTGGTATTCACAATAACAGCTTCTGTTGAAGCCTGGAGAGAACACTAGAACAAATGAGAAAAGTTGTTTTGGAGTTATATTCATCCTGTAATAAGAATATATAACAATATTCATTCTTATTCATATAGAACTTTTCAGTAATAGTAACATCACCGTCAAAGGACATTCAAAAGAAAAGCAATAGAAGAGTAAACAAGGAAAATAAACACATTTCTACGTTGCCTAACCTCCTGCATTAAGTGACCATGTTTGGCTCCAAACACGATCTCTCAGCAAACGCTGTCTGTCTTCTGTAAGTTCCGTTGTAATTCCATGATCACAGTTAAGCTACATGACACCTTTGTGTGGTCAGACTGTGATTGACAGATCAAGAATGACAAGTTATTTTTTGAAGCTTCTAGTGCTTTCCAATAAAACAAAACATTTAAAGCACACAGCAAAGGAACGAGCAACCCAGAACACAATACCAAACACAGAGTAAAACATAAAAGCAGTTCTAAAGAGTGGGTATGTAGAGGAATCGACATACAGTAAGAGGTCAGATTTCGGCGAGGCCTCTCAAATCTTTAAAAGTAATCAATACTATCTTTAAATTAACTATTTTTTTTAAATGAACCCCAGTTTCGGTAAAGCAGGATCTGTGTTTTGTTGTCGCATTTCCGAGCCCGAGTAAAAATCCTAGCAGCAGAGTTTGGGATGAGCTGGAGGAGGGAGAGGGATGTTTTTGCCACAGAGCAAACGATTCCTTTAAGCCCCTGTCACACTGTCCCCAAATTGACACCCGATGGACACACGATAAAGGAAATGTTCAAATTCGGCTGTGATCGTAGCAACATCGGGCCATTCGTGAGCGCATCTAAGCCATCGTATGACCGCCGGTGGAGTTTCTCAGGCTCCGGCAACAACTTCGTGAGCGGCAACTTCGTAAGGCACTCGTGAGGGCATCTTGTCAAGTCGTGTCATGTCGTGTCATCTTCGTGTTATCATCGGTGCATTCGCCCACACTCTGATCGGGGCGAATGCCCGATGGCACCGATGATAACAAGATGCCCTCACGATGGCCTTACGAAGGGCAAAATTGACACACGAATTCAACACGAAAATGAACCTTCTCAAGGTCCTTCGGCAATTTTTTGGCATGCCAAAGATTTTGCCACCGCTCACGAAGTTGCTGCCGGAGCCTGAGAAACTCCACCAGCGGTCATACGAAGGCTTAAGATGCCCTCACGAATAGCCCGATGTTGCTACGATCACAGCCGAATTTGAACATTTCCTTTATCGTGTGTACATCTGGTTGTTTTATTGCACAACAAAATCATGTAAACATATTATGTAAATAACCCAATTTGTGTTCTGTGAAACTGAAAAAGATATAATATATTATTTTGAAGGAGAGTTGACAGGAAGTTGTTGTTGCTATGGAAACAACATTACGGAGAAAACGTAATATTTTCTACATATAAAGACGGATAAAGTAAAGAACAAAGTCTGAAGATATCAGTACAGTATCATAGTACTGTAACATAATTGTTTTTGTTACTTTCGTTGCAGTTGTATGTCTTAAATGTCATGTAAATGTTGCCTTCGTGTGGCTCGGGGCCATCTTCGTGCGAAATTCACAATTCCATATTCGTGTGTCCATCGGCTGTACATTTCGGGACAGTGTGACAGGGGCTTTAGAGTCAACTGGTGATGATGGTGTGTATAACAATCCCCACATCTTTGGGATAGATGAATGGCCTGTCTTGGAACGTTTCTGAGGAAAAGAAAACAGGGTTGAATATTTGATTTGACATGCTTTTCTTAGCTGAGATTTTACACCAATATTCATGTAATGCTGAATTATGGACTGATACGAACAACCATAACAGTTTGAATATGACTTTACTGAGATCTAATAAACCAACTCAAATGGTGGCTAAAAAAAAAGAAAGGATTGCAGGGACTGGATGATGATATGTTTATTTAATTGTTTTAAATAGTCGGGTGCCAAAATGAAATTGAATTATTGTGATGCATTTGCTCCACTATGGACACATATTCATTTGCAAACACATAGGCACACACACTGAATAAACTCCCAATGTCAGTTATGAGGATTGCCGTTCTATAAAAGATTTAAAAGCGGTAACAGTGTGAGGTGCTCTGATGCTCAGTGATCCAGAGCTTCTGTTTGTAACCCTGACTCTGGATCAGTTTGAAGACTGACAGACTGGCAGACTGCAGGGGCCTGTGGGGACATCAGAGTTGGAATTGGATTCTGAGAGAGACTGGAAGCCAAGATCGGTGCGATGTGAGAGAATGGCTTCGTTTTTATTTCTAGCTGCTGATTTGAAACAAAGTGGAGAAGCTCTGAAGCTCAATTGTTAAGACAAGTAAACAAGGTATTACAATTTATTACAAGTTATTATTATCGAGATATTCCTCAGTGAATACAAACACGTAAAGACTCAATTATTTACATGTTGCTGCAAATGACTATCCAGGGTAACACCAAGGTCAGCTGTGACTGTTTAGAGACATGATCAGGGCAAAGAGGAGATCTTCTGTCAGAGTCACATATTTGTATATATAGAGACCTTTTCATTTATTTCATAAGCTATCACCTCAAAGTACATAGACAGAATGAAAAGAAAAGAACACATACATTATTAATCTCTCAAGGAACATTTTCAATTTTCATAAAATACAAATACACACCTGCAAATAGAACCAACACGCATGCATTCTATGGAGGGGTTGTCAGGGGTTTTCATGTTCTGTTGCCCTGCAGTTGGGGATTCAGTGCCTTGCTCAAGGACATCTTATTAAGACACCTTATACACACGTATTACGTTTTGTTATGGTTTGTGTTGATTTGCAGTACATAAAGTATATTGTAATAATGTTTCCCTTTTTAAAATGCATACAAACCTTATATATATTATGCACACAAGCAAGGCGATAAATAGAGTCCTTAAGGCAGCGACAGCTATACATATTGTTCTGAGGACATTAAGATGATCATGGTTAACCGGCACCTCTCCAGCTACCAGTCCACAACATGTTGTCCGAAATGGGGCTTGAACCTTTATATATACAGTCTATGGCTTGAACCAGTGACCTAAGCATGGTCCCTACAGACCAGGGGGTCAAACTCAAATACACAGTGGGCCAAAATAAAAAAATGGGTACTAGTCGAGGGCCGGACTGGTTCAATGTTTATTGCAAAACTTATTGAAATGAACTTATTGCACATATTAAACCTGGACCTAAC
Organism: Harpagifer antarcticus; assembly: GCA_902827135.1. Classification (NCBI taxonomy): domain Eukaryota; kingdom Metazoa; phylum Chordata; class Actinopteri; order Perciformes; family Harpagiferidae; genus Harpagifer; species Harpagifer antarcticus. The sequence goes on from CADEHL010001352.1 coordinate 2,750,801, forward strand.
AAAGTTTAAATTATTGCCTATAAAAACAACATTAAACATTAAATAATCAGCTGCATTCATTATTCCTTATGGCTCTATCTGCAGCTTTTCCAGAGTCATTTCTTATGATTACATTTTCCCACAGGCCAACAACAGCTTCAACAAAACTATTCCCCTCAAAGAGAAACCAAACATGCCCTGTTGTCGTCAGAGAAAGTGCAGAAGGAAGCATCCATTGAACTCAGTGTGCTGCTCTGTGATGCTAGCTCAGATACTTGGCCTCTCATCTCGGGTGCAAGGTCATCAATGTTTGGGCTCAGGCTCTGAGCTGAGGAGACCCTCAGGATGGAGTGAAGGTGTGCGTGCAATATACCGGCGGGCCAGATCTAATAGGAATTAAAAATTATCCTGCGGGCCGAAATTAAATCCACCAAGGGCCTGATTTGGCCCGCGGGCCTTGAGTTTGACTCATGTGCTACAGACTGTGCCCTTCTAGAAGAATTGACTTTTAGCTCCAGGCCAGGGAGGCTACTTACAACGTTTATTATTAGGTTGCAGGTTTTGCATGTCCTAACTTCAGCCTGATGTGTTGCATCTCTTCTCTGAGGGTTTATGTTTGAGCCAGTCTTTTGTTTTTGTAAAAAATACCAAATATTGCCTAATGGGAAGAAAGGCGATCTTAGTTGTTTATCATTTTATTAGAGTTTTGCCTCTTTTGTCTTGATTTGTTCTACTATTGCATCGTGAGCCAAACAAGTCCAAATGTATTGAAAGAGAGCACGTTGGAACGGTCTGTTTCAGGCGTCTAATGGCTTCATGGAAACTAGGAATGAAGCCGAGACATTTATTGTGAATTTAGCATCTAGTTAATAGAGAGGAGAATGCAATGAATAAAGTTTTGGGACATCCAACTTGTTATCTCATACAGGCAGGCAGTTGTGTCGTGAAGCCAATCTACTGCATTTAGAAATGACAGCTTACATGTGTGATGTGTTTCTCACAGCAGATGTCATTATGGAGGCACAGGTGATGTCATTATGGAGGCACAGGTGATGTCATTATGAATTGTCTATTACAGATGTGTGAAATGGCACATTTTGCCTTTTGTGTACCGCTCAATAATGGCACCCTACAGCAAGGCTTCCTCTTTCCTTGCTGCTCTCCTAATACTTTGTAGGTGTTAATGGAAACTGCCAAATGATCAAACCCTGCTGCTTCCACATTCCTTTCTGTATTCAGCAGTGAAGAAACAAGACGTTGCCAGTTCCTCTTTTGGTTGTAGCTTCAAACGCTTTTGTTTATTGGATGGTTTAGGTTTATTGAGGGTTGTCGTGTATGCAAAACCTTTAGACCAGTCACTGCCAGAGGATGTGAAAATAACAGAAGGCACACTTTTCGGTTCCTGTGCAACTTCCCTATTGACTTCTTCTTAAGTTGCACTAGGCGTTTTCCATTCACCCTGCCCAGATATTGTCAAGCAGAAAGATCCAGTGCTCTGCTGCCAGGTCTATACAAAGATCATCTCTGTAGTTGGAGTCATCTCCACAGCCACACACACTCTTTTACAACTATATGATACTTTGGATGCCTCTAGCCTTTTGAAAAGCTGGAATACACATGGACACTGTCTTTGGCCTGGAGGTGCAGCATTCCCATGCTTACTGTGTTTCAACCTGTCTCTGTTCATACCACATCCCTTGAAACGTCCTCATTCTCTGCTGCCTTTAGTTCATCGTTTTCGCCCTGCTCTGAAAGCATTTTGCTTTTCTTTTCCATCTTACACTTATTGACTCTAGCAACAAAACTATTTAACAGGAAGGGTATTCAAAAATAAATCAATTGTAGTAATTCTGCTAGAAAAAAATCAAAATGTTCACTGCTTCCTGCAGTTCTTTGTTATGTGTGATAATATTTGTGGCTTTAAAGGGGCCCTGTTGTGCCTTTCTGGGGTTTCACTCTCCTGTAGTGTTATTTAGGCTTTTTTGTGTGTGCATGTTAATGGTTTGCAAAGGCTACAATCCCAAAGTTCCTTCCAGAGGGAGTTTCTCTCCCACTCGCGTGTTCCTCTGCAACATGGTGACATCAATATGTAACACTTGCACCTCTAGCGCTTCAACACCTTGTAATGGGGTGATAGGCTAAGGGGTGGGACATCACTTAGTAGTTAACCAATCACAACAGTTCAACCAATCAGAGCAGACTGGGCTCTGGTTTCAGACAAAGGGTGAAAAGAGGTGCTGCAGCACAGGCAGCATGAGAGAAATAAAGAGCTTTTTGAACATTAAAGCCTGGAGACATGTCCCAGTAGAGACACATAGTACAAATATGTAAATGAGCAGAATATTTCCTCTAAGACTAATAGTCTAGAAAAAGTAATTTGATGATATCGTGAAAAGTTATCCGACACAAAGAATAATATTTAACAGACCCACATTGGCCATACATTGTGAACATCCCAGAGAGGAGCTCTGGAGGCAGCAGCAGGCTGACGCTGGCCTCTGAAGACAGTTAGCTGGTCCATTAGTCCTTAAGTTCGTCTTTTGGAAAAATATGAACCTTTCCAAGCCAAGGAGTGGTCGCAAAGCATGAACACAATACGTCACATACAGATAGATCACTTGGACCCACTTTGTGCACTTTCCAATGGAATGTAATAATCCTCTCCAAAAGTGCCGAAGGGAAAAGAAAAGGTTTTCTTAACTCTGTTCTGAGTGACGGCTTTATACAGTTTTGACGGTGGGTAAATAAACGATCTGAAACGAGCTTCATCATGTTTGCATAAATAGGTCATATTAGTCAGTTTTTCATCATACCTTCCATGTGGTCTTTATTGTTTATTAAAAGTTACTAATTGCCAAGTGAAAATGCTAAAACAGAACCCATTAGATAGATTTAAAAGATAGTGAGTGATTTTATCCCTAAAGAAATCACAGACTGTGGTAATAACAGGGTGTGATGTTGATGTTTAAACCTGTGACAACAAGCACTCATCCCGGGTGTTCGAGTCCTGGAACAAGCCTCTACTGTCCTGCCCCAGCTGCTCTGAGCGGGCCTCAGACACCATCAGTGGGGAGGAACACAACCAAAAGAGTTTCAGCTGTGTTGGGGGAAGAATAAGACAATGCTTTGATATCAACATGTTGCACGTCCTGACTGCTCAATTCCTTTCACTTGTTTGATGTTTTTGACTCCGGAATAACCTTTTTATTTTTCCTCCTCCTGCATATTCTTTCTCTTCATTATTATTTTTTATGCAATTTCAAGTTGTTTAACGTTTACTTTTACATGCCATTGGAATGAAACGGTTTATAAAACATATGAACCTAAATACACACTTTAATTTGAATCATGTTAATAGCACTCTTTTTAACTCGGGGTCATTTTATTAAAATTGCATTTGGACTCAACTCGACTGATTTGTATGTTTCTATTATTTGATCATTCAAACTTTCTGAAACAAACAGTAGCTAAGCTTTCAAAGTCCCCATCAATTTAGATCAAAGCTAACTTTAAAAAAACGTACAATCATATCAGAGTTTCTATTTGCCAAAAGCTACCATTGGTGGGAGTAATGGACATGAGATACTTTTGTGTATTGGCTGAAATAGTCCCCATCTGTAGAAAATCACTTTCCAAATCTTTTTCATTCATAGCAAATGATTTCATTGCCCCCTGAAAGTATGCTGGTGTCCTCACTCTGAGAATCCCTGCCATTACTTATCTGGGAAGCTATCTAGAGTGCTTTTCAGTTTCCTCCTGCCAGCATGAAATGTTTCTCTCATTTTTAGTCTGAAGAAAAACGTGTTAAGCTGAAGACCAGCATAGATACTTTCCAGATGTTTTTCAGACTTCATTTTGTTTTGACATCTTTAGTTTTTTTTCCATTTCAGATCTATAATTCCCCAATTCACAATCAAGCTGAAAGTAAGTCAGTCATCACTCCCTGTATTCGCTGTGATGTTGATGAATGTACACAGTGATACATTAATGTCTCACGTTTAATCTCATGTCAAATAAAAGATGTCTGCTGTTAAAGTTGCTTTCTCTTTCTCTTACTTCCACAGTGGAACTGAATGAAACAGGATTCAAGTTTGTGCGAAAGTGCATCAACTACATTGAAACAAAAGGTGAATTCTCCTTTTTGACATTAATCCCAGTGTTCTTTAACTCTGTTAGTGTGCCTACTTTCCCTGAAGGGGGCGCAGTTAAGTCATAGTTGCATAGTCTTGATGCCAAGCCTGCAGGCTAAACTCAGGGGATAAATGTCCTCTCTTACAATACTCAAAGTTTAAAATAATAGTGTATTTCACATTGTACAGATTTGTTATGATCACATCTTTAAAAAAGCCCCTCTCTCCGTGCAAGAAGCAAAAACAAGTTAAATCCCAATAATTAATTCTACCTTGATGTATAATTCTACAGTCCCTATCTGCATGTTCAGTGGAGTGATTCATCTCATAGGAATGAAGTGGAGTATCCAAGTCCTAAACATGGAATCTGCCTCATGATCCACAGATGGCACCATATTCAGTCTCAAACTACCTTTTCAGATGAGGGCATTCTCAATCAGGCAGGAACATCTGTGTCATAATAATGGCTCCTGTAGTAGGCCATGCAGAGACACATGTTGTACATTTCCAATGCTCTGTATGTGTCCAGGTGTTTCTTTTTACCTCCCCCTCTCCTCTTTCTAGGCATTTCACAAGAAGGAGTGTACCGAACAGTTGGCAGCAACATCCAGGTGCAGAAGCTTTTAAATGCCTTCTTTGGTAAGAGAATAAGCCTGTAAAGTTGAGACACATTTTACATCTGTCCATTCACTGTGTGCCTCCCCTTGGGCTCGTATTTCTCCGTTAAACAGATCAGGTTCTGCCACTTTGTAAAGCTTGTCTTTATTAATGACAAGGAATTATCAGCCAGTCGATAAAAGGTGCCAATTGTAGAAGAACAATCACTCATGTCTTTGTTCATTTCAGCTCAACATTGCCTTATAGAGATTTGTAATCATTGCTTTCATTTTCCCAAACTTCATTTTTGATTTCGCAACCCCTCCTCTTTCATGACACGTATTCAGCCCCAACAGGCAGATGTTCTCTATTTTCAGTAAAAAGCAGCTGTTTGAAATGAGCAGCTAGCTCTCTGGTGAACATAGTGGATAAAAGAAGTAGACGGAAGGGGTCTGAAAATGTATGTCAAAGTGGTTCAAACAGTCAGTCGTTCCAGTGGCCAGCAGGGGGCGACTCCACAAGTTGCATAAAGAAGCCAGATTGTGTAGAAGTGTATGAGAAAATGACTCAATTACCTCAGTAAATATTTCTAAATGCGTTTTTGTGTAAATTGCTAGTTTCAAGTATTCTTCTGCACTGTAATGGAATTTAGCCATTGTTAATGTTATAATTTACCCCTGATTTTCCTATTTTGACATGGCTTTTCTTTTATTTCTTTAAACTGCAATTACTGTATGTGTACTGAATTCACGGCCTCACGTGGCTTACTGTTAAACTGGTTTTCAGTGTTTTCTACAACATTTTATAGTTTAAATTGCAATGTTTTTCTGCTTGTTTGTTTTGATTTGCTCCTTCACAGACCCCACACACCCAGGAGACGTGGATTTCCACAGCAGCGAAATGGATGTTAAAACAATCACAAGTGCACTGAAGTTTTATCTGAGGTACGGTTGTGTGTGAAAAGAGACACAAAGTCAATGTGTGAAAAATGCTGTATACTTCCAGGTGTATTGTTGTGCACTACCGACGTAGTTTTCTTTCTATAACATATATTAAATCAGACTATAGTTATGGTTATTAATACATTTTAATTACATTTTTTAATGCCGATCTTAATCCAGATAAAGACCAATCTTTTGTTCTTAATATAGCAAATGCGTGCTGGACTCTGTCCTTTCTGTGGTAGTAGTGCAAAAGGTGAATCTTGATGTTTTCCTTGGTGTTTTCATTGTGGCCTTGCACTGTTTTACGAATGGTGTATTCTTTCTGCAGGAGCTTGTCTGAACCTCTGATGACCTACAGTCTGCACAGAGACCTCATATGTGCTGCAAGTAAGACACAAGTTGGCCCGAGATTAGGCAGCTTGGTTTGCTTGTTCATGTTTTATTGGCCTCCATTAATCAACTCTCCTCTGGGATCTAGACCAACCAATAAAACTTGATAGCATGCAACAGGAACAGGGGAAATAGTTCCCTATTAAATGCATGCTCATTCAAATATAAAAGAAGATCAAGTTATATATGCATTGATCACACTGTTTTGGGATAGTCTAATTATTTAGTTTGGTAATGTTTAAGTGAAGTTTTTCAGAGCTTTATTGACTCTTGGGTGATTTAATCTGTAAATTATTTGATAGATGCAGATTTCGATTTTATATCATGTTTGCAATAATGATTGTTTATAGTTTAATCAATTACTTGTCCGATCTATAAAATGCCTGAAAACAGTCAAAACAATATTACCCAAACAGAAGAAAACTTCATCAATGATCTTGTTTTAACACTCTATAACAATTTATTTTTTGTTTAAAATCATAGATGAGTAAAGAAACCAGAAAATACTGACATTTAAAAGCTGTAGTCAAAGAATGTTTACTTATTTTGACAGCTATTGACAGCTTTTGACGCATCAGTTGACTAATATATAATTGTTTAAGTACTATTTCAATATTCTAACAAAATCTATATCAGACTGGAAGTCACTAAAAGAAAACGGAGTCCTCTGCTCCTCTAAATCCGTCTCACAAAACAGAACACGATGACTTTATTAGCCTCAGCCTCATTCCGTCAGGATGTTCAGAAACAAAGCTTGTGTTTCCTAAGAAAGGTGAATAGTTCCTCCTCATTTTATGGCTTATTATCCGGGCCTGAGGTTGATTTGGAGACTTAATGTGTTTCCTCTCTGTCATGCCTTTGCAATTCATCGCTGTGCCCTTATCCATATCTTTTTTAATCAGATGTTTTTATATAACTGAATCATTTCTGTTCAAATATTTTTGATAATCCAGACATTTTATTAAAAGAACTATTCTATAAATGAAATGTTTTACTACATACATTTTGTACATGTTTATGCAGGTAATGCAGGTACACTTTAAAATGTTATGATTTGTATATATATGCTGTTCTTTTATTAAGTAGTTGTGTGTTGTCTTTGTAACACAGAGTCCGATAATCTTGATACTCGGCTGAGTGAGATTCATTCTCTTTCCTACAAACTGCCAGAGAAGAATCGGGAGATGATGGAGATGCTTATCAAACACTTGATCAAGTAAGTGCTAGTTTAAAAAAAAAGTGTACTACCCCAATAGGACCTTTTTGCTGTCTTTCTGAAAAGATCTAGGTAGGATGATGTGACACTGCCTTACTCCAGAGTTTGGTTACCTTTTATTCAACAACAGAATGTTTGTCCGCAGTGTGTGCAGTCACAGTGATGAGAATCGGATGACCCCTTCAAACATGGCGGTTATCTTCGGCCCTACGCTGATGAGAGCACAGGAGGAGACTGTGGCGGCCATGTTGGATATCAAGTTCCAAAATATCGTCGTTGAAATCCTGATTGAAAACTGCAAAAAGGTACTTCGAAGAGAATGCGACTTTTGTTCGGTCTGAGACAAAAAGAATAAAACCCTTGTGTGCGATTCCCTTTGTACTACTTAAAGGGAATTGTTGACTATTTTAGGAAATGAGCTTATTTGCCTACCTGCTGACAGTTAAATTACATTACATTGCATTTAGCTGACGCTTTTATCCAAAGCGACTTACAATAAGTGTGTTCGACCAACAAAATACAAACTTGAAGAAAACAGAATCATATAAGTACATCAGGTTTCATAGAGCAAAAACATTTCAAGTGCTACTCAACTGGCTATAGATAAGCCAGTCCTTTATTAGTATATAAGTGCTTTGTTAATAGTTCTATTGCTCGAAGTGGAGTCGAAAGAGATGAGTTTTCAGTCTGCGCCGGAAGGTGTGTAAGCTTTCTGCTGTCCTGATGTCAATGGGGAGCTCATTCCACCATTTTGGAGCCAGGATAGCAAACCCACGTGTTTTTGCTGATGGGAACTTGGGTCCCCCTCGCAGTGCGTTTGGCTGATGCAGAGCGGAGTGCACGTGCTGGGGTGTACAGTTAACCATGTCCT